>CM073762.1:111991095-112065372 GCA_037127475.1 Arma custos | reverse complement strand
GACAGTTATCAGACCTATTTGGACTTAGAGCTTTGAGGCTCTACTAAACCATCCAATTCATCTCGTATCCAATCCTTACAATCCAAAATCCTTCGTAAAATCCTCAATGCTCCTTATTATGTCACAAACAAACTCATCCATCATGATCTTAATATCCCATATGTTGCTGATTTAGCCCAAACTAGATACCTATCCTTCCATGACATAAACACTTGAATCCACTAGTCTCTCAACTTGCTTCCCATACTATTCCTGATAACCCTTCGAGGTGTCTGAAAAGAAGATTGCCTCGGGACCTTCTACTATAGAACTTGATTGGAGTGCTACCGATGGGTATTTTCTCCACAAGTGTTTTTTTTTTTTCATGTCATTTGTTCAAATTAGCAAATTTACTTGTTGTAATATTATTACAGTTGTAAATATCAATAAATTAATTAATCTAAAAAAAAGTGTTCATAAAAAACATACATATATATTAACATAAAACTGGAATGAGGAACGCTAGCGCGTGGGTGGTATGAACACAATAGGACGCATCACTTGCTGTCATCAAAACAATGTCCTATTGAGATTTCGGCGTTATTTATTCTTTTGTTTCTTAATGTCCTCCATTGACGGTTCATTAGCAGTAAGAAGGCTAAGGATTAAAGAATGAGATTTCTGCCTCCTACTCTCTGAGTTTGTGTGTGTCCTGGTTCACACCTGCTGACCTGTCGACCGCCTGCCTGCCCTATCAGGGCATATATAATACTAGCTTATGCCCGCGGCTTCGCACGCATGGAATTTGGTCTGCCACGTAAAGTTTCATGAAAGATCATTTTAAATAAATAATTTAATTATTTTTTTAAAATATAAGTTACTCGTGCATCCGAAATTTCAGATGTCTAACTTCAAAACTGGCGGATTCTATACAACCTTTGAACCGCTACTGTATTAAAGGGGAAACCCTTGGGGTGGAATTATCCGAATTTCTTTCTTAAACTATACACAGAACCTAACTACAAATTTCAAGATGCTAAGTTCCTGATTTACCTTTAATTATGTACTATAACAGGGGGGCACAGGCCCCTGTACCCCCACATAGATCATCATGTGATTTGCCTTTATTTATGTACAATAATGGATTCTCCACAGTACCTAAAATACTGTCGGGGGGGGGCACGTGCCCCCTTGCACCCTCCCATAAATCCGCGCTTGCTATAGTCTATGTGTTATTCTGATGTATAACCTATATTACTGTAAAGTTTCATCCAAATCCGTCCAGTAGTTTTTGCTTGAAAGAGAGACAAACATACAAACATTCACATTTATAATATAAGTAAGATAATATGTAATTATGATATATAAATTTATAATGTTTTTATATCATTTGGATATAGAAATATAGTAATTGTTTCTCTGAAGAAAAACAACGATTTATTTACAATACATTTTTACATTTCTTAAATAATTACAATAATTTTTAACAAAACATTCCCTCATTAAAAACAAAAAAACAAATACACAGCATTCAAAGCCTTTACTTGGTGTTTCTTTCTTTCAGGAGATTGGTTTCAATTTCCTCAACACGCTGTAACCGTACATTAAAACTGTCCCCTCTCGTAATTTTATTTATAACATCTGTTGTGTCAAGAAGGCTATCGCGGCAAATACAAAGTTGTTTGGTCATTTAACGTCACTTTATGCTGCTATGGCTAATCGGACGATGCTACAGTGAGAGCTCTAAATTTTGCCTATCCAGGTTTAATTAGGATAGGGATTTTTAACGAGTACCTGACATCGTACAGGCTAAGGATCCTCGTTTAACGTCCCTTCCGAAGGACGGCGTAACTAAGGATTTTTTACTCCCTTAAAAAAAGTTCTAGGGTCACCTGCCGGGCTACGAACTCGCGATCTTGGGTTGCAAATACAAAGTTAAGAAAAGCGTTCGTGTATTAGCAACGCAGTTTTCTTTATATACACACATATATATATATATATGTTGAATTTTGGATTTTGCCCACGCCCTCTCTATACAGTTAATTTCTTTTTATTGGTCCATATTTTTAGTTCTTAGGATCTTTTGTTCTATATTTTTAAGTTTGTTCATGTTCAAGCAGCTATATATATTCTATTACTTTGCTTCTCTCATTATTAATTCATTATTTTCTCTTTTTACATATTGTAACAGTATTATCATTTCTATACTATTAATATTCTTATATGTTTTTTGTTTTATCTTGCATGTCTTCAACTATCTGGAACATTTCATAGCTTTTTACCTAATCTACCTGCTAAAATTAATTGCACACAGCATCTTCTCCTCTTTTACGGGGATCTTCTCTCCTACCTCACCATCATGTCCAGTATCCTGACATCCTGTCACGTCAACACCCAATCCTTACCTGCCCATTATGACGAATTCCTTCAATATTTTACCCAAAACTTTTATCATACCATTGGAATTTCCGAAACATGGCTAAAACCCCACATCCCCTCCTCTGCAATATCCTTACCAGACTATTCATTCCTTCGCCACGACCGGGTAGACCGGACTGGTGGAGGAGTAGGTCTTTACGTACACAACTCCCTAAAATCACGTATCCTTGATTCCTCACCCGCAACTGGTTATCCTCACACAGAATTCCTTCTGGTTGAAATCTCTTTTAACCCAAACCCTCTCCTTTATGTCGTAGTATATCGCCCTCCTTTGGCCCCTCTTGATTCAATTTTGAATCTACCCTTTACGACTACATTCCTCTCTACAACCATATCATTATCTCCGGTGATTTTAATGCCAATCTCCTTGTCCAATCCTACGATCAACTATACCTGGAAAATCTCTTTTACTCTCTACACCTTTCCATTGTCCCATTTTCTCCCACCCATCACACCTTTCAATCCGACACATGGTTAGACCTGTTTGTCATTGATTCACGGCAGAACCTCCTTTCTTCCTCTCAATTACCCGTTCCATTTCTGTCCTCTCATGATCTCATCCATATTTCATACAATATCCAAACTCCTGTTATACTACCTAAAACCGTAACCTTTCGCAACTTAGATGCTCTCACCCCTGAGAACATCTCACCCTCTCTTGAAGCCTTGGATTGGAGAGAGATTTATTCTTGTGCCTCTATTGATTCGATGGTTGACATACTTACTTCCAATCTCAAATATATCCTTGACACCCATGCCCCACTGAAAACCTCAACCTTCCGTCACCAGCCTGCTCCCTGGTTGTGTCAAAAAATTAAAGATCTTCAAAGGAAGCGTGATGCGGCCCGAAGACGCTTTAGACGGACAAGGTTAACTGACGACTATCAAGCGTTTAGGGCCCTCCGCAATCTGACACAGTCGGCAATCAGGCAGGCAAAAACCAAATACTTCCACGAAGCCCTTTCATCTGCTCCCGATTCTAAATCCAAATGGCATCTCCTTCGAAAGCTTTCTCTTCTTAATTCATCTTGTTCTAGGCCCTTTCCAGCCTCTCCCAATGAAATTAACTCATATTTTTTGTCCACCTCAGTTAATACTTCTAAATCATCCTCTGCCGTATTTTCCCTACCACCATCTTTCAACCCTGACAACTTTTACTTCGCTGACATTTCACCCAACGACATTATTTCCTCTGTTCTGAAATCCCACTCCATCTCCACAGGCTTCGATGGGATTCCTGTCAAACTGCTAAAATCCTGCCTTATCGATATTATACCTGTCCTACTCTTTATATACAATTTTTCACTGCAAAACGGAGTATTCCCAGCCTCCTGGAAAAAAGCCATAGTCCATCCTATTAATAAATCCTCTAACCCTGTCTCACTCAAAGACTACCGCCCAATCTCAATCCTCTCAAACCTTTCCAAGCCTCTAGAAAGAATAGTCCAGTCACAAATGTCAAATTTCCTCGAACAGTCCAACCTCCTTGACCCACTTCAATCTGGTTTCCGTCCCGGTTTCTCCACACAATCGGCACTTACCAAAATCACCAATGACATACATACCGCTATGGACGACAAAAAACTAACTGTGCTTATCCTTCTTGATTTTACTAAAGCTTTTGATTCCTTGGACCATTCTATCCTTTTTAGCAAACTCAAATCAATGTCCTTTTCTAACAGTTCCATCCGATGGTTCCAATCCTTCCTCTCTGATAGATCTCAAGCAGTTTCTATACCTAATCATCCCCTTTCCTCTTTCCTCACTCTTTCCTCAGGCGTGGCACAGGGCTCAAGTATCTCTCCTCTTCTTTTCAACTGCTATATCAATGATCTCCCTAAATCTGTTCACCACTGTTCCCATCATCTATATGCTGACGATTTCCAAATATATCTGTCCTTTCCCCCTTCCGAGCTATTTTTTGCGTTCGCTAGTATTCAGGAAGACCTGGATAGGATCTGTGCCTGGGCAAAGCTGAACAAACTGGAATTGAACGCATTGAAAACTCAGGCCATTGTTTTAGGTTCCAATTCCCTCCTTACATCCATCCACACCCTCCCAACATTACTCCTAAACGATAATCCTATCACGTTTACCCTCCTCGGTGAAAAACCTAGGCATCACCATCGACCAAAACCTTTCCTGGAAATCCCACATCGCCCAAATATCCCGACGGACAATTAGTTCCCTGAAGTTGTTCCATCGTTCTCGTCATCTCCTTACACAATCTTCCCGTAAGCTTCTCGTATCTTCTCTCATCTTCCCCCACTTTGACTATTGTAGCGTGGTATATGGAGGCCTCTCTAAAATGCTTGAAGACAGATTAAAGAGAATAATGAATTGCTCTCTAAGATTTGTGCTTGGTACTCCGAAGCGATCGCGCGTCTCCCACCTCTATGATGGGTTAAAGTGGCTCTTCCCTCCCTTCCGAAGACAATATTTCCTCTGTTCATTCTTATACCAATCCATTCACTCTCAACACCCTTCATATATCTACAGTCTCCTCCAATTCAAATCATCAGTGCAACACCATAAAACAAGATCCCGCCTTTCTGATCTCTATATACGTTCACACAGAACTAAAGCATTCGAACGTTCCTTTCTCGCCCGCTCCACCACAATGTGGAACTCAATCCCTCCTAATTTCCGTCATACTCCCTCTCTATCATTATTCAAATCCTGGCTGTTTCAACATCTATTAGCTTCCCAGAAGGATAGTCTCTAGGTAGGTTAGTCATTTGCTTAGAATACAATGTATATAATAACAAACTGTGTTATCTAGTTCTTTTAATTCTGCTCTTTGAAAAGCTGTACATCATGTAAACAAATTATTGAATGCTAGCTCATGCATTCAATTTCAAAAGCTTTGGATTTATCTATTCTCTGTAATGGCTTAATATCCTGTCAAGATCTGTACTATTTATTTACTTACTATTATTTTTGTTTATATATTTCTTTTTAAATTGTTTTCTGTCATGTTTTCACGCTTTATGATTTGTAACATTTAGCCTTCTGGCCAGATAAATATTATGTTTTATTCCTGTTCATATCTGTTATTCTAAAGGGACTTTGTCCCAGAATAAAGTTACTTTTCTATTCTATTCTATTCTATTCTATTCTATATATATACATATATATATATATATATATATATATATATATATATATATATATATATATATATATATATCTGCGTGTGTGTTTGTGTGATATATTCTTCGGCAAAATACAGTATTATATTTATTGATTAATATACCGAAAAACTCCAAAGAAAATAACAGTTACATATAAATAATTGAAGACATATATACATAAATCTCAACATACTTTACGTCCGAAGGTGATATAGCAGTGGTGAAAAATGGTCGAATTCTGTCAGAAGAATAGAAATTGGCGTATTGACGCCATTGAACTTATCCATTGGGATAATTTCGCTGATGATACAATGAAAGGCTGCTGAGTACATCTCACCCCGGTGACGTCACCGAGCTGTGCCCTGTTTTATATCCTCGCTGCAGGCTCTCTTCCGCTCACAATGACTCTTCCTTCATGAACGATTGCAACACCCAAAGGATTTACGTGTTAAATGAACTCTTCT
This sequence comes from Arma custos, assembly GCA_037127475.1. NCBI lineage: Eukaryota > Metazoa > Arthropoda > Insecta > Hemiptera > Pentatomidae > Arma > Arma custos. The sequence goes on along the minus strand of CM073762.1, from coordinate 112,059,356 downwards.
ATTCCATAAATGCTACTGTTAGTCAACAGTATGTTAATCTATATGATCTTTTTAAGGAACCAATTCCAAAGAATTTAAGGGTCTGGTATATATCAAATATATATATATATATATATATATATATATATATATATATGTATATGTGTTTGTGTGTGTGTATAGGGATTTGGCGCCCCATCCAGTATTCTGACTGCAATCAGCTACTTGTCCTCCAGGTTGGGGGTTGGACATAGGGTCAATAACCTTATCCCATAAAAATAATATAAAATCACATGTAATGATATGTAATATGCTTATTTAAGTATGTTGGATGTCCTAATATAATAAACGGTCCCCGGGGTTGCTGTGCCTTTATGTCCCTCACCATATTCCGGGCTAGGTTGATTATTTATGGACTCTTAACGACTAAGGTCTTCAGTGTCCTTATTCTATACTTTTTGGTCTATTAGATTTTATGAAATATACCTTCTTTTTTGAGTAATTCAATTATTGTTTTAAAATTGGTGTCATTATCACCCAGCATCGTTTGAATTTTTCTCTCCGTTCCTAAGTTTCTAAAATAGCTTTCGTGTTGTGGGCACTCTTCAAGGATATGGCGTATTGTCAGTTGCGAGTGACAGTGAAATCATGCGCAAGTCGCATGTGCCCGATTCTCAGTCTTGTGAAAACGACTTCCTCTCTTCTGCATATGCCGTGGGAGCTTTTCCAGGCGTTGGTATTTCTTTTAATGCATTTTAGTTTATTTGATTCGTCGGTGGAGTGCCAAAGTTGTTTCCGAATCGACAGAGCTTGCTGGTTCAAAAGGCTGCATACTTCTGTTGTGTGTACGCTTGTAATTTCTGTCGATGATGATGCTGCTTCTTTTGCCGCTCGATCTGTCACTTCATTTCAATGCCTACGTGTGATGGTACCCAGGCAATAACTAAATTCTTATTGAGGTTTCTTATCATATATTCTTATTCCGGAATCCTTCCCTATCCTGGCAATCCTCCTCTCTGGTACCCATTCTTTATTTGTACAGTATAATCCATTACGTTCCTTAGTTTCATCACTCCATCAAACATTAGTTCGTTCAACCTAACCTGATCCGATCTCGATGAATTTTAGTCTCCGTTTTCCTCATACAGCTCACTGTTATGTCTTAATACGTATTCCTCTCCGTTCGTATAACATTCCTAATATCTTTCCTTCTACCCAGATCCACGAACCAGCCCATACAAAGTTGGTATCCATATTATTATTATTAAGTTGGTATAAATATAATTCACTGAAAACGTGTGCTGTAAGAAGTATAAAGATTCAACATTTTATCTCGCCCTCACTTTCCATCTTTTAATTAATGATTAAAATATGTTAACTAAGGCATTCAGTCGAGCCAGAGCTACACAAACACGGCAAACCCTTCAAAGCAGTCAAGAACGTTTCAAAGCAAAACGACCGGCAGCTTCAGCTCCTCCAATTAGGAGGGAGAAACCTTCTTTAAACAGAAAACTCTTCACTGAAAACCTTATTCAATCTACATAGCCTAAAATCTACCGCATCAGCTTTGCAAGTCGTATTTTTTTTTTATATAAATTGAAAAACTCACTGCCTTCTCGATTTAATTATAATCACCTCTCGTTTATCACTCCGCCATTGCCTTGTTGATATTTATTTCTGTATATATATATATATATATATATATATATATATATATATATATATATATATATATATTGTAAATATTTTTTAATATGAATAAATGGAGATTTTTTTTTTAATTTATTTATTGATATCTACAACTGTATTACAATAATACAACAAGTAAATAGGCTAAGTGATATATAATGACATGATAATGACAAGTAGAGAAACTACCCACTGGTAGTACTCAAATCAAATTTCAAGTAAGGAGGTCACGTGGCCATCTTCTTTTCAGACGCCTCGGAAGATTATCGGGAATTGAAGAGGAAGCAAGGTTTGAAACTAGAGGGTTTGAGTGGTAATGAAGTTTGCTATGAAAGGATAGATACCGGGTTCGGGCCAAATCAGCAACAAATGGGACATTAAGGTCGTTATGGATGACTTTATTCTTAACAAAATAAGGAGCATTGAGGATTTTACGAAGGATTTTGGACTGTAAGGATTGGATACGAGAGGAATTCGATGGCTTAGTGAAGCCACAAAGCTCTACTCCGTAAGTCCGAATAGGTCGTATGATGGTCATGTAGATGAGTCTTTTGTAGTTAATTGGGAGCTTAGAGCGTTTGTCTCGTAAGTGTTGAAGTACCGACGTTTCGGCCTACGTTCTAGGCCATCTTCAGGGCTAAGAAATAAAAATAAAAATTACTATAAAAAACATTGCAGTACCAAAAAGGAATATAATAACACGTAGAGTTTATAGAAAAGTAAAGGAAATTAGCGATGGATAGATTATTAAGGATATATATGAATATATCAGAAAAACAAAATGACAGAATATGTGTACAGAAAGGTGATAATGCAAATAAAAGTACAAAAAGTAAGAAAAATGAGAAGGTGTCAAAACAATACCGCCTATCTACAACTTTTGGCGAAAATGAGTTAGTAACGGTAACGCATTCTAGAGGTTGAATTACACACTAATTAAAAATAGTTTTCAAGGTTGAACACCAGGCAGCGCTGTAATTAGCAAGTGAAAGATAACCGATATACAGAAGATAATATAACATATGGCGCGGTTTTTTCTCTCTCCTGTAAAATCGCCCAAAGTGTAAGTAGGCGCTATTGTGTTCTATTTTTTTTTTAATTATCATTAATATTTATCCTTTTATTGTGGCTTATATATTCGGTCAAATCACCTCCCTGCACGACCGTTGTCCTAGAGACAATACAATCTACTATACATAACATGTACTGGGCCCAAGTCCCAAGGGATCCAAGGAACCAATCAGGTGAATAATGATCTTCAATAATTACTCGTGGCATCCCAAAACAACAATATTGTTAAATCATGTATGAGAGGGAAATAGTTGACTGGATGAAAAAAATTGGAGAACGGAGATAGTTGGGGGTGGAGTAAAAAAAACACCAAATAAGTACCAGACTTATATTTACTTAGTGCCGACGTTTCGACCTACAGTGTAGGCCATCTTCAGGGCCATGAGAGAGAAACAAACAGAACAAAAAATATATAAAAATGGTACAGTAACAAGAATATAGTGACATGTAATGTAGAAAATTAAAGTAGTGGCAGAAATGAAAATTAAAGTTAACGAATATTAAAATAGTGACAGAATATAATAAAACTAAAGTAGTGACAGATATAATAAAATTAAAGATAATGAACAGAAATTAAAACAGTGACAGATATAATAATTAAAGATAACGAATATAAAATAAAATACAGAAAATAAATGTACAGAAAGGATAGAAAAGTAAACATAATATAAAGGGAAATAAAAAAGAGGAGGTTAACCAAAGATACGAAATGAGAAGATTAACATAGAAAAAAGGTTGGAACATGAAGGATTTAGCAAAAAACTAGTAAATTAAAGATATAAAATGTATGATAACAGACTTCTAGAGGTTACATAAGTAAAATGTATGAAACATAATAATACAAGAATAGATATCTCGTAGAATGACAGTTAGAAATGTAAAAAATTTGAAAATATAAGTGTGGAATGTAATATAAAAAAAATTAATTTTCTCTCTCATAGCCGTGAAGATGGCCTACATTGCAGGTCGAAACGTCGGCACTAACTAAATATAAGTCTGGTACTTATTTGGTGTTTTTTTGACTGCACCCCCCCCCCGACTATCTCCGTTCTCCATTGTTAAATCATGTTTATTTACTTATCACACAGCAATATTGTAGAAAAAAAAAAATTCAACCAGTGTAAAACCTTTATTATTAGGGCGAATCCTGATAGTCTCCATGCAACATACTACTGTAGTACTGGTCATAAGGTTTTTAATATGTATATGTATAAATATTAGACCCAAAACAAACAGAAGAAGGATACAGACTACAATCCAGGAAAACAAAAGAGAAAATATCCATCCTCGCTGCAGACACCAAGAAAAGGAGACTCAAGTTTTATGGACACCTCCACAGACTACCCGAAACCAGGATCGACCTCACATACATACGGGGAGGCAATACGACAACTCCATGGATAGCCCAAGTAAGAAAAGATCTGGAAGAAGAAGCACAGATAAACATTACATACATTTAAAATAGAGAGAGGTACAGACAAAAGGTTAAAAAATGGGAGGTAATGTCAGAGAATGAGAAGACCGAGAAAGAATGGACGGAGGTAATGAGGAAAGCTTGGGAAAATAGAAGAAACATAAAACGCCAATAATAATAATACTTATTATGTATATATATATATATATATATATATATATATACACATATGAAATCATTGGTTAATCATCAATTGCGTTAATTTATTATATTATCACTTTTCACGTCATTATCAATGAATGGCGGGAAATGCTTCCCGCCCCCGCGCTTTCCGAAGGACCTCCTGCCCTCTGCGGAGCTCCTGTTACCATTCTCCCGCGCTAATGTTACTTACCTGTCACCTAACTTTATAATTAACTAACTCATTATCATAATTATCTCTAATTTAAGTTTAATAGTTATACCTAAGTACTATAGCATGGTCTTTTCTGTGGGGAAATACAGCATACTACAATAGGATATTATGAAAATAATAAATATAAATCCAAGTTATATTTAATGCTTCAAAAGAAATAATAAAAAATAATTGACTGATTAAATAATACAAGTTGCCATTTATTAATTTATTGAAGGAGTTTGATTCTTGTACTCCTGAGTTCTGCTATTATCTGATTTGAAAAAATATTGCTTGAATGATGGCCAATACTTATATACTAAATTATACAAAATTAATTTTAAAAAATATTAATCTTGCATTGACTCATCTAGGAGGTCTTCATCCGTGTTAAATGAAGAAGATACTTCGGAAGATAAAAATAAATGAATTAAATATATAATGAGGAAGAGGAAATTTATCGTCCAAGAAGAGTCGGACGGCCAAGCTCCACCGGATGGATGGAGTGGTACAAGACGCACTGGATGGACTTGGAGTCCGACATTGGAAGGCAGCAGTCCAAAACAGAGCCGAATGTCGGAGGCTCATGGAGGAGGCTAGGGTTGTAGCGCCATCTGATAGATAGATATTGGTACGAAGCCGAAGTAGGGGGGGGGTAAATCTCAGTTTAGGGCCTGACCCATTAAATAGAAAGTTTTTTTACTTTTAAGAGGTTGAAAAAAGAAGAAGTGTATCTTAAAAGTGCCGATAGAGGGCAGGGCGCTACCCTAATCTGGGTATAATGCCGGGAACGTGACTCGTAAAAGTGTCGTTTCGCTTTTGTGCCCGCGTTGTCTTCTCTCAGCCAATTTTCTCTCTCTCTCTCTCACTTCCCCTCCCCTTCTCTGTACATCGGACTCGCGTGTATATAGCCTTTCTTCGTTTTCTTTTATTGATATAAAATTGAGAGGAGGTTGTTGTGTAATAGGCTGCATCAAGTGAAGGCGACCCATTTTCATGAAATTTACGCGGTGGGACAGAAAACGGAATGATATAGTAAAAATAAGCTTCAAGGAATACTTGAACGATAGTGATAGCCGTGCACGCTAGCTTCTTGTCTCAGCTAGTCCATCACACTCGGGACGTGGAGGTATCGTTTGACCTATATAAAAGAAAGAAAGGTTTAGTGACATGTACTTTAAGTAGCTCCTTGCTTGCGATTATTCCAGGGAAGATTCTCTACATATTCGCTCGCGTGGAATTCGGCCTGCCGCATAAAGTTTCGTGAAAGATCATTTTAAATAAATAATTTAATTATTTTTTTTAAATATAAGTTACTCGTACATCCATAATTTCAGATGTCTAACTTCAAAACTGACGGATTCTCTTCAACCTTTGAACCCCCATTATATTAAAAGGGAAACCCTTGGGGTGGAATTATCCAAATTTCTTTCTTAAACTATACAAAGAACCTAACTACAAATTTCAAGAGGCTACGTTCCTGATTTGTCTTTAATTATGTACTCTAACGGGGGGGGCATGCCCACGTGACCCCCACATAAATCTGCCCTTGCTGTAGCCTATGATTTATAACCTATTTTATTCAATAAGTTTCTTCCAAATCCGTTCAGTAGTTTTTGCGTGAATGAGTAACAAACATTCGCATTTATAATATTAGTAAGATATCAAAACAAATAGTTTCACTCCTGTCCTTTCTGTTATTTTAACCACAATTATCATGTGACTTTCCTTTATTTATGTACTATAATGGATTCTCCAAAGTACCTAGAAAACTGTCGGCAGGAGGGGCACGTGCCCCCTCCCCTCTAAATCCGCGCTTGCTATAGCCTATATGTTATTCTGCTGTATAACCTATATTACTGTAAAGTGTCATCCAAATCCATTCAGTAGTTTTTGCGTGAAAGAGAGACAAACTTTCACATTTATAATATTAACTAAGATTAGTAGGATATCAAAACAAATAGTTTCACTCATGTTCTTTCTGTTATTTTAAGAACTATTATCATGTGATTTGCCTTTATTTATGTACAATAATGGATTCTCCATAGTACCTAAAAAACTGTCGGGGGGGCACGTGCCCTCGTACGCCTCCCTTATAATCCCACGCTTGCTAGAGCCTATGTGTTATTCTGATGTATAACCTATATTACTGTAAAGTTTCATCCAAATCCGTCCAGTAGTTTTTTGCGTGAAAGAGAGACAAACATACAAACATTCACATTTATAATATTAGTAAGATTATAACAGTTCTCTACATATTTATTTTGCTAAGTATTAATTCCGAAAAAATAATTAGACATAAAAAATACAATAGTTTTTTAAAAACAGTTATCGATTATAAACAATTATCGATTGAGCCCTAATAATAATCGATTATAACCCGCTTAAATAGGTGACGAAGAAGGTAGTCGATCCCGAACGCCTCATTCGATGCATTCCAATGACTTTATCCTTACGCTAGTTGCATTACAATAGATCAGTCAATGCCACACTACCACCGTGCCACCATTCACTCATGGAATCCCATCTACCTTAAAACCGGTACCACTACAACCCGTGATCGGGTCTGGGGTTCAGTATATGGTAGGGACTGTACTATTTCATGGACAATGGTTGTGCAGAGATGTGATTTGTCCTAGGCCACGCTCGATCAGCAGATATCCAACCTTATTTTGGGTACTCACTTAAAAGAGGCTGAGTGAGCCCCAGGAGGGTCCTAAATCCTATATGGTCCATCTTCGGCTGCTAACAGTCTAAATAAAAGTATGTGCCTGCAGCGGGATTTGAACCAGGATTTTCGGCATGGCAACTTAGCTCCCAAAATAAAGGGAGCCGGAATTTGGCGGTTGAGTGGGATCTAGGACAAATCACCTCCTGCTCAACCGCTGTACATGAAACAGTGCAGTCTCTAACATGTGCCGAATATCAGACCCTGTTACGGGATGTAATGGCACAGGTTAGATTTTGCAAATTGAGAACGACAAATGAAAGGGGACTAATGAACAACAGCTGGGGATTGAAGTCACTCCTTGATTAGAACCGTTAACAGTTCCAGTTAATAGCTGTTCCTGTTAATAACAGTTCCTCCTCCCTTGGAACCTATTAATGAACTTTTTCGTTAGCTCGTGAAAACCGCTTTGCCCGGGTTCGCCCCCCCTCCAATATTGTTTGTTCTTTAATTAAACCCAAAGCGGTAAGGTAGTAACTTCTACAGTTCCTACTAATGTTCCCCAGCCTCCTGCAGTTAAGGGCGAATAGCTTAATAAGGCTCTTTATTCATTATCTTTCTAAATCACCGTCTGATTCGGCGTTAAGTACTTTCTGGATTGTTTATGGGAATAGCCATGACAGCACATACATTTGTTGTCGCTGTTTGTGTTGTTTTAACTACCATTATATATATATATATATATATATATATATATATATATATATATATATATATATAAAAAATAATATAAACAAAAGATAATATAAAACACAAAACTAACACCCATAAAAGGTATCGGGTTCAAGTCTGCTTAAAATAAATTAAGAAAAATTTAGATGAATTAATAGAGATTGAAAGGAGCGAGCACAATATATATATATATTTATATATATATATATATATATATATATATATATATATATATATATATATATTTTATATTACTTTCGTTCAGTTGTATATTGAACGTCTTCGTGGTGGGGTGCTGTCTCATGTTTGGAGCCTGTTTGGGCTGTTGATCGTTGGGATGTATTGCACCTTTTTCTTCGAGATGTGATTCAAATAACCCCCTTTTTGTTTTTGGTGTCTTGATAATGCCTGAATAGGCGAAACGTCGACTGGTAAGTGGGTGTATTTTTGAAACATAAGGCTTTGCATTGTGGTTTTTCCCAATGGCATTATTATATATATATATATATATATATATATATATATATATATATATATATATATATATAAACCTGTACCAATACAACCAGGGTCTGGGGAGCAGTACATGGTAGAGACTTACTGCTTCATGTAAAACGGTTGTGCAGGGAGGTGATTTTCCCTGGGTCACGCTCAACCGCCAGATTTCCCCCCTTATTTTGGGTATCCTATTTTTATAATATTTTGTAGCGTGGAGGATCCTAGATCCCATATGATCCATCTCCGGCTGCTAACAAACTAAATAAAAGTCTTGCCAGCAGCGGGATTTGAAACAGGATTTTCGGCATGACAACTCAGTGCTCTACCACTGAGCCACTTCACTCCATTACCATGGCAACTCAGTGCTCTACCACTGAGCCACTCCGCTCCCTTATACATTACATTTATTTTTCAAAAGGTGGTTGAAAATCTTACTAATGTTTAATAATAGGCTACCTAAAATATGTTTTAAACTCTTATCGGTTCAAAAGTCCTATACTTATTTAATCAAATTCAACTGGGCTAGTCAACTTGAGAGTATTATATCTGACTTAGGATTTGGCTGGCTGTGGGCTGAGCAAAACCCCCAACTAGTGCTGATATTTAAAATCGAAATGATATATAAATACAAAGAAAGGTTATACGATCACGATGTCCATTTTGTACAGAACCTAGAAATAAATATATTAGTTCAAACGATCACAATATTTATACAGAACAGAATCCTAAACACAACAATGATGCTGTTAATCTCTGTAACTTCCTACATAAAGTTCCTGATTTACCTTTAATTATGTATTATAACAGGGGTGGGCACATGCCCCCGTGCTCCCACATAGATCATCATGTGATTTGCCTTTATTTATGTACAATAATGGATTCTCCACAGTACCTAAAATACTGTCGGGGGGGGGGGCACGTGCCCCCTTGCACCCTCCCATAAATCCGCGCTTGCTATAGTCTATATGTTATTCTGATGTATAACCTATATTACTGTAAAGTTTCATCCAAATCCGTTCAGTAGTTTTTGCGTGAAAGAGGGACAAACATACAAACATTCACATTTATAATATTAGTAAGATTATAATTATCTACTTTTGTCTGTATGTTTACTATTCTGTTATTTTTATGTATTATTATTTTTGTAACTTTTAACCGAGCTCCCAGTATTTTACTAATGTAAATATCAGAAATAAATAAAATAAATATTTTTTCCAAAAACTCAAACACACCTAAAACAATTATTATTGAATAAAAATACTACAAAGAAGAAGAAAAATATTTAAAAACATACAAACTTACAACGAACCATGGTTTGTTTTCAAATATACCCCATGTACTTCCATGTACTGAGGTAGGGACAGAATTTGAAAAATAAAAAGGTCGTAAAATCAATATATCACAATAAATAATATATAAATATACTAGATTTCAGATGAAATTAGCAAACTTCGAGTATTATCTTATATTAAAAAAGCTCCGAACAGATTTTTTTTTATTAAATATTTTTCAACATTATATATAAATTAAAATTGTACAATACAATATTTTTGTATAATATAGGTATTTTAAATTGTTTATTAACATTATCTATGAAGCTTAAATCATTGTAGAAACAGCAGTGACTGATGTTCAAAAGTGAGCAGTGCATTATCTATGTTTACACGGAGGTAGTTCGCGTATTCGCCCATTGGGAGCAGCACAGTCCTCATTGTGCGATAAAAATCGACTTGGATTTGTTGTTTTTAGTTAATTTTTTTTTTTTTCTAACCATCTTTGAGCACCGTCCTCACTACGTACGCTGATGAAACATGTGTGTTATCAGTAAATAACGATCGATTTGTTGCACCCCAATCTCTTCAATCCCATATCTCAAACCTTCAAGAATGGTGTCAAAATTGGAGAATTAAAATAAATCCCACCAAATTACCTTCACTCTTCGTCGTAAACCTACGAATTCCTGCTCTACTGTATCCTTTAATAACATTCCACTGATCCCTGTCGAACAGGTACGTTACCTAGGACTCCATCTGGACAAACGTCTCACTTGGAATCCTCATACAAGACTGAAAAGACAAGAAACTGCTCGACGATTTCGCCTACTACAACATTTACTGGACAAACGTTCTAAGCTACCAATTAATTACAAAAGACTCATTTACATGGCAGTTATCAGACCTATTTGGACATACGGAGTTGAGCTTTGGGGCTCTACTAAACCATCCAATTCATATCGTATCCAATCCTTACAATCCAAAATCCTTCGTAAACTCCTCAATGCTCCTTATTATGTCACAAACAAACTCATCCATCATGATCTTAATATCACATATGTTGCTGATTTGGCGCAAACTAGATACCTATCCATCCATAAGCTACATACACACTTGAATCCGCTGGTCTCTCAACTTGCTTCCCATAATATTCCTGATAACCCTCTGAGGCGTCTGAAAAGAAGATGGCCTCGAGACCTTCTACTATTATCTTCATTGGAGTGCTATCAATGGATAGTTTCTCCACAAGTGATTTTTTTGTTCATGTCCTTTGTTCATACAGCAGATTTGCTTGATGTAATATAATTACAGTTGTAAATATCAATAAATTACTCTAAAAAAACAAAAAAAAACAAAAACCATCTTTGAGTTATTCAAGGAGTTTTTAGGTCGGAATCCCATGAATAGAATGATAAGAGATGCGAACATTTAGAATATTTCGTGTTTGTAGTAAAACAATTCGTCATCACTTTAAAAATCTGTACATATTATAAAAAGTCCCCCCCCCGTGTCTGTCTGTCTGTTCGCGGTCAACTGAATAATACTGCACGGATTTTCATGAGGTTTTCACCAATAGATAGAGTGATTCACCAGGAAGGTTTAGGTACATAATTCGTCAAGCTTTTGTGTATTTTTGGGGGAATTTAACGATAATTATTGGAAGCGTTGGAAAAAGTATAGCCTGCAGGGAGGTTTCATCTAAGACGCTGCCTAATCCCTTTGTCATATAAAGAAACAATGCATGGCGATATATTCGTCTTTTATAGATCTACAAAAAAGTCAGAGATAGCATATATCTATCTTTTAAGGAAACCTATTTTATCTTCTAAAAAATTGATAACGTACAATGCGGTATTTGGAAATCTATTTAGACGATTTCAGTATTAATCCTTATCAACTTATATACTTTAGTTACCTTAAGCATTTCATGCGCATCGTTAGAATATTTTATACCATATAATTGAAATGATTATCTTATGGGTTTTAAAATACAAATTAACGCGCATGGAAATAAATTGTATGTATCTTGTTTTTATGTTTATAATATCTACATAATAAAATACATTAGACAGACATGTAGGCATGTAGGCGTTATATGTCTTACTACCCGTGAAATTGTCGGGGGGGGGGTCGTTAGAGGAAAATATACTACTACATACTTGTTCACTAAAAATAGAATTATTTTTACTATATTATTATTACTTAATTAATTAACTAATATAACTTTAATTATTTTATTTTTATCCTACGGTGCCGGTAAAAAAACATCTGAACAGAGCTGTAGTCTACATAAAACGGTTAATGGTCATCATATACGTGCTACTACATGTGGCGATGACAGCCAATAGAAACTAATTCGAGAGAGCCAATCGTCGCTATTGGCTGATCGGCGGAACCACGAGCGGAGGGGGGTGTAAATAATTAACGCTGATTGGCTAAGACAGACATCAGGTGGTCCCTGCGGTCGATAGCGCAGCACGTGGGCCTGTTGCTCACTCGAATGAGGCATTACTGAATGCTTGCCAGAACATGACAGGTTTTGGGTTACGATAGAGGGAAAGAAACATCTCAACGTATGCAAGTAATTCACGCATGAACTGGGAATGCTACTGAAGTGGGTTTCGCTTAATTTATGGACACTATATGATGTGACATATCAATAAGTATATATTCACACACACAGACATATATGTATATATACACAAGGCATTTCAGGATTAAGTAGCCAAACTGGAAATTTGAACTAAGGACCTGAAAACAAGGAAAAGAAGTTTCCTACGGAGGTATGTCCGCAAACGGTGATATTCACGCCTAATTATTTTCATTGTACAAGTTGTTTGTAGTTTGGACACCTTTTTAGGATGGATAATAATAGAATACCCAAAATTGTCATGCGCCTGGTGACCTGAAGGAAGAAGAATAAGAGACCTGTCAAGAACTTCATGGATGAATCAAGTCCAGGAAGACATGGCAGGATATGGCCTTAATGAAGAAAATGCATTTGACAGAATGATCTGGAAAAAAAAGTTACTCTAAAATTTGGTTGTAGAAAACTTCAACTTTAGGGAAACTTACAATACAATAGAAAAAAAAAAGGTTGAATTATTTAGGAATACTTGAAATGGAATATCAGATATATCGTTCCTAATATATATATATATATATATATATATATATATATATATATATATATATATATGTATATATAATGCGCCTGTAATATGTTTTTAATAATATTTATTTATATAATTTTGCTATATAAACAATACTGGAATGATTTAAAGGCGAGGAATGATGCTGAACCCGCAATACTGCAGTTCCTTTCTGGTGCTGATTTCATAATATTGCAGGCGTATATAAAAGTTTACTGCTATATATGTAGGTATATATATATATATATATATATATATATATATATATATATATATATATATATATATATATTATTTATTTACGGTTCTTCTTAATTATTTAAATATTTTTTTTTTTTTTAATTTTGAAGAGAAAATATGATGTCCTGGCCGGGATTCGAACCCGGCTCGCCCGCGTCCCTAGCGCGGTGCTCTAACCACTGAGCTACCAAGGCTCGCATTCCAGCTAGACAAATCCTTTCTCTTCACTGATCCTATATCCCTGTCATCTCGCATTTTTTCGAGGTATACACGGGGAAGTATGTTCATTGTACATTACATTAATCGGGATCTCGTTGACTTACGTCAATTTTTATATTCATAATTTATTTTTTATTTATGGTTCTCATTAATTATAAATAAAGAACCATAAATAAAAAATAAATTATGTATAAATTTGACGTAAGTCAACGAGATCCTCATATATATGTATAACGTATTTACTAAAAGCTCATGGGGCATGAGTATGAGAGGAAGCTAGTCTCGAAACGTCGCCAATAGAAATTTAACAACTGATTGCAACTCAAGAATCAGAATATATATATATATATATATATATATATATATATATATATTCTATATATAACCGGGTCCTCCGCTTCTCTAGCGCGGTACAAGGATCGGTGAAGAGAATGGATTTGTCTGGCCTGGTTACGAGCCCTGGTAGGTTAGTTGGTAGAGCACCGCGCTAGAGATGCGAAGGACCCGGGTTCGAATTCCGGCCGAGACAAATCTTTTGTCTTCAAAATAAAAAAAAATATATATAAATTGATACGTGATAAGGTGTTAATTAGATAAGTTGTACTTAAAAGTATTAAAGAATAGATCAGCTAATCATTAATGAGTAACTTCGGAATATATCATAAAATGCTTAATATTGCAATAGCTATGATCAATGAGTAACAGCAGTTTTATTTGATTTTTGAATCATATTAGATTTTTTTTTTTTTTTTTTTTTTTTTTTACTTTAAGACTTCATTGTCAAAGTCCTATTTTGCCAGTATGTGTGCACTTTGTTAACTGTTAAGTTAGATGCCAACAGCACGCGGTTATTCCCGGATGGTTACCGACTGTTTTTCCCAGGTGGTCACCCATCCAAGTACTAACCACGCCCGACGTTGCTTAACTTCGGTGATCTGACGGGAACCGGTGTGTTCAGCGTGGTATAGCCGTTGGCGCATCATATTAGATTATTTCGATTATTATTTTATTAAGAATTAATTAAATTTGTATAACAAGAAAACAGTTTGAACACCCTATTTTTTTTTTTTTACCCGCGCGATTTTTATACTTTTCTTAGTTATAATTTCTTTTATATTCCGTTTGTGACTATTTTTCTCTTCTTCAGCTTCCCTCTTTAGTGCCTTTTCAGAGTATAGGAACATCCAGCCAGGAATTCAATTCTTTCCTATTTCTAGCTACGTTACCGGCCTGTCGGAGTTCCTTCCCCTCGCCCTACTGAGTCGATTAAAGTAGTCCAGATAGAATATCCTAGGGGTTCTGCCATCTGGGACATATTTCATGGTCTTTAGAGGATCTCTGTGGTCGTCCATCCTTATCATTTGGCCAACCACTTCAGCTGGCGAGTTTCTGGAGCTGTTTCAAAGGAGCTATCTCCAGTTCCTGACGAGTCCTACTGAGTCGATTAAAGTAGTCCAGATATAACATCCTAGGGAGGGTTTCTGCCATCTGGGACATATTCCATGGTTTTTAGAGGATCTCTGTGGTCGTCCATCCTTATAATATGGCCAAACCACTTCAGCTGGCGAGTTTCTGGAGCTGTTTCAAAGGAGCTATCTCCAGTTCCTGACGAATCCTTTCTATTTTTTTCTTGGCGTCTTATTTTAGGTTTATTAAATTTAATTGTATGTTTTTTGTTTCTAAAATGTTTAGTGAGAGTTGTTTGATCTGGTTTATTGGGGTTTTTTATTATTGAATCACAACTATATTTGTGTTGGTACACTCTACGTTTTGAGTATTGTTCCAATGTTCCGAAATAGGATTTACTGCATTGTATTTCTTACACGATTTTAGATGTAATTTATCCGAATCTTTGGTTTTTGTAAATAGTCTTGACACTATGGCTGTGTTTTTTAAAAAAATAATTGCGGGGTCACTGTTTATTTTTAATCGTTTTTTTTTTTGCTAATCTTTCTGAAAGTGTTGGTATACAAGCTATTGTATAGTATTTTTTTAGTATTGGTTTCATTTAGGTTGTTTTGGTTAGCTAGTGTTTTTGTTGTTTTTAGTAAATTATAAAGGAGACTGTGTGGAAAAATATTCTTTAATAAGAGATCCAATATGTTGTTTTCGGCTGTTTTTGGTGTATTGGGGATGATAATTTTCTCGCGCGATTTATTAGGTTTTTAGCCTTATTTATTTTATATCTTTTGGGGCATTGGCTTGTATAATGTATGTATCGACCAGAGTGAATAGGTTTTTGCCGCCATTTAGTATCTATTTCTCCGTTTAATTTTCTGATTAAGAGACCGTCTAAAAATGGTATTTTGTTACTATTTCAAATTCAATAGTAATGCTTAATCGATTGGAATATTTACTAAATTCATTTAAAATGATTCTTTTTCCGTTGTTTTCGGTTGGTATCTCTGTTATTATATCATCCGCATATTTAATTAGAAACGGGATATTAAATGGTATTTTTGGTATGACTTTATTTAACAGTTCTTCTTAATAAATATCAGCCAAGAAAGGTGAAATAGGAGATCCCTTAGGGCAGCCGAATTTTTGGATATAAAATTTTTCATTGAAAATATCTTCTATCTGTACATAGGGCCAGTAATTGTAGAAATAGTTTTTTTTTTGGGGGGGGGAGGAGGATTTTGTACGCATTTTTAATTTTTTCCTATTATAGTTTTTATTTTGGAAATGCATATGTTAGTACATTAAGATGATGCATCTAATGAAGTTAATTTATAACCTTTTGGAACCTTAAAATATTTGTAATTTTTTTATGAAATTCAAATGAATCTTTAAGATTATATTTATTTGTAGATAATTGATTTATTAGATTGGCGAAGTATTTTGAAAGCTCATTCGTCGGTGAATTTATGACTGTTACTGTTAGTCTGACTGGGTTTCCGTGTTTATGATTTTTTATAACTGAATATAATTTAGGGGAATGTAGTTATGAGTTTTTGTATGTTTTTATATCAAAGTGTTTATCTTTCTTAATAATCCTAGAGTTATGTTGGTATCTGTCATCAATTTATGTGAAGGATTGGAACCAACTTTTTTATTACCGACTTTATTAAGTACAAGTTTTCTCTAACATATGTTTTATTTATATTTAGTCGTTTGTTTTATCTTCTCAATTGTCACATTATTACATTCCAAGAGTATAAAGAAGAATCATTAATTCAGTTTATTCAGGTATTTTTTCCTAATTGTATTTTTGTATTAATTTTTGTTATTTCTTACTGAGCTTTTTATGTTTTGTTTAATAAATGTTCAGACATTGGGATGTTTAAAATGAGATTACTTTAAACTCCTTTTTGGCTACATTTCGAAACTATATTGTTCTCCTAATCATGACCTAACAGTGAAAAAATAAACTTTTAGTGAATTATATGAATATCTGGAAGGTATAGAAGTAAACCAATCACGTATCTTGTGAACTCATAAAGAGCAAATTTACGTATTGAGCAGAGAATACTAATTTAAAATAAATACACACCAATATTTTAAGTAGATATGCAGTTCCATTAAACTAAATATGCAAGCACATTTTAGTAGATATGCAAATGCATTCTGCACCGGAGGATTTTAAGTTATAATAGTAGTTACAATAATCAGCGGTTTTATTATTTAATTAAAATATATTTTTTTAGCCTAAAATACATGAGTTCGATAAGGAAGGGACTTTGTAGAGACTAAATATTTTATGATTTGGTTTATATTGCAACATAAAATAATAATCACGTATTTTGGTTTATAATTAATAATATACATCTATTATATTATTTTTCCATTTTGTTGTAGATTTAGAATTTTTCAACAGAGTGCCTGTGATTTTCTAGAATTGTTTTACGACGAATTAGTGGAGGGATTACCAAAACTTTCCTCAGAAATTCTAATTAATATTTGTCAATTTCAGGTGTCTTGATTCTGATACAAGGCGGACATAGGATGACCTCTTCCCAATGTCACATTAAACCAAAATTATAATGTTGAAAAGTAAAAAAGAAACCTTACATAAATTTTATGACCGTAGAAAACTTCCAACGGAAAGCCTTAAGTCTCCAAACTAAAACAGAAATAGAAATTATCTGACCAATATTTCGTCCATTAAGTAACCTTCCTTATGATTTATTAGTTGCATTTGAGCCTTGGAGGTGGTGGGATGTTTCTTAGGTGCATTATTCATGTTTTGTTTTGCTGTTATTTTCTTTCTACCCTGAGGATGCCTGAATGGGCGAAATATTGGACATATAATTTCTATTTCTGTTTTAGTTTGGAGACTTAAGGCTTTCCAATAAATCTTTACAAAATATATCATAAAGGCTATGATTTAAATATTTCTATAAGCTACTATTTGAGAAAAAAAAAAAAATTTAAATGGAATTAAACAACTTATGTGAGGTATCTATGCTTTATTTGGTTATTTGTTGGACAATAGAAATATTTTATATACAGTTTTATTTATTGAATTATTTATATTGTTATAATTATGGAATTTATGCATGTTTTACAGATGAATGACTTATGGTTAAATTGTTAACCATATAATAAGTATAAAAAAATGAAACAATTAAAGTAGAAGATTGAGAATGGCCTTGGCCGAAACGTTTCTCATAAATAAAGAATAAAAATTTTTTTACTGGAAATAGGTTTTTTGTTCTCCTAATTAAAGAATATATTATATGATTGAGTCCAGTTAAAATTTATATAAAAAATGAGAAAATCCTGATAATTAACAATTTCTTTTGGTTGACTAAAAAAAAAAAAAAAAAAAATGCAAAGCCTGTTTATAAGTAACAATTTTAAATATATTAATTAGTGAATCTAAAATTCCAAATAAAGAAAAATATTAATGTTCAATATTAATCACCTGCAGGTGTATTGCGAAAATAAGGACGTCTTGTAGCTCGAGTGTCAGCAAATCCAGCTGGTGGAGTCGATACCAACGATGTTATCGATGCGGGCGAAAATCGATGGGTGATCGATGTGGCGATAATCGATAGGTGGTCGATGTGACGAAAATGGATAGAAGATAGTTGATGTGGCGGTAATCGATAGATGATCGATTTGAAGACAATCGATAGGTGGTCAATGTGGCGATAATCGATAGGTGATAACGAGAGGCGAACAACCACCCAGCTTGACTAACTATCTTTAACTGACGATCACAGCGCTCACAGCGCGTACTTCAGTTGTTCACCGTAGGCAACAGGCACTTGTTTGTTCACTTACACCATATTATTTACACAAATAATATTCTGCTAGGCTTAATTGATAATTATCTTTTGAAATAAATACAATACCTTTTTGCTTTCAATAATTAATATACGAAATAAACAAAAGAAAGACCTTACTTCAATGATGGTTAATTAAATCATAATGAAAAAACAAAACAAGGGAATTTAATTAAACTTAAAAATAACTAATATTTTAATGTTAAGGGCCTTTATATTAACTATGAATACCAATTTTTATAAAATTATTCGTTTATTATCAATCATAGAAAGTATATTTCACTAGAATAACATCACAAATTAAACATTTAAAAAAGTTGTTTAATCAAAAGAAGAAGATATAAAGTGGCCAAGATGGAGCAGAGAGGCCAACCAGGCTGTCCAGATCACTCTACACCGCCCCTGGACCTCAGGTAGTCTGCTACAGCTCTGTGGTTGTTGCGATTAGCCCAGTATAAGGCAGTACGTCCATTATTATCCCTGGCATTGATATCGACACCGCGGCCAACGAGCAGCTCCACCACTGCCAAGTGCCCATGAAAAGATGCGAGCATTAGCAGTGTGAAGCCGATAGCTGCCCTATCTGCTGCATCTGCCCCGGCCTCGAACAGCGCCGTCACCGCGGCAGTGTGACCGTTGATTGCTGCCAGGTGTAAGGCGGTGCACTGTCTCTGGGCCTTCATATCCACCGCCGCCCCGGCCTCGAGCAGCGCCGTCACCACGGCAGTGTGCCCGTTCTCTGCTGCCAGGTGTAAGGCGGTCTTCTGGTCCTTATCCTTCATATCCACCGCCGCCCCGGCCTCGAGCAGCGCCGTCACCACGGCTGGGTGTCCGTTCTCTGCTGCCAGGTGTAAGGCAGTGTTCTGGTCCTCATCCTTCATATCCACCGCCACCCCGGCATCGAGCAGCGCCGTAACTACCTCGACGTGTCCACTGCGGGCCTCCTGATGTAATATTCCGTCACTATTATTGTCGCTCGCAGCCAACTCAACTGCTCTCTCTATCAGCAACTTGAGGACTTCTGGGTTATTATTCACGGCTGCAACGAAGACTGGAGTATCGCCTTTGATATCTTGCTCGCACAATCTGGCTCCAGCATCCAACAGAGAGATCACCAACCCAACACAGCCTCCTTCAGCAGCGTAGTGTAGCGCGGTCCGACCTTCTTTGTTCTTTACATTGGGATCAGCCCGATTTAATAATAACAAAATTACAATGTCTGCTTTGCTATTTCGCGAAGCCAACATCAAAGGAGTACTTCCGGTGTTATCCTGGCTGTCCACAGGCACACCCATCCTGAGGAGCTTTCGGACCACCGAAGGGTTACTAGCGACATGCAATGGCGTGAGGCCGCTGTGATTCTTTATGTTTGCAGGTACCTTCCTATCTTCCAACATTTTGAAGATTTCAGCATCTCCTGAGCGCGCTACGGAATGGACTATACTGTCACCATCTTTCAACTTGACACCTGACAGAACATTGAAATCCGCTCCTTTCTTCAGTAACAAATTAATACCCTGAATGTTTCCCGCTCTAACAGCTTGAAATAATGGAGTTTCCCCGAGTTGGTTTTTTTCATCCAAGACAGTTCCTCGTTCTAGCAATGCTTCCATAGCTTCGTTGAATCCCCCAGCAGCAGCAACATGGAGGTAGGTATCTCCTCCAGACAAAAGCTTGTCATATTTGGCTCCAGAGATCAACAGAGCCCGCACAGAAGATGCGCTGTTATTTCTGACTGCTACCTCTAGTGGAGTGGCATTACTAGAGTTCACAGCTTCCAAGTCCGCGTTCAGGAAAACAAGAGCTTTGATGGTTTCACTCCAGCCGGCTCTTGCGGCCTTATGCAGTAAGCTATCTTCAGACTGAGTCGACCCACAGACATCTGCTCCTTCACTCACCAGTTCAAAGATATCTCTGGGACTGTTATTTGCTACGGCGTTTTCAAGTAGAGTTGCTAAATCGCAATGGCTATCCTGGAACAAAGAAGATTATCATCAGTAAAAGTCATGCTGTATATTCGTTACTTCAGGTGGCCATATATATACATATATATTAGACTGAACAAACTCTTGATTGATACTGTTAAAAATGAAATCGATTAATCTCAATTTTATTTTTTTACTTTCTATAATGGTTTCGATATTAGAGTCGTTATTATATATTTTGGTATTTTTTTTTATATTAACACTTTATTGAAATATTACAATCTGCCACTTGTGGGCAATAAGCAATAGTGCTGTGTAGCTTACAGTCATTCCATAACAAAACAATAATATAAACAAAATAAAAAAAATAAATATATACATGCGGAAAAATATATACATGCGGTAACAGAAAGAAATTAATGCGGAAATGATAATAAAATAAAGTAAAAAAAAAATAAATAAAAATAATAATAATACTAATAATAAAAAATAAAATGTACACATTCATACCCTATTTACAATTTGCCTGGGGTCTCCGAACTGAGCTTCTTCCCCAGGAATGAGGGCAAAGCAGGAGTCCGGGAGGCCACAGCCCCCTTTCCCAGCCGCGTCACTGGCATTAAACGCCAATGGAAGCTTCACACACACACAGGTCGTGAGTGGAGAATCTTGCCAGTGCCAGTACTCCAAATAACATTATTACAACAGATCTCGGGGCCATTCCCGGTTTAGACGGCGGGGTGGGTTATATGGATGTGTGGAACTGGATAATGACTGAGCCAGGGGGTTGGGATGACACGCAAGGTTTTGGTGAAAGTTTGAAAATTTAGTAGGGCTGAGGTCGAGGACGAAAGGAATGTTGAGAGCATTATGGAGGGTTTTGTTGGAGACATAATAAGGAGCATTAACAATAGTTCTCAGGACTTTGGATTGAAAGGATTGAATGCGTCTGATATTCCATTTTTTCGCGGTCCTCCACAGTTTCAGTCCATAGGCCCAAATAGGTTTGATAATGGTCTTGTATATTAGTAATTTATTGTCTATTGAAAGATCGTAGGTCCTACATAGTAATCTGTATAGTTGGCTAAATCGTCTGTTAAGTTCTTGTCTTTTGAGTCTGGTATGAGGATTCCATGTAAGTCTTTTGTCTAGGAGGAAGCCAAGGTATCGTACTGTGTCGGAAATAGGTAGGATGGTTTCATTGAATTGGACAGAAGGATATGTTCCCCGGCGAAAAGTAAAAGTCACGTGTGTGCATTTTTCTTCATTGACTTTGATCCGCCATTGGTTACACCAAATTTCAATGAGTGAAAGGTGGCTTTGCAGGTTCAAGGAAGCCATTTCGGGATCTGGATGAGATGATAGGATAGCTGTGTCGTCTGCGAACGTTGCAAGGAAGGTTTCAGGAGTAGTTGGGATATCAGCGGTGTACAATATGTATAGGATAGGACCCAAGACGCTGCCTTGGGGAACTCCAGCTTGAATTGGGTAAAGATTGGAGTATTCATTACCACAGCGTACTTGGAAGTAGCGATCAGAGATGTAGGATCGAAGAACTAGGAATAAGGATTAAGGTAACTGGGTTTTGAGCTTGAACAGCAAACCGGCATGCCATACCCGGTCGAAAGCTTGTGCTACGTCCAGAAATGCGCCTCTGCAGTATTGTTTGCTTTCAAGAGCAGAGGATATGTGATCGATAACTCGGAGTCCCTGCTGGACAGTCGAGTGCTTGGGACGGAATCCAAACTGTGAAGGAATATTATTGGATTCGATGATGGGTAGGATTCGTTTCAGGAGGATTTTTTCAAAAATTTTGGAAAGAATAGGGAGCAGGCTGATGGGTCGGTATGATGAAGTGACATTGGGTGGTTTGCCAGGTTTAGGGAATAGGATGATGACGGAGTGTTTCCACAGCAAAGGGAAGTGAGTTGTACGAAGGATACAGTTGTATAGATAAGTAAGGAAAATAATCCCTTTTTGAGGAAGACGTTGAAGGATCTGGGTGGTAAGAAGGTCATGTCCAGGAGATTTGCGGACTTTTAACTTTTGTAAGAGAAATTTGACCTCAGAGGGATTTACAGCTTTAGGAGGTAAGGATAGAGGAATGGGTGAAGAAAGGAATTCATTAATATTGGAAACGTGGTTAGGGTGGATTTCAGGATGTGGGATAAATGTTTTTGAAAGGTGTTTGGCAAATTCCTCTGCTTTGTCCTCATCTGATGCAGCCCAAGAACCGTCTTCACGTTGGAGAGGATGGGAAATAGAGTGGTATTTGAGTATTTTTTTGGTGGCACCCCAAAGGGAATTATCTGAAGCAGATAGTGTGGAAAGGTAGGATTTGCAGGATTCGGATCTATAGGTTGTCAGGTTCTGTTTGACTAATTTGGTGAAGTGGTTATAGAGTCCCCGATCGTGAGGATGCCTGGTTCTTTGCCAAAGGGATAGGTAACAGCGTTTGGTAAGGATAAGATCCCTAAGATCTTGCAGTAATGGATTTTTCTTTCGGACTTTGAAGGAAGAACGGGGTGAAGATGCAGTCCAAACTGCTTCCTGGATCATATTGGTAAAGGAATTGACGGCATCATCTAACTCCTGAGGTGTTTTTAAGGAAACTCTGAGGTCAATGGTGTCGGATACAAGCTGGTGAAATAGGTTCTAGTCAATTGGTCCCCTAATAAATGATGGCGGAGGAAGTTTGGATATTGGAACTATAGAAAGGGTAAGGATCAAAGGACTGTGATCTGAGGACAGTTCATCAAGGCGTTCTATGGAATAGTTTAAGGGACCTAAGCCAGCATGGATGAAGAGGTCAAGGAGATCAGGATTTCGGTTTGGGTCAGTGGGCCAATATGTAGGTGTGCCTGGAGAAATAAAACTGGAATTATGGGAGTTAAGTGCAGAGAGGAGGATGCGACCTCGGGTTTTAGTAGTTCTTGAGCCCCATTGTTGATGTTTCGCATAAAAGTCTGCACCTAAAAGGAAATGAATCCCTAAGGAGTTCAGGAGAGAGCTGAATTCGGAATGGGAAATGGATTTATTAGGAGGGCAGTACACCGATGCTAATGTGATGGGAAAGGAAAAGGTTTTGATTGTAACAGCTGTAGCCTGAAGGAGATCGTTTGACGAGAGTGGAAATGAGTGATGGGAGAGGGATTGATGGACTATGACAGCAGTACCACCGTGAGCTTTTCCGTCAGGATGGTCGGTCCGGTAGTTTTGGTACTGTGTTATGTTGAGCTTCCGTTTACTGGTCAGTCGAGTTTCTGTAATTAAGGCTACATCAATTTTTATATCATACAGTAAAGATGTTAGTTCGTCAGTGTGGTTTCGAATACCATTCGCATTCCAAAGGAGAATGGATAAGCTAGATGTCATTTAAGGATTTTGTTGGACAGGAAAGAGATGGGAAACAAGATTTGTTAGGAGAGATATTAGTGGTGTGACCATGGATTTGAACTCGGAGAGGAATGATGTGAGTAGTGTTGTGAGATCAGTAGCATTTGAAGGGGGGGGATATGAGGGATTTGATGCGGGGTATTTGGATTTTGATTCACGGGATATCCTAGTTGTTGGGGCTGGTTTATTGGTTGTAGAGAATTGATTTGTAGTTTAGAGAGGGGTTTGGGGGGTTCGGGTTGTAGCGTGGCCCCGAGACTGTTTGTTTGTTGACCACCTGACATTTCGGCGTAGGAAACAGCTCCATCTACAATTTTAGAAGGCTGTCTTCTTGAGGTCCTCACTTCGTCGCTGGGCCGAGGTGCTGCCAGAACTTGAGATTTTATCTTCTTGTAGGTTTGGAAACCTTTATAATTGGCTGGGTGCCCTTGAAGACATAGTGCGCAGACAGCTGGTGTTTCTCTCGGCTTGACGCATTCTTCGGTTTTATGCGGTTCTCCGCATTTGACGCACCTTGGAGTATGATGGCAGTAGTGCCTAGTGTGCCCGTATGCTTGGCAGTTATGACATTGCAAAATGTCTTTTTTTGGGTAAGGCTTTTCGATTTGAACCTGGGTATAGTAAAGTCTATTAACATAATAGATTTTTTCTACTCCTGGTGCTGGTCCTAAATCTATGAAGAAGAGAGGTAATGGAGTTTTGTTGCCTGTCCCGGGGTGTACAGTATTCTTCTTGTAGGCATTTGTAATTTGTCTAACTTTGAAGCCCATGGCAGTCAATTCTTCTTCTATGACGTCAGCAGGGGTGGTTGGGTGCAATTTCCTG
The DNA here is from genome assembly GCA_037127475.1 of Arma custos. NCBI lineage: Eukaryota > Metazoa > Arthropoda > Insecta > Hemiptera > Pentatomidae > Arma > Arma custos. Next base: position 112,034,649 of record CM073762.1, on the reverse strand, counting down.
ACTACAACTCTGATTGATCTCTCCTCCTTTAATTGATACGTATGGTAATCAGCTTTAGTCTCCGTTAGGTACTTGACTATTCGTCGGTATGTCTCGGGCGTGTCTGACTGAATCTTTGTATCATTGGTTCTACTAGTGCAATAGTATTTTCCGGTGCCTACTGCCTTATTCAGTTGTGTGCAAAGAAGCCTAAAGTTTTTTATGCTCCGTACGAAAATTGGTGGAGGCCTGTGCACTTTAGGGGCCGATGTGGTCTCCATTGCTTCACTAAGTAGATTTGTTAGGGGCTGAAATCTGTTGGGTGAATAGAAGGGAGAATCTTCAGTGAACTGAGTAGATGACCCTGTTTGGGTATTTTCATTCGACAGTCCTGCCTTGGGTTCATTATTATCATTCGGAGTAGTAGGAGGTGTGTCGACTTTACGCCTTCTATTAGGTTTAGCTTTACTAGGGCTGTTTCTCGTAGTTGATTCTAGGGATCGACTTCTCTTTGTGTTTCCTTTTTTATCTGATTTACTGGATAATACTTGGTGGTAAAACTTCATTTTGGACTATTATGTCACTGGAGCAGATAGTATTAAAGAAAAGAAAGGTAGGACAGAGAGGAAAAGGAACTAAATAAAAATAAAGAGTTCGTATGAGATCTGATCTGAATACGGCACAGATCAGCCTCATTCGGTGCCAGAGGCAACACTGGTAGGGTCTTCTTACCTTATACTGGGTGGGGATGGACATGTCGCGACCAGCACAAGATAAGCAACTCCTGTCTCTTAAATCACTTAATTTATAATTAATGCAGTCACGTTATAGGTCCGTAATTAGCTACGAAACTTCACATTTTTCTTCACTGGCACACAGACTATGACTATGTAAAAAGCCGTGAATGTACGATAAAGTTAATAGGTATAAAAAAAAAGTATCACAGAGACGATGTTACTCACTCCAGCGCTTGCTGTGAACTGATTTTGGTATTAACTTTAGCTTTTAGATTTTAGAATATACTGAGCGTGGGTTTTATTAATTGGCCATTTTTTATTAATAGTGGGTCTCTAGTTGGCCATGACGAAGAGAAAAAAAACAAATAAATAATCTCCATTTCTTTCCATAAATTTCTGCCAACCGCCTGTATAGAATTTGGAATCCTTACAATTTATAATTCCAGAAAAGGCATTTTCTAATGTTGTTGATTAAATAAATTTATTTTTGTAAAAATGTAATAATCAGTAGGTCGTGTGTGGGAGGGTCTCCTCGCCAAGCTCCAACAGTTTTCGGGAAGTCCAAGGTGAGATATTCGGCCGAGCGTTGCCATGCAACAGAATGGGATCCTTTCGATCGGCTAAAGGCGGCTTCATTATTTTTATTAGTTTACGATAATTGTTAACAAAACTTTTGATGATTTAATTTAGAAAATAAAGCTTTGAAGATATCTGTTTTTAAATTAATTATGTAGTGATAATTAAGTAGATAATTACGAACGACCCTATACATACTGATCTCCACACAATTAGCCTAAACAAAAAATAATTCTAAAAAAAGGTCTATTTGATAAAATTGAAAGAGATACCTCCAACAATTCCCTGAACTGGACTCCAGGGATCCTATACTGCTTGGCCAGCGCAGACATTATTGCCAGCACATGAGCAGGCAACTTCAGCATCCCGTCTTTTACCAGCTGCAGGAGGAGAGCCATAGCGTCCTCAATGTCAGTCCTGGGGAAGGAGAAGTCCTCTAAGAGCCACACCCTAAGGTGCCTAGAGCGCAGGCGGTCGACCTGCTGACAGATGTCGGCCAATAGTATACATGACATTACATCTCCCGTTACAAGAGAGTGGAGCAGTGCTAGCAGTAGGCACTGCGGCGAGCTCAGTTCCATGTCAGCGATCGACGAGGGACTGTAGATGTTGGCTTGGGCTCCGTAGTCAGCGCCTGACAGGATCTTGCGGTGGCACTGGTTGGCAATCTTCTTCATTGCTGGGCTAGGAACCATCTCTTCCAACTGGAAACACAAAATTAACTATAGTGACAAGAATATAAAAGTAAATAAAGATGAAGGGCGAGTGTTTCGTTTTTTCTTAGTATTATATTTTTCAAGTGAAAACTTCTTCAGCCGCGTTTGGCAACTTTCGGTAGAGAGTAAAACCGCTAACATGGTGATACTAGCGACACCTAGCGGCTTGTGCATGAGTGATATTTGAGTTATTCATACCAGCTTTAGATTGTTGTCTGTTCATTTAACGTCACTTTATGCTGCTATGACTAATCGGACGATGCTGCAGTGGGAGCTCTAAATTTTGCCTATCCAGGTTTAATTAGGATAGGGATTTTTAACGAGTACCTGAGGTTATTTTGAGATCTTAACAACAAAAACAAAGTATTCATTGACGAACATTTCCGACATTGTTGATATTTGCGATATAAATATTTTTCTAATATTTGATATCTGCAATACATCCTGCAGTGAATATTCCATAATGGCATAAGAGTTATTTTACTCGCCTGGTATGACAGAATTCTAGTTGTAGGATCGGATATTTTACGCGGATTTTAAAATTGAAAATTTTTCTCTATATTTTCGAGGAAAAAACCTATATCGTCTTGTCAAAAGCCATTTCATGACCTTTTTCCCATAATTTAATCTTTGAAATTATTCCGAACTTCTGAAGGTATTTCATAGATTATTCTTACAAAGATGGCTAAGCCTGAACAGTTATTCTATTCATTTCAAATAGAAAATAAAAAACTTAATAAGACAAAACCACCAAATTAAGTTTAATATACTATAAAGAACATTTAAATAGATAGTAAGCACAATTAACAAGACAGATGCATTAAAAAACGGAATACAATTTAATAAAACACAAAAATAAATAAAATCACAAGTACCTAATTAGACAATAAATATAATTTCTCAAAATTATTTGCTTAAATTGTCTGACATAAAATTTGCAAAATTATTACTTATAAACTTATATAATTTAATTTAAAAAAGTTGTAGAAAAGAAACCAATAATACAGATCCACTTATTTTAATTAAAAATCGTAAAGTAACAGAAACACAGGATATGGAATTAAAACATAATAAAACAAAATATAATGGTATAACCTATATCAGAGGCCTACCAGAAAAAATCGAACCAAGTTTTATAAATTACGACATAGCAGAAATAGGGATAGCACATAAAACAAGAAACCCAATCAAAAACATAATAAACCGCCAAAAATACAAGATCCCAATTTTAGAAAATAAAAAGTTAATATATGAACATACTTGTAATAGTTTTGAAGGAATATACATTGGACAAACAAGTACACATTTAAGATACCGAATTTATCATCATCAAAATAATCTTAAACCCAGAGCTAAAACGAGCACCGCATTATCAGCACATTGTAAAAAAGATTACACGCATTTAATTTTAACTAGCTCAACCGGCCACGCGTTGCTGTGGCTATTATAATAGTTTAAAAAAATATTATAATATTAAAAAATAATTGATTTTTGATTTTACACTTCATCCATCTTATATCTAACTTTAGTATATAATAAATAATTAATATAATAAATTCTTAACTGATAAAATATAAACATTAGTTGTAACAGCGTATACAACATATCAAAAATTCAGCAGGCTAGAAAACAAAGTAGTTTTGCAATAAAATAATCGTGGTCGAAAATCGAAAAAAAAATAGCCTACATTTTAAGTTGGATAATGTTACATATATTTGCGAAATTTCATTATAATCAGTACAGGAGTTTCGGAGAGTAGCCCGGACAAACATCGTGACAGGATATTTTTATAAATGCAGATATATAAGATTCCAGTTATTTGATACATGATAGGACTGAACTCAGAATCTATCAGGCCTACAGAGCTGCGGTTGGGCTCAAATTGTAGCAAATTTAATCTACTTTAAAAATGGTTCATTATGTTTTTGTTTCAAAAACGCATCGATTAGGAGATACAGGCTAAAAAGTGAAAAAAACTCGAAAATTTTCAAGGTTTTTCGGCCACCGAAGGTTTCCCTCGTCATTTTACCGGTTTTTCTCTCCATAAGAACCTTCTATGCCCCCAATAGATCTTATAAAATAGATTTTCCATAAAATAATTTTATAAAATTTCCTAATTAAATTAATAATTTAATAATAATAATATCATGCCATCATCACCGTAAGTAGCGCATTATTTTAATTTTCTTGCAGGTTTCTATTTATCGCCATTTCTCTTCTTAAAATAAAAAATGTTCAAATTCAATATTGAACAGTTTTTATATCAATGATAAATAACGTAGAAATTGAAAGAGATAAAAAAAATTGGGATCGATACTTAATCGATTTAAGGTAATATTTAGGCAACATTCACGGATGGGCTAAGCAAGTCCAACACGACCTGAGATCTTGTTAAATAAAAAAGACCATCTGTTCATCTTCGCTATCTATTTTTTTTTGGCAATACTTAAAAAAAATCCTAAAAACATAAAATCCTATAAACTCATGATAAAAGCTACCTGCTTGAAAATATAATAATTCACTAGGATACAGCGTACTTTTTTCCCTGGAATTATTCAGGCCTAAATCCCTTACCCTCTAATTAATTGGATCTAAATGTTTCGATAAAAATTTAAAATAATGAATTACACTAAGATAAATGAAAAAGAGCTTTTCAATTCTTACAAAAATATCTAAAATTTTGTAGCGAAAAAATAAGTCTGGGATACTTACTCCGAATAAATAGATTCGAGTCTCTACTGCTTACTGTATCCAAAATGATTTTATCGTCGTATGAACTGATAATTCTTAATATATACATTGATAAGCTCTTATCATTTTTCACCCTCTTGAGATTAGAATTGAAGAAAATATGCGCAATAGCGGATTTAATCAATAAAATATATTTTTAATGAGAATAGAAATAATTTTTAAAAAATACCAAAACAAACCCTTAAATACCGAATGTAGCAAGCAGTGTATAACAATTTTAGCCAGCATTAAGTCAAGCCAAGTTGTGCAAAAGAAGCGTCCACGGCCAATAGGCACCTGGCAATAAATCACGTTAAATAGGATATAATAAAGGCTGTTTATATTTCTCCTTGTTTAATTTTATTTTAGATTCGGTCAATAAATGTAACACTATCTATTGGAGATAAAACGACAAGAAACAGCTCGACGTTTCAGGCTACTTCAACATTTAGTGGACAAACACTCTAAGCTCCCAATTAATTACAAAAGACTCATATACATGACAATCATTAGACCCATCTGGACTTACGGAACAGAACATTGGGGCTCCACTAAGCCATCGAATTCCTCTCGTATTCAATCCTCAATGTTCATTACTTTGTTACGAACAAAGTAATCCATAATGACCTTAATGTCCCATTTGTCGCTTTTCATCTTTTCTTTTAATCTTTTCATGACAAACTTTATTTCCACTCAATCCCACTAGTTTCAAACCTAGCAACCTCTTCAATTCCTGATAATCCTCCGAGGCGCCTGAAGAGAAGATTGCCTCGTGACCTCCTAAGTTGAACTTATTATTACAGTACCGCCACTACACTAGTTCCTCTACTTGCCTTTCACGCTAATATGTAGCAATCATTATATCTACTAGTTGTGGTATTTTAATAAGTTGTATATTTCATTAAATTAATTATTAATAAAAAATTAATTACCTATTGGAGATGTTTCGAGACTTTGTTGTTCTCATATCCATTCCCTAACAACTAGTAAAATAAAAAATAGTTTGATACGATTTACGTGAAATCGTGTTCTGGTGAAACCCAAATACAAAGTTAACACTTATATTGTACACTTGTATCAATTGTATTTACAAACTGATGACGGAATGTTCTTCACTTCATCAAAAAATACATCTGTGTCGTATTAGCATGCCCATATTATATCTATACTTTCCAAGACTGTTTCTTTTTATTTTTTAAATATGGTTTTTGTTACTGTTTATTGTTTTTTTCTAATTTATTGTTCCCTGGAACGAAATCCACATCCGGGTATTCAAAATTCGAGGGAATTCAAAAGATATCGATTTAAAAATTCCCTCAGAATTCAGCAAGAGTCCAACAGTGCCTTTTGCCTTTTGACTATTTCGATTTGTCTAAATGGAGGCCAAGGTCTTCTGTACTCTCTCTTGGACTTTTCAATATGAGACCATTCTACGAAAGGACTATAGGAAAAACTTGTGGATGGAATTGTTGCGCTATTTTCAAAATATCACTAATTATTCCAATATGTTATGAATAATAATGAATCTTTCCAAAGATGGATATTACATTATTGCTATTTCATTTTAAGAACAATATGTTAGTTGCGATGACGTCAATCTTATCATTGCAGATATAAAAGCACTCAAAGCATTATTTTTAGGACTGATAAGGATAAGGAACCACTACTCGCCTCTGTTCTCTTCATAATATTAAATTATTCTCAATATAAACATTTTGTGGAGATGTGTCATCTTCATTAGGTGAAAGGTAGGACACGACGAGATAGGATACGCAAAAGTACCAACCGGACAGCACTCTAAGTTAAGCTGGCTGAGACCATCCTAGAGGAGCATAAGCTAAGGCGGTTCGGTCACCTCAGGATGGACCAGGAAAGAACTGCCAGGACGTACGAAACTCGCATGGAGTGTAAAAGACCAAGAGGAAGACGGCACATTTCTTGGGAGAAAAGTGTCAAAGAGGCCTTCAGGAGGCGGAATATGGACTGGAATAAGAGAAGAGAGTTGGCCCAGGAATGAGACATCCGGTACAGACTACAAGTTGACCCCAGACTGCCCAGCGGTAAACGGGGATAGAGTCCACGCCTCCCCACCATACATGACAACTGCTTAAATACCCTTATTGTGAGGCTTCGGGATACAGCTCTATTTTGGAACACGTTTCAGAGGGACCAATAGCATCTGTTACCGCCCTTGATTCTCGCCTTTATTTCCTGTTCCAGTCTGTTGTCTTCTGTTATACTGGTGCCAAGATACTTAAATGCCTTAACATTTTCAATACTGCCCCCTCTTCCTTGGAGATATCCACTGGATGACAGTGTCCAGGATGAGAGCATGTACTTTCCAAGAATCCTTTCGAGAACACCTTTTGATTTCTTGTCATGATGACGTCATATAATTTGGTTGTAATTATGCTCTTCTGCAGCAGCAAATTAAACAACACTGGAGACATAGGCTCTCCTAGTTAAAATCATTTTTGAATAGAGAAGTATCTGGAAATTTCTCCCTGGACCTTTACCAAACCGCTGCTATACTGTAATGTCATCCTTATCAATCTGATCAAGTTGTTTAGAGCCCTCAAGAAACATCAGATTTTCTTACAGCTCATTTCTTTCTATGCCATCTATGCCATCATATGCCTTTTTGTAGTCTATGAAGATGTGTTGTAGATCTACATTTTAACCATCCGTTAAATTTCTCAAGCAAGTTACTGATGGTAAATATGTGGTCAACAGTGGATCTTCCAGGGCGTAGCCAACATTGATAGTCACCTGTATTTAAAATATACATATATAATAACATTCAAACGAAAAATGTTTGAGGCATTTAGATTACTTTTGTGGGCCCAAAGTAGCACGCCATTCTTAGATTCCTGGTGAGTCGTATTGAAACTTTTAATGGGATTAATCCCCAGTTTATTCGTATTGATTGGTTGAAATTCTTGAGGAATTTGAAAGTTCAATTCAAAAATTATGATGATGCATATTCACAAAAATGTGGCAAAACGTCATGGAGAAGATTGGAATATACTTGACAGATTAAAGAAACCATACATAACCAGAGATTAAAGATTGTATTTTAAAAAATGTTCTCATCATGTTTTATTTAAGACTAAAAAAGATCAGCAAATGGATTTTTAAAAGGATAGAAATGGAGATGACATCGTCGAATGTGAATGGAAAACATTTTTATAAGAAGAGGAACGTAGGTAGAAGAATTTTGATTTTTTTTTTTTTTATTACACTTTGTTATTTTCATTATTATGAATCAGAGGGTAGGTGTTATCAGTATCAGAATTATCGGTGTTCAGGTTATAAATAATGCCAGATATAAGTCTCTGGAGACCGTCTAATACACAAGTACCAAGATTGTAGTTGGTGCGTTTTAATATCGGTAGTATAATGAATATTTTCAGGAGCGAAGATGGCTCATTGATAAAAACTGAAAACATATATAAAGGAGGCTGTGGTTGGCTCTGATTGGACCGCTTGTAAAAGCTGATTGTTCCTCGCTTGAGCCCCGCTAGGCGGCGCTAGTGTAGGGCAACCACCTTCTTTTCCTTTTATTGTTTCCTATTTGCACATTTTTATAGCACCTTATTTGATTACTTTTTCTAATTTAGTCCAGATATCTTAGGCCAATGTAAACAAAGGGAAATTAACTTTCCTTTCCTTCACTCATGGTTCAACATTATTGTGGCTAGGGGGATAATTAACATAATTTAATATCTAAATATAATAATTAAATTCTTAAACGGAAAAATTAAAAAATATAAGAAAAAAACCTACGCCACAACTTCAGTATGAGTTAAGCAGGTTGTCGCATCATTTTAAGCCATCAAAAAGTATTAACTTTTCATTAGCTTCCATATTTTAATATTCTCCAAAATAAAAGTAAATTAATTACTGACTGAATACAGATTGAAAATTATATAGTAGGTCGGGGCAAGAGTACGCAGAGCGGGAATTTTTACTTCGCGCTCGGGCTAGTTTGTGCCAATGGGTGTCAGCCGATGCGAGGGAGTGTCTACGTCATTACCACCTTATTCGGTGTTTTCACTGTGATTACTAAGCTAACAGTGACGTAATAACTTATTTCAGCTCATTTGATATTATATTTAAGCATATAGGGAGTAGAGTATGCTATATAGTTGAACCTGCATAAGTGTTACAAAACTTGTTGTCACATCACTTTTCCCTTAAATAAACTCTATAACTGGAATGTCACCTCTTTTTTTTTTGGAGATTACCTCTGAAAATGGGACAATTTTTGTATTTACCTCTAAAAGAGGACTTCAGCCACAGGATTGGGAAAAGATGTTGGAAGAACCTTATACCTTTGAGAAGCTTCCAACATATGAACAGTATTGCTCACACGGATGACGGAATTATAACAGCAAGAAAACTGAATGATGAAGAAATCCTTAAAAAATCTAAAACACCAAGTGAGTATGAAAATTTTAAACCAAGAAAATGCAGAGTTGGAGAGGCTACCAATCACCAAAAATGATGCACTAAATTGTATTGAAAAGTTACAGAAGTTTTTTGAAATGAATAAAAGAGCTGATGATGAAATCTTTGATAAATTATATGACATAGAAAAAGGATATTTAAATGCCAAAGTGAAGCGAAGAAAAAAATAAGTGTTTACTTTCATTAATAGAATTGTACATATTATGTGTAATCCTAAATATATTATGTGTAAATGTGTAATGTGTTTTCATATTATAAAATTATGATTGTTGGGTACTTGTCTGGCAGCCATTGAAAAGATGAAGAGGAGGAAGGCTGCTGGAAGAGATAATATTGCCCCAGAGTTCATCAAGTTTGCAGGAAATGAGCTTAGAAAGATCCTACAGGCCCTTTTCCAAAAGATACTCTCTGAAAAGCAGATACTGAAAGATTGAGAAGTCAACATTATAATACCAATACACAAGAAGGATTCTGCTAGCGAGTGCGGTAATTAGAGACCAATATGCCTGTCACCGGTGGTATATCAATTATATACTTCCATTCTTGAAAAGAAGCTGAGGACATTTGTAGAGGAGCATCTCCAGGAAGAGCAAGCAGCATTTCGCCCAGGACGACAAACACATGATCATATTTTTGCCTTACGTATGATCATTGAAAAAGCATGGCAGAGAAACAAGAACCTATACCTTGCTTTCCTTCATTTTAAAAGGTAGTAAACAAAATTAACTAGATAAAAACAATTTAATAACACACACACACACACACACACAAATAAATCAAATGAGATGAGTGATAAGAAGAGCATAGACAAGATAAGGAAGTAGGTTTCATGGGCACCAGCTAACAAACAAGTACTTCGAATGACTACTTAAAATTTTAAATGGAACAGATTAGAATTTCTTCAGTTTTTTAAGGTTACGTTGCAAAATATATATACATTTATATATAAATGTTTAATTTACCGAAAAAACTTATTGCTGGCCTCTACTCCTTGCCACAGAAGTAGAGCCACCTATGAACTGCTAATACATGTGATATATATATATATATATATATATATATATATATATATATATATATATATATATATATATATATATATATATATATTTCAGCATCTATTATACAACAGAAGACCAAGCCACCACCCAGAAGTAAGTAATCATTTACAACCAAGACATCAGAGATGAATCATGAATGATGAATCACCCTGAATCAGAATCAGTTATTAACATTGGAAATAAGTTAATTTCCTGTGACCATTACGAGTGTATGATTTATATACACTTATTAATTCTCTGTATCCATATCAGATTTCTATTATTTCAAATTCTACATTCCCCATCGTATGCAGACCACAATAGAATAGCGGAAATATACCGTATCCCATAAAAAGAGATTGTTTCCATTTTGGACAAGGCCGGTTAAATAAAACAAATAGTATTATTCATTCTAATTTTCTTTTACATAATTTTAGTTATAATATACATAGCAATTGCTATTATTGGCACCATTAAACATTTCATTTTAAGATTAATTTTCATAAATTTCGGATCAATATATTTATCAATAACTTGCTTCGAATTTAAACTTTAAATCAACTTTAAGTTTTTAATAACATTTTTTTATTAGGAAAAAACCTTTAAAATTTATATTCATAGAAAAACACAGTCTGTGTTGTGTTAGCAAAGATTAAATCTTGCAATTCAAGATATAATCAATTTCTTTTATTGATCCATTACAAGATGCTGAAATATCTTGCTATCGAGAACATTTTAATTATTTAAAAGTGATTGTCGTTGGGTTTCTAAAATACAGTTAACTAATATACAATCCCATAACAATTCAATACAATTGATAATCCTAACCTCACAACTCAAATGATTTCTAATTCAATATTTTTATTAGTTCATATTTATAAATATTTAAGTATTTTTTATCACATTGCTTCTATTAATTACATTTGGTAAATAATTAGTCGAAATTCCAATAATTTTAGAGCACATGATAGTCCTAACCTCAAAGTATTCTGCAATACTTTATTTATATTAAATTTATGTTAATTACTTTTGTTCTATTATCAAATAAAATGCCAATATCAATAATTATATCATTGATTAATTAATCAATGAGGATTAATAGTTCAATTAACTTTGTAATAAGTATTTAATTATCAAGACCAAAATAAATAATTTTAAATACCTTTCTATCACAATCGTTTTATGTAATTATTAACAACATTTAATATTTTTTCTCTCATTAATAAATAAAAAAATAACGTTCAAGACAATTTACCTTCAGAGCACAATTCTCACTCGGCTATCAACAAGAAACCTCTCTCGACTTTTCTCGAATGTTGTGGACTAAATAAAAAGGAAGTGGTGGGGTCAAAATAACGTCACCGTCTAAAATAACGGGTTATTGGAAAATAACGCTCACCGTGATAACGTGTTACCAGAATAATTAAATATTAATACTTTTTTATAATTGTTGGTCAACTATTTTGATTTTTAAATATTTTTATTTTAAAGAGAAAAGATATGCCCCCGCCCGGGGACAAATCTATTCTCTTATCCGATCCCACGTCCCCGTGTTCTCGCAATTTTTTGCGATGTTTTTGTCCTCTGCCGGCAGGCGACTCCGGTGGCTCAAATGGTTAGAGCGCTGTCATGGAGAGACATAGGGTCCGGGATCGAATCCTGGCCGGGGGCATATCTTTTCTCTTTCAAATAAAAATATTTAAAAATCAAAACAGTTGACCAAATATAAACAGTAATATTATGAAAGTCAACAAGATCCTAAAACTAAAGTAATGTTCAAAGAACATTCGTTATCGTGTATACATCGCAAAAAAATCCGAGAACACGGGCACATGGGATCGAATAAGAGGATAGATTTGTCCCCTGTCGGCAAGCGACTGCGGTGGCTCAAATGGTTAGAGCGCTGTCATAAAGAGACAAAGGATCCGGGATCGAATCCCGGCCGGGGGCATATCTTTTCACTTTAAAATAAAAAGAATTAAATATTAATACATTGTTGGATACATGGTTATTTGTATGCTTGTGTTCAACGTTTAATATGGTAAGGGGGTAAAGTCAATAAAGTTTACACAAGTAATCATAGAATTTATTTCACTTTTACAGATAAACATATATGGGACCGGAGTGGCTCAGTGGTAGAGCACTGAGTAGCCATGCCGGAAATCCTGATTCAAATCCCGCTGCAGGCAGTTACTTTATTTAGTTACTTTATTATTTAGGAGATGGATCATATGGGATCTGGGACCCTCCTGGGGCTCACCCAGCCTCTATAAAAATAGTGTACACAAAATAAGGGGGAAAACCAGGCGGTTGAGAGTGACCTAGGACAAGTCACCTTCTTGCAGAACCGTTATCTATGAAACAGTACAGTCTCTACCATGTACTGATCCCCAGACCCTTCATGGGTTGTAGTGGTTACAGGTTCAGATAAACATATGGTTGAATTGTAAAATAATTCACGAGAAACAATAAAAATAAAAAGTGGAATGAAATCTATGAAGATAATAAAGTAACAACTTTACAATTTATATTATTTAATTTTTACATGATTTAATTTTTTTTTGGAATTAGCCATTATGGGCTACGTCTGTTTCAATTCGCATATAAATTTATTTATTAGATATACTATTTTCTTCAATGAAATAAAAAGTTACTCAAATAGCGTGTTACTGGAACACGTTATTGCATCAAGAGTTATTAAGATTTCACTGTTTGGCCCAGAGGTTCCCAGACTTTTTTCTCATAGACCGCTTTCAAAATTTAGCTGGTTCAGGTGGAGCCCTTGCAGCCACATTTCTACCATATTTCCAAAACTTGACAAAAAGTGTGAAGATTTAGTAATAATAAGGCGGCCTTACTAAACAAGACTTGGCTATTTTAACAGAATAGGATTACCTCGTTAATTATTGCAATGAAATAAACAAATAAACGATGGAAAACTTATTCTAATTATTAAAACCATTTTTTTGTCACGCCAACTCCACCTGGAGCACTTCGGGAACTAAGGGTTTAGGCCATCACTATTCCCCACTGCCAAAGAGGTTCCTCTGTACCTCCGTTACTTCTAAGCAAGTTAACAGACGATAGACAACAAGTTAGATATATATTTACTGTGATGTTAATGGATATTGCATGGATATAAAAAGAGACATTCTTATATAAACTATGGAACAACATTATAACTTGGGGAATAATCTAGAACTGACCAAGTACCAAATGACCAAGTACCAAGTACACTACATAGAGTGATCTCTTTACAGATTGTAATCTCACCATAGCGCCTACTCCCTTCTCGCTAACCTATTCTTATCTCCATCCAGAGCTGATATATCCTACTAATATTATAAATGTGAAAGTTTGTATGTTTGTCTCTCTTTCACGCAAAAACTACTCAACGGATTTGGATGAAACTTTACAGTAATATAGGTTATACATCAGAATAACACATGGGCTATAGCAAGCGCGGATTTTTGGGCACGTGTTCCCGTGCCCCCCGACAGTTTTTTAGGTACTGAGGAGAATCCATTATATTACATAATTAAAGGCAAATTACATGATAATAGTAGTTAAAAGAACTGAAAGAACATAAGTGAAACTTTTGTTTTGATATCCTATTAATATTACAATTGCGAAAGTTTGTATGTTTGTCTCTCTTTCACGCAAAAGCTACTGAACGGATTTGGATGAAACTTATTGAGTAAAATAGGTTATACATCATAGGCTACAGCAGATTTATGTTGGGACATGTGCCCCCCCCCCTTTATAGTAATTAAAGGGAAATAAGGAACTTAGCATCTTGAAATTTGTAGATAGGCTCATTGTATAGTTTAAGAAAGAAATTTGGATAATTCCACCCCAAGGGTGGATTTCCCCTTTAATATAATAGAGGTTCAAAGGTTGTATCGAATCCGTCAGTTTTGAAGTTAGACATCTGAAATTTTGGATGTACGGGTAACTTATATTAAAAAAAAATAATTTATTTATTTATTTAAAATGATCCTTCACGAAACTTTATATTGCAGACCAAATTCCACGCGAACGAAGCCGCGGGCATAAGCTAGTGTAGTATAATTTTTAACTATTAATGCTTTTTATAATAAAAATAATATTAAAATGCTAGGAAAAGTAAAAACAATGAAATTAGTATCCCTATTCATTTTTGAAAAACTACTGAACGGATTAGGATGAAACTTTACAGTAATAGGCGGATTTAGGTGTGGCATGAGAGCCAGAAAAATATTTAACATTTAATGTAAATATAAAAAAATTGAGAACTGTTAGTCAGTTAAGAGTGTGAAACAATGAATATCTAAGAATACTTTATAGAAATCAATGTAAAGTGGTCAAATTGGTTGATCTGAGCGAATGGTGCCATAGATTGAAGACTGTTGGAAACATTTGCTATTCGATTGTCCTGCAATCGAATCTCAATGGCGGCGGTATCTACATAAGTATTGCTATGTTTCTACTCTTAAACATGTTTTGAATATATATATATATATATATATATATATATATATATATATATATATATAGGTTAAGTGCCATAGCCGGGTAACAGTAGAGCTTAATCCTACTGAGAATATAAACAACTCCCAGATAGTATATAAGAAGGATTAAGTTATCAATAAAGTCAGTTGTAACCGATCTCTCTGCGTGTTATCATTTCTAAACCTTTCCTTTTTTTTTAGTTAATGTGTCTCGAACTCGTTAAGTTATATATATAAATATATATATATTTTTGGGATACCAGAGTCTCATTTAGAATGAGTACTCAAATTATTATTTATATGCCTTTATCTTAATTGGGTTCCTTTCCAATGCTGTTCTTGTGTTTACCAATTTACTCATCTATTATACCTTCAATATATTATTCTTTAATAAAAATTGATCAACAAAATATCCGGACGGTTATTTATTAGATGTAACGTATTATGTATTATATGTAACGTAATATATGACGTAATTTTAGTATTATTACTATTGTTATTTTTTATTATCATTATTATTATTTCTGCAGATCTACACAGACTGGGGGAACCATTACCTGGAGAAGGCGCGATCCAAGCGCCTCATCTCGGACCTCCAGGCAGACCTCGTCGACGGTGTACTCTTAGCTGACCTCATCGAAGCCGTTAGTGAGTAAAATGAGTAACATTTTAATTATAATATTGTATATAATATAGCATATACATCATTGTACAAAACATACATCAAATAGATCGGGGCAAGTTGCCTCAGGGATAAGTTGTCGTATTTAGATATCTATCAGGAGTGTTTCATTGTTAGATTCACTCACAGTTATCGTATGATCACCAAAAGCAAAATGGCAATCAGCTTTAGTTTAGTGGTTAGCATAAAATATGGAGTGCAGGGCGACGAATAGAAGAGGTGAGGAGAGAGCGAGGTCAAGAATGAGGTTTTTTTTTTGAGCGGAGGGGCAACCACATTATTGAGTTTGTAAACGGATGAAAGTGTTTAGTGGACATGGAGAGTTCGTGCACGTTTGAAGGTAGAGAAAACTTAGAGGCGATGTGTACTGGAAAGAGTTGCCCAGTACAGTGGGGGGAGAGGAATAGACAAATGGGGAAGGATGTGGAGACCATGCTGCGTGAGCACGGACCTGCATGGGAAATTAGGAGCGTGTATCCATAATTCACGGGGTCACTGGTCAATTAGGGTAGGAGAAAAGTGGTATAAGGTGATGTGAGACGCGAGAAGGGGCGTGAGGAGTGGTTGCGTAATAACCTGGAGCGAGCGGAGTGGAGGATTGGAGGGCAAGCTTGGTGGAAGAATACGTGGATATTTTTTTCGTGAAGGAGATCCACTGACTGTGACGGAGGAAACTCATCACGAAATCCATTTGAAATCCGACATAATTACTTACATGAAGGAACGGAGGTACCTCCAGGCATATTCGTGGGATTACGAGGAGTATCCCATTCCAAGGTTGGACGACATCTTGGATCGGCTGGGTGGAGCAACGGTGTTTAGCACGCAGGATCTCAAATCAGGATACCACCAAATTGGCATGAAGCCCAGCGACCAATGTAAGACAGCGTTTACTTTCGAGAGGCACTACGAGTTTACTCGTATTCCTTTCGGTCTGAATAATGCACCTATAACATTCCAGAAACTGATGGTCAAGTTTTTGGATGGCTTGGACAAAAAAATGTGTCAGGTATACATGGATGATCTCCTAGTCTTTAGTAGGACAGAGGCGAGACATAGAGCAGATCTGAGACAGGTCTTCGCCCGAATACGGCCGTTTGGGTTGAAACAATTGAAAGAAAAATTGATTCTGGGACAACGGCAGAACCGAAAGAAAGTTGGAGCGATGGGTATAGAGGCAATGCCTAGTAACGTCAAGGGAATCAGGAGATTGCTTGTGACCCTAAATTATGAACGAATTGTTAAGGAAGCGACGCCCGGTTCGGATTACGCCAGAGATCGAGGCGAACATCAGGAAATGCATGCTGCCTCTACAAACTGGTCCTCGCATTCTCCGAATTTTTAAACTGCGAATATTTTTGGGGGCGTTATTATCACTGGAGGGCGTAAGGGGAGAAAGACCCTTGGCATATGCCAGTAGGAGGTTCATGGACGCGGATTTCCGGTACAGCGCGCTTGAACGGGAACTGTTAGGTATCGTATGGGAAGCTCAACACTTTCGGTCCTATATATTCGAGAAACAATTTTAAGTCCACACTGATCACAGTCCTCTGTTGTGAGTGGGCAATTTGAAAAGAGTCCTCGGCTCGAGTTACGCTGTGGAATTTAGAGGTAGTATATATGCCTGGAAAGAACAACATTGTGGCCGAATGACTATCTCGCATTTTACAGGCAAATGTTTTCGAACCAGAGGTAGGAGAACCTTCGGGGATCTGTAGATGGACGCCAGACGGAGAAGAACGCGGGGCAGACCGTCAAGAAAACGGGGAGAGAGGACGAGAGAGAGAGAGGGTGAGGGAGTGTGAGGGGGAGGGTGGAGGGAGGGAGAGGGAGAGAGGTATGCGTATCAGATAGTGGCCTGGGATTGCGTGAGGAAACGTACGTTCTATGACGTAAAATCAATTTAACTAAAAACATGAAATGAATTTGTTTTGAATACAAACCTTCTCTTAGGCCTACATCGACCGCCATCCCTTGAATTGAACACTGCAGGATAACTAGTACTTAAAAATTATGTAAGTGATAAAGGGAAATGCTGTTTTAGAGAGGCTAAAGTTTTACAAAAAAAACAAAAACAAAAAAGTATAGTGCTGCAACACTTAGAGGGACCTTTCTCACTTAATATAATTTAATTTTATTTCTTCTTTGCAAATATCATTAATCTGTAGGTTTTCGTTTTTATTTGAATATATTTTAGAAATATCATACGTTAATGTTATCCATACTTTCCTTGTATCATGATTAGTTAATTATAAAGTTAATTATTTTCTTCATTTACTAGACAAACGTTCAAAGCTCCCAATTAATTACAAAAGACTCATTTACATGACAGTTACCAGACCTATTTGGACATACGGAGTTGAGCTTTGGGGCTCTACTAAACCATCCAATTCATCTCGTATCCAATCCTTACAATCCAAAACCATTCCTAAAATCCTCAGTGCTCCTTATTATGTCACAAACTAACTCATCCATCATGATCTTAATATCCTGTATGTTGCTGATTTGGCCCAAACTAGATACCTATCCTTCCATGACAAGCTCCATAAACACTTGAATCCACTAATCTCTCAACTTGCTTCCCATAATATTCCTGATAACCCTCCGAGGCGTCTGAAAAGAAGATGGCCTCGAGACCTTCTACTATAAAACTTCATTGGAGTGCTATCAATGGATAGTTTCTCCACTTTTTTTTTTTTTTCATGCCCGTTGTTCATATTAGCAGATTTACTTTATGTAATATTATTACAGTTGTAAATATCAATAAATTATTCTATTCTAAAAAAAAAAAAAGATGGTGTCGACGGTATGAGAAATTTACAAAAAATCTAAACAAATTCAAGTAAGATTAAAATTATTAGCACCATTCGCAGCTATGATAAGATTAATTATGCCGTGTCGTAGAAAGAAGATAACATGTGTAAGTCGTTCTAGTAGAAAGACGAATAGGTGATTTACTGCCCAAGTCAAGCGACAACAGTTATATCTGAGTGCAGGCTACGCCTGTACCGTACTGTTACCCTTCAGGCCACCGTAAAATTATATGTTCATTTCTTAAACTGTACAAGGTTGAGGAAGTAGGGTAATATGGCTATATATATACACTTATGTTTTCTTCTACCTTTTGATAATATACTTCCGAGTCCATCCCGTTTTTTTTTCATTATTATATAATTATATATGGTACAAAATATATGGTACTGTATGATTATTTCTTATTGCCTTTATTACTGCGAAGGATCTTTCATAGGTTCTCGTGGTACATGTTTTTTTAAAAAACGTTTTTGTGACAATATAAACAACTTTAGGGTTTTTCTTTCTTAACCCCTTTATTAATATTTGAAAAATAACATGTTAATATTAATAATGATACATGCTATCTCTTGCTTCCCATAATATTCCTGATAACCCTCCGAGGCGTCTGAAAAGAAGATGGCCTCGAGACATTCTACTATAGAACTTTACTGGAGTTCTATCAACGGATATTTTCTCCACAAGTGTTTTTTTTCATGTCCTTTGTTCATACAGCAGATTTACTTGATGTAATATAATTACAGTTGTAAATATCAATAAATTATTCTTTTCTATTCTCAAAAAAATTATTTTCTTACTGTTAGGGATCGATAAGGGTAGCAGGAATTAGCACTTTGGTCAAACTTTATCAATAATGCTACCTGATAAATGATGTTATATATATCTGATGTTATATATAAATGATGTTATGTTTCTACTGTTAAATATATTTTGAATATATTTGATTGATATTTGGGATGCCAGAGTATCATTTAGGATGAGTACTCAAATTATTATTTATATGCCTTAATCTTAATTGGGTTCCTTTCCAGAGGTCTGTTCTTGTGTTTAACAATTTACTCATCTATTATACCTTCAATATATTATTTATAAATAAATAGTGTATCTGGGGCATGTAAGCACCAAGAGAATTACAATAAGGATCGCTTATTTATTCAATTTTAAACAAGGTTAATGATTCAGATATTGCTACATAAAAAGGATTGCCATAAAATACCTTACAGCAATAAATTACACTTAACTGTGAGCAAGGGTAAAGGACCTCAAAAATGCAAACTTAAGACCAGCCGACATTTTAGAAAGAGACACCTTCAAGCACAAAGCAGACAAATGGGAAGTTGTACCAGAGCAACCAAAACAAGAACAATAGGGACCAAAGTGGTCGGAAGAGCGTGGACAAGCCTTTTTGGAAGGAATGAAAGCCTATTGGAAGAACAAGAAGAACTCAAAAAAAAATTGATCAAGTTACTTGCTTAACGTCTTCCATTTCTGAGCAGAATTCGCCAATAATAATAATAATAATTATATATATATATATATATATATATATATATATATATATATATATTTATTTATATTGGTTTCTACTTATCTTGACAGTTATGGAAATATTATGTTTTAGTTCTCGAGTCCTTTAAGCTTCGTAGGTGACGTTTCGAGACAAAGTTAGTCTCATACTCATGCCCTGACAGTGAACAAATGAGCTTTTAGTAAAAACATTAAATAGCACACTAAAAATATAAAATGACATGTCTAAGGGTACACCTACATTGGATCCGATGCGATCCTATTCTATCACATAGGATGGTGGGCTGAAAAAACAAATAACTGAAATACGCAGCGAGTGCCTACACTGGATCAGATCCGACATGATTCTATTCTTTTCAATCCGATAGTGAAACTAGTCACTGCCTTCCGAATAATATACTATTAATTTTATTCTTTTATTTCTTATATTTTATATATATTATTGTGAAATATAAATATATTAAAAATAATTAATTAATAATCTTAATTTTATAAATTGAAAGAACCAAATGTTATAACAATGAGGTAATATTACTATATTAGAATATTTTTGTCTTGCTGTATGACTATAAATAAATAATTTAGTTGTTTTTCAATAAAAAAAAAATATAATTTATTGTTTTTATTATATATTCGTGTTTTATATAATGATTTAATTTTCTCGTTTGTGATAATATTTATTTCTTTTGGTATTTTGTTGTTCATATTTGCAAACGAGTATAAAAAATCAGAAAAGCCCTTACCACCCAGAGTTGCCAACTGGTTAATAAATAAATTAAACATTACGATAATAATTTTATCAAAAGTTAATGTTTCCAATTTTATTTGACGAATTAAAATTGTATGTAGGTATATTTTTTAAGTACATTTCTGATAGATATAATTTTATTCAACGGAAAAATAACCTTCGCTGCTATATTTAATGGTTCATGAAGATTAGTAATAAAATATTTTAATGAGAATTGAGAATATTTAATTTTGATTTATGACGGATATTTATATAATAGTTAATTATCAAATTACAATGTACATTTTTTAATAAACATTTTAGACAATAAAGGTTAAGTTGGCATACATGGTAACGGCTGGCTTATCGGATTGAAAACTAATGATTTTGAAATGTGAAAATCGCACCTGATCGTACAGTATCGCATCGGATTCAATGTAGGCGCTCTCGATATATTTCAGTCATTTGGTTTGCTTCTGGTTTGCGTAGGTGCACCCTAAGTTGTAATACATAGTTGTAATATATCAGTATGTGCCCCAGAATGCTCCAACATGGCTTAGAATTAAATTTGAACTGTTCTACTGTTTTAGAAATAAAAATGCGATGTACTCAAGGATGGCGCGCACTCTTCGGGTAAAAAGATATATATATATATATATATATA
Organism: Arma custos; assembly: GCA_037127475.1. Classification (NCBI taxonomy): domain Eukaryota; kingdom Metazoa; phylum Arthropoda; class Insecta; order Hemiptera; family Pentatomidae; genus Arma; species Arma custos. Next base: position 112,013,497 of record CM073762.1, on the reverse strand, counting down.
TATATATATATATAGTTCCTCTGTGAGCTTGGAAGCCAAGAGGAAACTCTGGATGAGCACTGTACTTCCTGTTATGACCTAAGTTTGCTAAACATAGATAATAGACAAGAAGACTAGGCACAAGTTGAGAGTAACAGTCAGAGGTATGGATCAATATCTGCTCGAAATAACTAGAAAAGATCGAAAAGCAAATAAGTGGATTAGATCAAGGACTGACCTTCCAGATATTATCGAAATAGTCCATTTAAGGAGTTAGACCTGGACCGGACATGTCATCAGAAGGAATGCTGTAACATGGACCAGGCAGCTTATGGATTGGTATCCAAGGGAGCACGCAAGGAAGAGAGGACCTCCACCGACGGATTGGGACAAGGAGATGAAGAAGAGCTGCGGAGGGGCAGCCTGGAAGAGAGTAGTATTCGATAGGAAAGAGTGGAAACGGATGGGGCAGGTTGCGTATTATTTAGTCTGGTTGCAAGAGTGACAGGTAGAAACAATCCAACTTAATACCTCAACTAAAGGTTGATTTTGTTCATACGTGAATAGGTCCAGAAAAAAATAGAAAGTTTTTGTATATGTATTATCATTATTATCCTTTTTGTATTTTATTATTATTTTTTTATCACAATCTAATTTTTATTTATTTATTTTTTACAGCAAATCAAAAAGTGCCTGATGTACAGCGAAAACCGAAAACAGCGGCGCAAATGGTATGTTTTCTCAGTTTGATAATGCATATTTAAACATTTTTTCAAAACTTAAAAATTTAAAATTATTACATATAACATATTTAACTGATAGCTGCATATTCCCAAGGCACATTTATATTTAATTTTGAATTATGTGTTTTCCGGGATATAATCTTCCCTGAGGAGAAGGTTGATCTCCTTCGTCAAAGTTTAGCGCTGCTATCAGGAGCTCCATAGCAATTTCGCTAGGTCCAGGATTTTTGTGGTTAAGAGCGCATGACTTCAGACACTATGGTAGTGAGCTGAGAATGTGGTCACTGCAAGTACTCCAAATAATATTATTACAACAGGTCTCGGAGTCATTGACGTTTTAGACGGCATGGTAGTTATATTGATGTGTGGAACTGGATAGTGACTGAGCCAGAGGATTGCGATGACAGGCAATGCTTTATTAAAAGTTTCAAAATTTAGTGGGGATGGGGTCGAGAAAGGAAGGAATGTTGAGATCATTATGGAGGGTTTTGTTTGGGACATAGTAAGGAGCGTTAACGATAATTCTCAGGACTTTGGATTGAAAAGATTGGATACGCCTGATATCCGATATTTGCGGTCCCCCACAATTCCATAGGTTCAAATAGGTTTGATGATGGTCTTGTATAATAGAAGTTCATTGTCAATTGAAATGGACATGTTCCAAGGATGGAAAACAACAGGTTTGCTAAGGTAGTATACGAGACTAAGGTTGACGGAAGAAGGTCCAGAGGAGATCCCGATATAACTGGGAAGCATTTATTAAGGAAAGCTTCGCGAAGAGGAACAAGGAATGGAATGGAAGAAGAGAAAAGGCAGAGGATCGTACGGTGTAGTCCGGGTTGTAAAGAAAGAAATTTCACATTGTTTGAGCGAGAGAATGGACTATGATGATGATGTTGATGATGATGATGTTTCCAATAAAACCCTGCACCACGATCATCACATCACGTTTGTACTTGACCTTAAATCTCGAGATCGATACTTATCCAGCATCACTCATCCTCATAGGAAATTTTGGATGGTCAGTTACTTCTACTGTTTGAGAAACTAGAGTGTTTTAAAAATTAAAACCGGACAAAAACAGTTGTGAAAAAAATTGGCGAAACATTGCCTAAAACAATTTTCTGATTGCTCCATCAGTATCTAATCAGCAGAGAAACAATGAACGGGGGGGAGGGTCCCATCGCGTCTCTGTTTGCAGCGGGGGTGAATGTTTGATGATGGAGACTGTGGTTCGTCATCGAATTAGCTCTTTGCAAATTTAAATAACCTCTCTCAATAATGAAAATTATTGTTATAAATTAATATATTTTTATGCTTATATAATAAATGTTTCAAATATATATTTTCTCATTGATGAATTCTCAATTAATTTGTTGTTAGAATAGTACGGCAACGTTAATTGGAAACAACTTTTCGGCATAAATTGACATCCGTGGGTCATTCCTTTGGTATTGCAGACACCACTAGCATAGTCGTAACGATGGGGGGGGGGGGTGGAGTTATTGGGGATGTAACCCTCCCATTGCTTAGAAGAAATTTAAGAATAAATTGTAAGAAACAATTTAAAAGAAATAAAAATTTGAAGGATTTATTAATTAACGGGATCTAAACTTTTCTATTATTTCAATTGCGAGATAAGTAATATTAAAGATATATTATCGCAACATATACTTATACCGTATGCTCTCTAATTCCTACATCCCTTAGGAGTGATGGTTATTCCCTGAGAAAGGACTTGGCTTAATTAAATAAGACGGCCTAGCCGCCGTTATGCAAATGTTGAACAAGTTCGGGCGGGGATGTAGCGGCTATAAGTATACTTGAGTATCCTGCGGAGGGAATAGACCCGATCGCTAAGGATTAATCCTGAGAGGATGAGAGTGGGTCCTGGAGGATTCTGTGCACGTAGCATCATTTGCGGCTTCCCACCTCGTATCATCGTAGTCTACATACTGCCTGCCTTCTACGGCCATCTTGTATTCCATAGGTGATCCTGGGCTGATCGCTATGCTTCGTTCCCCGCCGATGTCTCCATCCTCTTGAGTTCCCGAGGGAGGTTTTCTGTTCATTTACCTCATAAAATATTTGTTCGTAGAGCTGATATTAATTATAACCTAAACCTTTCTCCAGGCGCTAATGCTTTTGTGACGCTACACACTAAGCGCTATCTACAACTTTTGCTGTCTTTCTCTTTCTCTTTTGCTGCTCAATAATGATTTTATTTGCTAAAATTATAAGATTGTTCATTCATAAATTGTAAAAAAAGAGTAATGATTCCACTGCTTGTCGCTTTTGATAGCGGCCATTTTAGTGACGTCAGTGCTGTGTCATTTCTACGTCACGATATTGCAAGGTCTTGTATATATCGGCGGTTTCCCCCACCATTTCTCCTCCTTTCCCGTTGTTTTTGGTATTCATTGTAATTATTGTGATCGGTATTATAAAAAAAGGTGATTGCAGGGGAGAGGCAGAGGGATTATTTTAAACTTTTTAATTTCTATAAAAAAATAATAAGCGTTGTCACGCAACAGTGTGGGCTCCTTTTGATTGACTAAAAATGGATGCATTACTTACTTAGTAGGACAACCCTCGCAAGCCGGATGGCAGCGGCCGAAATATAAGAAATGACAGGATTCGCGAGGATTTCGGAGTAAGATCAGTGCGGGACATCCTGGAAGAGCGGCAATTGAAATGATTTGGGCATGTCTTCAGAATGATTGATATTCGAAAGGCCAGGTGGTTCTTTTAAGCTAGACCGGAAGGAAGACGCCCTCGAGGTAGACCCAGATGTATGTACTCGGACAACATTGGGAAACTGGGTGCAGCGAGAGGACTCACCATTTCGGAGATGAGGAGAATTGCAAGGGACAGAGGGCTCGGTGGACCGAGGCGGCAACTCCATGCTCAACGGCAACAGGAGTTAGAGGAGAAGAAGATGTATAACTTCAGTTCTGTTACAATAGAATTGATAAACCTTCACCAGGAGTCAAGAAGCAGTAACGAATCAGAGCAAATGAACCCCAAAACGGTCACCTGTGGTCTAGTGGTTAGCGTAACAAACTACTAAACCCAAGATCGCGGGTTCGTAGCCCGGCAGGTGGCCCTAGGAGTTTTTTAAGGGAGTAAAAAATCCTTAGTTACGCCGTCCTTCGGAAGGGACGTTAAACGGGGGGTCCCGAGCCTGTACGATGTCAGGTACTCGTTAAAAATCTCTATCCTAATTAAACCTGGATAGGCAATATTTAGAGCTCCCACTGTAGCATCGTCCGATTAGCCATAGCAGCATAAAGTGACGTTAAATGAACAAACAACAACAAATGAACCCCAATAAGTGACCATCGCTTTGTTTTGTTTTTTATTTTTTTATGATTTGGGCTTTTGAGAAAGTCGTCCTACTTCTCCTTTGTCAAATAACGGAAATAATTCAGTCTTTACTATGATTTCAAATCGCGATTTTCCCATAATTTTATTTTATGAGTTCAAACTCGGCTGGAACTCGGGCCCAAACGGTCAGAAATATCAACGAAATCTTTGGTGAAGGTGGTATAAGTGAGTGTTCATCGGTGGTTCCAGATATTTCGAGGGGGAGACTTGAGCCTTGAAGAGAAAGAAGTCTGTGGAAGAAGTTCTGCCCTTGATAATGATATCCGAACTTCGAAGGAAGAAAATCCAAGAACTCGAAGTCTGCAAATCTACCGTCAATTGTTTCCAAGGACTTCTTTGTCTTCAAGGGTCAACTCTCCCTCTCGAAATCTCTGAAACCACCGTTTAACAGTTCACTCAATTATACCGCCTTCGCAGACTTCGTTGATATTTCTGATATTTCAGGCCGTTTGAACTCGTAAAACAAAATCATGAAACCTTAATAAACACTGTGTAAAGGAGATAGTTGGGGGGTGCAGTCAAAAAGAACACTGAATAAGTAATAAACTTATAATTATGTGCCGACGTTTCGACCTACAGTGTGGGTCCTCTTCAGGGCTAAGAGAGAGAAACAAACAGAACATAAAATATAAAAAGGTACAGTAACAATAATATGGTGACAAGTAATATAGAAAATTAAAATAGTGGCAGATATGAAGATGGAAGATAACAGATATTAAAAAAGTGACAGAATAAAATTAAGATATAGACAGATTTAAAAAATAATGATAATGAAAAGAAATTAAAATAGTGACAGATATGATAAAATTAAGATAAAGATAGATATAACAAAATTAATGATAATGAAAAGAAAATGAAAATAATGACAGATATAATAAAGAAAGACAGATTTAATAAAATTAAAGAGAATGAGTAGAAAAGACGCATGTAAAATACAATACAGAAAATAAATGTACAGAAAGGATAGTAAAGTAAAATTAATATAAAGGAAAATCAAAAAGGAGGAGGTAAACAAAAGAAACAAAATGAGAGTATTTACATATACAAAAAAAGGTTGTAACATGAAGAATAAAGAAAAACTAGTAAAATAAAGATATAAAATGTAAGATAACGGACTTAAAGATGTTGCATGTTACAGAAAAGTATGGAACTGTATGTACAATAACTAATGTGAATAATAGAAATACTATTGTACAGTAACAATAGTGTACAATGACTGAAAAATAGTAGATAGGATTAATGAATTTGAAAAAATTAAAATTAGTGAAATACTATTGTACAGTAACAATAGTGTACAATGACTGTTTGAAAAAAGGTAGATAGGATTAGTGAATTTGAAAAATTAAAATTAGTGCTTAAAAATATGAACTCTTGATTACCAACATATGATGGATGCCAAAATGATAAGGGGGAAATGATAGGAAAAAAGGTAGTGTGAAGAATGGAGAAAGGATAAAGAGAAAAGGATATAATGAATAGAATATAAAGAAAAGACGTACCGATTTAGAGAGAGAAGGCGCTCGATGTAACGGCTGACTCGCACTGAAAAAGCCGTTAAACGAGCAAGGGGGAAGAGTTAGTTTCACCTCATACTTAATAAACACTATTTATTTTCAACTAGCAATATGTTACAGAGGTAAACAAACATTATTGTTTGAAAGAGGACTAATAATTGTTTACATTTATATTAGAGAAGAATTGGTTGACTGTAACTTCTAATATAAGTAAGAAATAGTTGGGGGTACAGTCAATAAAAACACCTTAATAAGTGTAACTTATTTATAGTGTGCCGACGTTTCGGCCTACAATGTAGGCCATCTTCAAAGTGAATAAACCACGCGGCGGCTAGGCGATTATATTAAGTATTATAGTATTATAAGTATTATTATATTATAAGTATTATTTTAAGTATAACCCGACATCTATCACGGAACCATCACAAATTAAAATGTACTCGCTCTTAAAAAGTTGTACGAGATTTAATAAATTGTCGCTCCATCGAGAGAACGTTCTCAAGAGAGGGAAAAAAAACTCAAAAGCTGTTACCATGATTTTCCACTCGGTTCGGTTCGTTCTCTACCGTGCAACGAGATTTAATATAGCTACGCCTACAATTACGAATTAATCGATTTTAAAATGACTCTCGATTGTGTGTATATAAAGCATACACAGATGCGTTGTGTATAACGCATGAATCAACAGCTCCCGCTGGGATTCGAGTTTATTGATGCCATTGCCCGTTCCTCTCTGCTATTCGCGGCATCCCCTCATGGCTTTACATTCCCCACATAATTATTTTAAGTATTGCCCGCTAGGTGGCTCTGGATGGTGACAATTTCTTTCACCCCTCCAAATTTTCAGATAGAAAAATGCGAGTAATGTCGAATCGATATTGTCCTTGCCTCGAACTTCATATTAATGTTGAAATTTTATCCATAAGTATAATTGCGATTTTCATTCGTTTTGTTTATTCATTTAACGTCACTTTATCGGTGCTGCAGTGCAAACTCTAAATTTTGCCAATCCAGATTTAATTAAGATAGGATTTTTTTTACGAGCACCTGATATCGTACAGGCTTGGAAAGCCCGTTTAAAGTTCCCTTCAAATCGCCACCTGCCGGGCTACGAACAAGGGGGTTTAGTAGTTATGCTAACCATTACACGACAACTCTATATCGTGAGTTTTTCCTAAGATAGTGATGTGATTAGAACTTGTGACGGACTTATATCGGCAATCCTCCCCCTCCCCCGATGACAGCCCTGAAGAAGACCTGCAACGTAGGCCGAAACGTTGGCTACTTAATAAAATTCTAAGAGAAATTCATTGACCTCAACCCGGACCACTTTCTTCCACATACGATTATCATTGTTAATTCAAGACGTCTTTTCCTAATCTCTATCTCTATGTTAAAATATTCTTCAATTTCAGATGTTTCATGTAATCTATAGATACCCTTCTTCGGTCCATCTTGGTCTCAGGATTTTTCTTTCCTCTTCCTTTAGATTTCCCTTATTTGTTTTCTGTTGTGCCAAGGTTTCGCTGGGATATAACATTGTTGGTTTACTTATCGTATATTACATTATAGTAAACGTTGTTTGTTCATTTAACGTCACTTTATGCTGCTATGGCTAATCGGACGATGCTAAAATGGGAGCACTAAATTTTGCATATCCAGGTTTAATTAGGATAAGGATTTTTAACGAGTACCTGACCCTTTTGAGATTGTACAGGCTCGGGGCCCCCGTTTAACGTCCCTTCCGAAGGACGGCGTAACTAAGAATTTTTTACTCCCTTAAAAAAATCCTAGGGCCACCTGCCGGGCTACGAACCCGCTATCTTGAGCTTAGTAGTTTGTTACGCTAGCCACTAGACCACAGGTGACCTTTATAGTAAACGTTATAATATAACGAATATTATAATGTTTAATTTGTGTATCGTATATATATATATATATATATATATATATATATATATATGTATTTTTTATTTTGAAGAAAAAATATTATGTCTTGGCCGGGATACGAACACCGCCCGTGTCTCTAGCGCGGTGCTTTAATCCATGTGCTACAATAAATAAAATTGTTCATATATATATATATATATATATATATATATATATATATATATATATATATTAGAACAATAAATAAAAAAATATATTTATATATATATATATATATATATTTTTTTTTTAAGAGTAAAGATAATGTCTTGGCCGGGAATAGTCATTTTCCATTCGAGCTTTGAAAATTTGAAAGTATTGCAATAGCCTTACGGTTATTTTATAATGTCAATTTCAAAATGGCCTGTTAAAATTTGAATTAATTCTATAATAGAATTATAGGGAGCGGATTGGCTCAGTGGAAGAGCACTGAGTTGCCATGCCGAAAATCCTGTTAGTAGCCAAAGATGAATCATATAGGATTTAGGACTCTTCTGGGGCTAACCCAGCCTCTATAATGTGGGTACCCAAAATAAGGGGGGGGGAATCTGTCGGTTGAGCATGATCCAGGACAAATCACCTTCCTGCACAACCCTTGTCCATGAACAGTATTGCCTGATACCATGTATTAAACTGTTCACGGGTACAGGTTTCTTTAACAGTATTATAATGCTGTCATATCCTAAATGACCTTTAGAAATTTTATCTTACCTGACGATTCCTTCTCTGATTATTATTTTATTAATTAATTAAAGTAATTTTATCGGAAAAAGTATAAAAGGGATTTGTTGGATAAAGGCAACATATATTTTCGATTATTCCGAACGATAAGTTGCCAGGAGAGGAAAAAAAGGGGGGAAAAGGAATAAGTTGCGGAAAGGAATTTCCCAATCCTGGACCAAACCGCGGAAGAAGATTAGCTGGACCGCAGGAGCCGAAGATTGGAGCGGAAGCAGTCCCGGTCCAATCCTTCACTTGATATCCCTCCGAGTTAGTCCTGTAGTCTTCATGGACTCCTTCAGTTGCTTCCTTTCATATTTCATCTTTTTTTTTACAACAAACACGTATTCTATCTTAAAGCCATTACAAAATATATTTACATTCTGTTATTTATTGGAACATTTTTTTTTTAAATTATTCATTTTTTGAAATTTACAACTGTATTATACTAAAACAACAAGTAAGTAGAATTGTTATGGATAAAGTCAAGTATAAAACTACCCAGTGGTAGTACTCAAATAAAAAATTCAACTAAGTAGATCACGAGGCCATCTTCTTTTCAGACGCCTCAGAGGATTATCAGGAATTGAAGATGTTTTAAACTATGGGGAATAAAATTTTTAATGAAAAGATGATATCGTATTCGGGCCAAATCAGCAAAATATGGGCATTTATGCCATTATGGATTACTTTGTTTGTAACAAAGTAAGGAGCATTGAGGATTTTGGATTGTAAGGATTGAATAAGAGAGGAATTGGATGGTTCAGTGGAGCCCCAAAGCTCTACTCCGTAAGTCCAGATGGGTCTAATGATTTCCATGTATATGAGTCTTTTGTAATTAATTGGGAGCTTAGAGCGTTTGACTAGTAAGTGTTGAAGTAGCCTGAAACGGCGAGCTGTTTCTTGTCGTTTCAGTCTAGTTTGAGGATTCCAAGCCAAGCGTTTGTCAATGTTTGGAACAGACTAAGATCTCAAAGCGTGATTTTCGAATAATTTTATTTGACGAGTTCCCTAGGGGCCGAAAAGACCAGATATATCAAAGAAGTCTGGGTTGAACTGTGAACTGTTCATCGGTGGTTCCATCAGAGTTGAACCTTGAAAACAAAAAAGTTCTCCGAGCTTTGTTGGAAGAAAATCCTAGAAGGCCGTGGAAAACGTCCTGCCCTTGATGATATTCTCCTTATCATATCATATCATGCTTTGGTAGAAGAAAACCTGTGAACAACTGTTCAAGAAATGTTCGCAGGGAAACTCGAAGTGGGAAAATCAAACGTCGATGACCATCTCAAGGCGAATGGGGAGGTGAAAAAGCTTGAAGTTGGCAGAACTTCATCCACGGTTTTCATCTCGATTACCCAATATCTGTGATATTAAACGTGTAATAAAATAAATGAAATTCAGTTTGTTGAATTCAGTTTTGAGATTAACATTTGTAACTGTTAAATGAATGTTGTATTTTTATTGATATCTACTGCCCCACTACAATAAGCGGTTAAGTCGGATTATGCCCAGAGAGAGTTAACTGCTTTCAGATAACCAGAATCGTATCATTCTCGTAGTTTTTGGCTTTAAATGGAGTTGTAATATAAGCAAAAACTCCTTTTCAAGCCAATGCCTTACTTAGCCCCTTATTCACTACGAAAATAACTCGATTCCGCTTACTTAAGTACAAGAAACTCATTTTGGAGAAAATTAGACTTAATCACTTATTGCAGTGGGGCTGTAAATATATAAGTGCGTTTTATTTATATAATTGACGGTTCACTCATCCAGTTAAATATTTTTAAAAACAAGTTATCTTAATTGGTATTGTTTGTATTTTGGTTTCATTATTTGTTTCTTTTTTTATTTGACATTGTAATTTGCATACATACGTAAGTACCAATTGTTTCTCTCTCTATAATTATTGTTATTTTATTTCTCTAAATATCTTCATTGGAGGTAATTCGCAATTTGTTTTCATTAATTCGTTCTCATTTGTTATTATAGTATTAATTAAATAAATGTAATTAATTAACATTATATTCCAAGACATAATATCTTATATATTAATAACTGTATTGTTATTCTAAAGGGACTTGTCCCAGAATACTGTATTGTTGTTATTCTGTGTTCTAAACAACAAAATAAATTATTCAATACATGCCATTATAAGCCAATGTCTAACCTGCTTAGGGAGCATCTTATACTGAGCTATATAGTCCCTGGCCATATTAATGTGACCACTGGATAGATTCGTTCTTGTTATATGTTTGCATACCTTTTTGTATGCGTAATGATGTAAATCGAGTTTAAATATTGGTTTTATGGGTAAGTTAGTTATCTGATAATAATATGAAATTGAAAAAAATAGTTTCGAAAATAAATCTTTATTTTTTTTTAATATTTTGTAGTGTCACCCTATTTACACCCTAATTTACATATTGATGGAAAAAAACTATCAAAATAGTTAAAATATATGATAAAAATAATAAATCAATAATAAACTTACCGAATCCGACTTGTATTTAATGAAAAAGAAACAATAAATCCACAAAAATTTCAAACACAAATTATGCACGTCATCACTCGTAAAACAAAATGGCTGTACTAAAACCAATGCTGCCATTACAAAAAAAAAAAAAACTTTAAAAACTTATAACAGTGTTGCCAATACTTAAAACAGAAGACACGCGAAAGTATATAAAAAAAATAGGAAAAATCAAAATGAAAATAATCTTTCTTGGTGGTCACATTAATATGACCAGGGACTATATGGGGATAAGTCCTGTCTTAAATGATGTTATGCCGATATTCTAAATAGAAAAAATTGAAAAATGCGGCCACAGTCCCCACCGATTGCTTTCGCCATAGCACAATATATGCATCCATAACATATATGATTCCATGGCACAGTAAGTTATGAGATGGTTCGATTTTATCCAGTTCCGCGGAAAGGGTTTTATCCCGTGGGATGGCGCATTACAATAGACCAGCGAGCTCTGCGCAGATCTCTGACCCTCTTCTGAGGACCGCTATGAAGATTGGGCCTCTCCAGTCCGGGTCACAGCTCTGGAGGCTTCCGAACTGCCGAGGTGGTAAATTTGCGTCATATATGTATTAGAAATGTATACATATATGTGTAAGTTGTTTGGCGGGTTCAAATACTGATGTGGCATATATAATATAACCTGCTAACATCTAAGAGAGTGGTTCCATGGTAGAGCACTGAGTTGCTAAGCCGAAAATTCTGGTTAAAATTCCTCTACTGGCAAGACTTTTATTTAATCTGGTAGAAGACGGAGATGTATCATATAATAACAATGGATACCCAAAATAAGGAGGAAAAATCTGGGGGTTGAGTGTGATCTAGGGCAAATCACATCCCTACACAACCGTTACCCATGAAACAGTACAGTCTGTTTTTATATTGTAGCAATTTAAATTTTATTCATTTTAATAGATGACAGATGCTTGTAAGTAACATGTGCTATTATACAAGCAATAGACCTGACTGAAGCTATAAGTATTCCATTCCCTTCCCCCTCCCCCCCGTAAGCCCTCTGCGCTCGAAGTCTCTCTGGACCGCATCGCCTGAGAGTCGCCCGCACTTTATGGGTTAATAAACCTGTTTTACAGGGTACAACCTATACGGTCTCTACCACGTACCGAACCCCAGACCCCTCCACGAGTTGTAGTGGTACAGATTTTTTCAAGCTAACAGCCACGCATAGACTCTTTGGGAAATACAGACCCTCCTAGGATTCATTGAGCCTCCATAGGGTGGATGCCCTTAGTAATGAGTTTTACGAGGCTCAAGATAGCTTTGAAGATTATTTCAAATTTTTAATTTTTAATTATTAACACTAGTCTGTAATCCTCAAGTATATTGACACTCTCAACAATAATTATATACATTTTCAAAGGTCACCTGTGGTCTAGTGGCTAGCGTAACAAACTACCAAGCCCTAGATCGCGGGTTCGTAGCCTGGCAGGTGGCCCTAGGATTTTTTAAGGGAGTAAAAAATCCTTAGTTACGCCGTCCTTCGGAAGGGACGTTAAACGGGGGCTCCGAGCCTGTACAATGTCAAAAGGGTCAGGTACTCGTTAAAAATCCCTATCCTAATTAAACCTGGATTGGCACAATTTAGAGCTCCCACTGTAGCATCGTCCGATTAGCCATAGCAGCATAAAGTGACGTTAAATGAACAAACAAATATACATCTTCAAGTAGTTTATTTATTAATCAAAAATAATGGACTGCACAAGCTCGATACAAAATATCAATAATTTAATTGAAATAATAATTAGTATATAGTTATATAGTTTATAACTTGTGTTTTATATCAGTTTTTCTTTAATGAATTTCTTTATCACATCCATCACGTGGCCAGCAGGACAACTAGTATAATAATTTTTTTTGCATTTATAAGTTAATTCGCATATACGGGAATCGAACCTGCGATAGCCACATTACAAGAACTATGCTCAACTATTTCATAACAAGCCATTTAGCGAATGCTGCCCGAATTGTGGTTTCTACACTAACCATTTCACCTCATATAGTTGTGGTCTGTGTATATTATGGAATCAGATTGTACTAGATTGCTATAATGATGTTAACAAATATGTTGAACACATCCGTATTAAATATTTTGTGGTCTATTTCCTAAGTAAGTGATCTACTTTTGAAGTTACATGTTTAAGACAACAACATCAAGCAGGCTATAGCTAACAGTTATTCAGTCAAATATATGTAAGGGATTTAAATGGAGTGACGTTTTAGGTTATAGATCAACTCTTGTATGATGCAGCATTCAACTGAAATTTTAATAATACATTCCAAGTAGCTACCTATATTATAAATACAAATATTACAGTAAACTAATAAGCTTAAAACTACCTGAATCGATACAATTGTCGATAGCAAACTATTAATAAACACTAGTGCAATATTCTCAATCCTAACCGCCTATTACCTCCTCACTCCCACTCCAAGTCCACATGTGTTCAAGATCAGCTTGATAACACACAAGCTTACATATATTATAATGTTTATTTTTTAATTTTCTTTTTAAAATCCTAACAATCTCTTCAATTCCTGATAATCCTCCGAGGCATCTGAAAAGAAGATGGCCTCGTGATCTATTAAGTTGAACTTGCTATTTGAGTATTACCACTAGGTAGTTTCTCTACTTGTCATTTCATTTTAATGTATACATTCATTCTATTTACTTGTTGCATTAATATAACACAGTTGTAAATTTCATTAAATAAATTATTTAAAAAAAAAAAAATTTTAAATCTTTATTTTACTATTTTTTTTTAATGATGGGAGAGGAATACAGCAAATTTAAGACCTCTTCAGTTAGAAAGAAGTGAAAATGAAATCCGGTAATGTCAAAGTGGTTAAAAGCTGTAAGTGTCTGAGTGAAATAATCAGAAGAAATTTAACAGAAAAAGAATGGAGTACAGAGTTAAAAATTTATGTGTAGTATGTGTAAAGGGAGCGGAGTGGCTCAGTGGTAGAGCACTGAGTTGCCATGGTAATGGAGTGGAGTGGCTCTGTGGTAGAGCACTGAGTTGCCATGGTAATGGAGTGGAGTGGCTCAGTGGTAGAGCACTGAGTTGCCATGGTAATGGAGTGGAGTGGCTCTGTGGTAGAGCACTGAGTTGCCATGGTAATGGAGTGGAGTGGCTCTGTGGTAGAGCACTGAGTTGCCATGGTAATGGAGTGAAGTGGCTCAGTGGTAGAGCACTGAGTTGCCATGCCGGAAATTATGGCTCAAATCCCGCTGCAGGCCATGATTTTTATTTAGTCTGTTTGCAGCGGGAGATGGATCATATAGGATCTAGGACCCTCCTGGGGCTCACCCAGCTTCTATAAAAAATATTATAAAAATAGGGTACCCTAAAGAAGGGGGAAAATCTGGCGGTTGAGCTCTACCATGTACTGAACCCCAGACCCTTCATGGGTTGTAGTGGTACAGGTTTTTTTTTTTAATATGTAATAAAAAATGCCTCTCCAAAAATGCCAAAATCAGGCACTCGAATGCAGTGGTGCTGAAAAACTGCTGAAGGATTCTTAGGAGAATCCACGGGCCCAAAGTAACACAACATGTTGATCGATAACGAGGTCATCAAAAATGATTACTAACCAGCTGATTTTTTTTTTTTTACTTAGTTAATATTTATATAATTTAACAGTCATATTGTCCTACAAATTGCGTGGTACGTTATCCTTAAATTTTTGAGAATCATCAAATCGACATACTTTATCCTTGCTACCTCTGTTAGCTACCACAATCGAGAATCTTCGCAAAGGAAAAGGAAATTGTTGGGCGTCTCATCAAAACGAAGCTATTCACGAAGATTCAGCTTGATAGTAATCAACTGCAAAAATGTACCAGGGATCCTGGACTATACAGGCTAAAATCCAAAAAAGAAATTTACTGTGAAATCAGTGACATAGAAATAGAAATGATTGAAAGAACACTTTGGTTTTATGAACACAAAGGATAAGCGAGGAGTGATTAAACAAAAAAATTCAGTAAAATTATGGATTACAAATTCAACAACGGATGAACAGTATAGATCAAACAGCAAACGCTGAGACACGAGATTACACAGGATTAATCTGAAAATAGGACAGAATACAAGAAATTCCTGAATACTGCGATACTTGCGGAATAACCGGTAGCACCAATCTCTGCTTACAAACTTCTGTCCATGGAACACTTCTCATACCCAAACCCGCCAGATCACTCTTAAAGAAATCCTCCCACCTACGCCTCAGTTGCCCCTCGAACGCTTCCCAGTCCGCACAGCTCTTATTAACATCTTACGAATTCGTTCCTTACTAAACCCAGCAACTTTATAGGCCCATTTTAATCTTCGCGACGCTATTACTTGAAAAATATTTACGGATGCATTCCTTTTTCGGACCCAATATTCTACGAAAATAAATAGCAGAAGGCGTAGTCCTCGTACATCGGGCTTCTCTCCGATCCTCCCCTAGTGTATTTCTCATACATCGAACTCCTACCCGGTCGTACTCCTCGTACATCGTAGATCGGGAAGTAGAGGTAGTGGGAGACTGGAAGTGGGAGAGACATCCCGAAGCACGTGGGTTCAGTTTCATCACGGCATTCGAAGGCGTTGCATTCGGTCGAGGTCACGCCAACTTGTACGAACTACTACGAACGATTTTTATTTTTTTTTAGTTTTATTAAATTTCATTTTATTAAAAGTGCTCTTTTTCTGGCTGTGTTGGGGATAATACTGAAATGAAAAAAAATTCTTTGAGTAAGTGTTTTTAATTTATATTTTTTTCCTTATATTATGTCAATTTTATTTTTATTTTTTAGTTGTTAATTTAATTAATTTCTTCAAATAATTGCTCGTAAATGTGTTGGTATTTCATTATACTCATTTAAATCTATCGATTATTTTAATTATTTGACAGTATATCAAAGAGCAAAATCTTCATTTTTTGTTAAATACAATTTTAATTAACAGTAATTCGTTCCTATTGTTACATAAAACTTTTATGAATTGATACATATTTTTAATATAACTTAAAATATGGGTGATTGTAAGTTGTTTTTACTATAAATCAATGATTTTGTATTTGCAATTAATTTGAAATTTTTTTATTGTTTTTAATCATTTGTTTTATTTATATATTTTTAAATGTTTAATAAAAAAGAATATATAGATATTCCAACATTGAATTACAAAATTCAACTTGAGTACTTATTACGATAAGACCTGAGATATAGTTACAGTATAATATTGGCAAAATGATCAGATCAGTCAGAAGAATATAATATCAGATTTTTTTTTAGTTTGTAATACACTGTTTTTTCGTATTTTTTTTTATTTTTTTAAAGTAGCCCTGTTTAGCTATTTCAAACGAGATACATATCATCATGTTTCAAATTGTTTAAGTTTCACGATCAGTTTTCCTATTACTTTCCTTTTAATCACTCTTCAATTCTATTATCGTTATAAATTAAAATTTATTATCTATCCATACATTTATTAACATCAATTTTTAACAAAAATAGTTTTTGATACTTCTCTTCAATCTTTTTAGCAATAATTCTGAAAAAAATTACCAAGTCTACAGTCCGTAGCGCGGTTTTCAAATATTTTCTCTCCTGTAAAATCGCCCAAAGTGTACATAGGCAGTATTGTTTTGACATATATATATATATATATATATATATATATATATATATATATATATATATATACAAGAGTACCTTGACCAAACTATGTACGTTATCTCGGACTATACTCGGACAAAAGATTTACATGGAACGTACATACAAAATTAAAAAGACAAGAACTGACTAGACGGTACAAAAAAAATCACATCTTCTGGACTACAGATCTTCACTTGACTTGAATACAAACGACTTATCTATAACAGTATACTAAAACCAATTTGGACATATGGAGCAGAACTTTGGGGTTCAGCAAAACAAGTTCACACACACAAGGTACAAACAACACATTCCGAAATACTCAGAAAAATTATTAATGCACCGTGGTATGTTTCGAATCACACTATACACAACGACATGAACATTCCCACTATAAAATCATACATTCATAACAAATACATAAGATTCCTCTCATCGACACAAAATCACCCAAATCCACTCGTTCTTCCGCTTTCCTACTCCCTGATACCTGGACTTGATAAGAAAAGATTAAAAAGACATTGGCCAAGAGACCTACTCAACTATTGATATTTTTATTCCAAACCTCGATGATCATGTAGAAAAGCGAAGAGAAAGACACTTCGATCAAATTTGTTGGATGCGCAATTGCGCAGGTTCAAATGAAAATGAAATAATAAATAAACAAATAAATAATATATATATATATATATATATATATATATATATATATATATATATATATATATACGTATATTTATTTGTTAATACAAGTAGAGAATTATCAGTTGCTTAGAGTACTTAGTAAATATTTTGCTGGTAAACGATAGAAGACGCTTTCAATAATCTCTTAAGGTATTCCTAATATCTGGAGAGAATTAAAATTATTAAGATTTGAATATTTTATGCGTGATAAGAAAACACATATGTATATATATATATATATATATATATATATATATATATATATATATATATATATATATATCATTTATTTTTATTTACAGAAAGAAACTTTAAAATGGTCGCAAAAAATTCAAATTCCTTATCTATTACGTGTGAAACAATGTTTTATGGATGAATTTTTAACAAATTTTATCTTTGTATTATACTGAAGGTTAACCTTCATTCGTCAGTATATCAAAATATGCCAAAAAAATGTATATTTTTTTCTCTTTTTTCCCCCATAGTAACCCCATGGAGGGACCGTTTATTAATATTAGGACATGTCCCATGCTTAATAAGGATATTACATGTGATTTTAATGTGAGTTTAGAGAATTATATTAGAATACATTTCAGTATAAGTTAACAATAAAAAAAACCTGTACCACTACAACCCATGAAGGGCCTGGGATTCAGTACATGGTAGAGACTGTACTGTTTCATGGACAACAGTTCTGCAAGGAGGTGACTTGTCCTAGGTCACGCTCAACCGCCAGATTTTCCCCCGTTATTTTGGGTACCCTATTTTTACAATGTTTTATAGAAGAGAGCCCCAGGAGGGTCCTAGATCCCATATGATCCATCTCCCGCTGCAAACAGACTAAATAAAAATCATGGACTGCAGCGGGATTTGAACCAGGATTTCCGGCATGGCAACTCAGTGCTCTACCACTGAACCACTCCACTCCCTAAGTTAACAATATAAGAAATTAAAAAATACACATACACACACAAATATATATATATATATATATATATATATATATATATATATATATATATATATATATATATATATATATATATATATCTACAGCCCCACTCGGCAAGTCGGATTTTGTCCAGAGAGAGTTAACTGCTTTCAGATAACCGGAATCGTATCATTCTCGTAGTTTTTGGCTTGAAATAGAGTTGTAATATAAGCAATAACTCCTTTTCAAGCCAATGCCTTACTTAGGCCTTATTCACTACGAAAATAACTCGATACCGCTTACTTAAGTACAAGAAACTCATATTGGAGAAAATTAGACTTAACCATTATATCGTAGTGGGGCTGTAAATATAATATCCGTATTAAATGAGTGAGAATCCTTGCTTGTGCAACCGTTGCCTTCTCATACTGAACCCAACACCTCTG
The DNA here is from genome assembly GCA_037127475.1 of Arma custos. Lineage (NCBI taxonomy): Eukaryota > Metazoa > Arthropoda > Insecta > Hemiptera > Pentatomidae > Arma > Arma custos. The sequence continues at coordinate 111,994,975 of CM073762.1, read as the reverse complement.
CGTTGTTTTAAGTTTTTACAGATTTTTTTTTTAAAACAGTAAATTAATCGTAAAATATTAGATATTAATAAAGATTGTATATTACTTTTAGAGTGTAACAACCATGGATTGATACATATTAAGGAATATATATTTTTTTCATAATATATCATTTTATACAGTTTTATGTCACAATTAATATATTAGAGTTCTGGTTTTATTTACTGAAGGTTCATATTCGATCGTTGTAGATACATTAGTTTGTCTGTTACCATCCTTGATCCTACAGAACCGCCTTGGGATCGGCAAGTCCCTATAAAATGGGTACCATTAATAAGGAAATAACCTGATGGTTGAGAAGTAACAGTCTCTAGCATGTACTGAACCTTAGACCATTCAGGGGTTTTAGAAGTACTTTTTTTCATTTGTTTTATTTGGTAGGAATGACGCTGCGGTCGAATTTTGAAACTTTTATATACGATTTTAATATACTTAATTAAATAAACTAACCCTATAACTATGAGAGGAAAATAGTTGACTGGATGATCAAATGTAGAAAGGAGATAGGTGGCGGGTGCAGTCAAAAAATAAAAACACTGAATAAGTACAAGACTTATATTTATGTGCTGACGTTTCGACCTACAGTGTAGATCATCTTCAGGGCTATGAGAGAGAAACAAACGGAACAAAAAATATAAACACGTACAGTAACAATAATATGGTGACATGTAATGTAGAAAATTAAAATAGTGACAGATATGAAAATTAAAAATAACGAATATTAAAAAAGTGACAGAATATAATAAAATTAAGATATAGACAGATTTATATGTTAATCTTCTCATTTTGTATCTTTGGTTTACCTCCTCTTTTTTATTTCCCTTTATATTATTTTTACTTTTCTATTTTCTGTACATTTATTTTCTGTATTTTATTTTATATTCGTTATCTTTAATTACACAGGCCAACAAAAAAAACCTTTTTGAAAACTTTTTTAATTTTAATAGCTGATCTTGATAGATTTTTATGTGCTGAATCCAAATCTGCTCGTAGTTTTTGTGTATCACCCTTAGTTTCCAAGCAAAATGTATTTTATTATATAGTCTAATACCCATTTACAGTATATAGGGAAATCAATGAAACACTGTAGAATCGTAAAAATGGTTTGTATTTACAGTAAAATACTTGGAATAGTAATTTTATGTGATGATACAAGGTTCACTTGTCAACTGGAATTGGTTTATATTTTCTTTCCCTTTTTTCCTTGAAGCTTCTTCTTCTTTCTGAGCAGTACACCAAATCACCCTCTTGTTCAAAATACTTCGAAAATTGTTGTTCTCTCTTCCTATACACATGAATGCTGGTTCCAGCCGCCAGCAAGTTCTTTTCTTTTAGCCTAGAGCCAAGCAGTTCAGCTTTTTCTTTTGTTAAGCCCAGATCCCTAACTAAGTCATTAAGCTCGACCTGAGTGAACAATTTAGGCTCTACATTTTCTGTAACACATTGGAATTCTTCATCGAGTTCATCTAACTCCGACTGTACATCAGAAAATACTTCTGTTTCAATAGAATTTAAGTCCTCTGGTGGTTCCGGGATTGGCAAATCTACACCGTGCCCTACTGGTCGGATGGCGGACGGAAGGTTAGGGTAGCTTATTACCTTCTTGTTCTTAGAGTTATGACCAGCAATATCTACACTGCAAAAGTAACAGTCATCGGAATGATTTTTTGGTTCCCTCCATATCATGGGAACAGCAAATTTAAAGTGTTTTTTCTCTTTTTTTGACCATTTCCTGAGGTCTTCAACACATACATAACATACCTTATGCGGTGCCCAAGGTTTATCCTGGTCTCCAAGTTTGGTTCCAAAGTATGCTAGATAAACCTTTTTCACAAAGTCTGTAATGTTTCTTTGGTGCTTTTTAATAACAAACTCACCACAAATATAACAAAAACTGTCAGCAGAGTTTTTACAGCCGCGATGAGACATTGCACTGAGCACATGTACAGGAAACGTAAAAGTGAGGTTATGTTGAAAATAAACAAAACATCAGCTGTTTAGCATGTGTTTCAGCAGTGCTGCCAACATCATCTTTGTTCATTAGACCTATTTTTTCATGTTATCTTAACTATGAAAAAGCTGTTAAATTCTAAAAATATTTCTTTATTTCATGAATTTAACTATAAAATGTGAATAAATGGTGGGTGATACAACTTTTTAAGCATCATATTTGGATTCAGCAACCTAAACAACATAAGAATAAGGTATTTTCATTAAAAAAGTTTTTTCATCGTTGGCCTGTGTTATTATATCTGTCACCATTTTAATTTCTGTTCATTATCCTTAATTTTATTATTCTGTCTTTATCTTAATTTTATTATATCTGTCACTATTTTAATTTCTTTTCATTATCCTTAATTTTATTAAATCTGTCTTTATCTCAATTTTATTATATTCTGTCACTTTTTTAATATTCGTTATCTTTAATCTTCATATCTGTCACTATTTTAATTTTCTATATTACATGCCACCATATTGTTACTGTACGTTTTTATATTTTTTGTTCTGTTTGTTTCTCTCTCATAGCCCTGAAGATGACCTACACTGTAGGTCGAAACGTCGGCACATAATTATAAGTCTAGTACTTATTCAGTCTTTTTTTTTTACTGCACCCCCCAACTATCTCCTTTCTACATAACACTAACTATGTTGAATATCGCAAGCTTAGGTAAGTAATGAAAATTAATTGCGTTCTCAATTAAGAACGTTAAACACGAGATATGACCTTCAGATAAAAGAAACTTAACAATAGATTTTTAATAAATCGATTTTTTTAAAATCAGTAAACAGAAAAAAACTTTCAGAAAATAAAAACGATTTACCCAATTTTTTTTTTTTAGATGGATCATATAGGATCTAGGACCCTCCTGAGGCTCATCCAGCATCCATAAAATATTATAAAAATAGGGACCCAAAATAAGGGGGGGAAATCTGGCGGGTGAGCGTGGCCTAGGACAAGTCACCATTAACCAATACAGTCTCTACCATGTACTGAAGCCCAGACCCGTTCACGGGTTATAGTGGTACAGAGTTTTTTTTTAATCAATTTTTTTTTATCCTGTTCTTGACCTCTGTGCCATGTATTATTTTAATTAATTTGAATCTTGTATATTTAGCCCTGAAGAAGACCTGTAATGTGGGTCAAAACGTTGGCTTACCAATAAAACCTTCTCCCTAAATAAGAGAACTTTCTTTCCCTTCACCCAGACCATTTACTTCATGCATTTTATATGTGTGTGCAATGTTGATGGATTAATTTTAAATTTCTCTAAATTTCGTCTGTCGAAATAAAAACTAAATTGAGTTTCTCTTTAAAATTTATTTTTATTATACTATATCTTTAATTAATTTTAAGACCTTGGAAAAAATCCCAACGAAGTCTCCTAGCTAAAACATCCTTGGGATTTTTTCCACGGTCTTAACATTTATGTAAGGTCTCTTTTCATTTTTCAATATTTAATTAATTTTATTTACACAATTCTTAAATAAAGAATATACAGTCTTACCTGCAAAATAAGAAACGGTATTTAAAGTTAAATATTTAGAATTTTCTAAAGATGCTTTTGGAAGTCGGAATACCGTACCTATATGGACTTTCGGAATTGAACTATGAGGCTCCACCAAACCATCGAATTCCTCTCGTATCCAATCCTTGCAATCCAAAATCCTTCGCAAAATCCTAAACGCTCCTTACTTTGTCACAAATAAAACCATCCATAATGACCTTAACGTTCCATATGTTACCGATTTAGCCCATTCCAGATACCTATCATTCCACAATAAACTTCAAACCCATCCAAACCCACTAGTTTCCATCCTTGCATCCAATTCCATCCCGGAC
>CM073762.1:111968668-111990995 GCA_037127475.1 Arma custos | reverse complement strand
AATTATTAATATAGAGTTGTATAATTTTGACTGTGAGCCACTGTGCCAATATTTTGCCTAACCGTAAGATATACGGTGGCCTGAACCCAGCTGGGGGAGAGAGCTATATGCAGCTCTGACATCATGCAATTTGTTAATCTGAGCAATTGTTGTTCTTCCTACTTCTCGATCCCCTCGCCATCCAGCCCTGCACTCTACTGGCAACGCTCCTTACTAATTCCTTTAAGTGTTTAACTTGTGTTAAGCAATTACTCTTTTATATTTAATTTTCACCTAACTTGGAATCAATCATAAGTGAATTTTTTGTTCGTGTGACTTTCTCTGCCCAGTGCCACTTAATCCTCTACGACCCTAATCCTTTCCTCATATGAGATTTTAATTGTTCGCTTCAAATCTCATCTTGTCTCGTATTGTGCTGTTGGCAGTTCTGTCCCTTAGCATGCCAACATCGAGTTCTCTTATGTCCGTCTCTTCTTCTTTAGACCAATTCGGTTAGTTTTTGTATTTCTAAGGAATTCGAATATATTTTTTGTAAGTCTCTTGCGTTCACGTCCAAATAAATTAACCCTTATTTGCTCATTTATGTCGTTCATTCTTCTTGTTGCATTGTAAACGATCGCATTTCGTGTGCGGACTAATTTGTCGTTAGAGAATTTTCCTTAATATCTCCCGTTCTTAATGATTGCCTTTTTTTTTCGCTGACGAATGAACGTTCGTTTGTCACATAATAAATTCCTGATTTATTATCGATTTAATAATATCTATTTATCGAACATTTAATTATCGATAAATATTGAGGTAGCCTGGTTTGGATCAAAATCATTCGACTTAAACATGTCCATATGAACCCAAAGCTCTTCAAGAGTTGTAGTGGTATAAATGTACCATAAATATAGTGAAATAATAAATATATTTCGAAGTCACCTCCTTGCAGAACCGTTGTCCATGAAACAGTACAGTCTCTACAATGTACTGAACCCCAAACTCGTTCACAGGTCAGGATTATATATCGGAAAAAGCTTGGACTTATTTTTTATTCTTTTACGATAGCAATGCATTATATTACCAAGTTAGTAATATGTAGATAAACGATCGGAAAAACGCATAAAATAGAAACCGTACAGTCTCTACCCTTGTACTGAAGCCAAGACCCTTCATGGGTTGTAGTGGTACAAATTGACCATTTATGTAGTGAAATAACTTTCATAATTGTATTTCAGATAAAAGCTCGGACTATTTTTTTAGATATTACCAAGTAAGTAATATGTAGATAAACGGCAGGAACAACAAATAAAATGGAAACAGTACAGTCTCTACCATGTACTGAACCAAAGACTCCTGATGAGTTGTATTGGTACAACTTGGCACTATGTAGATAGACGACAAGAACAAAAAACTAAAAACTGTATTAATACACATTAATGCAAGATACGACTTAGAGGGACCGTAGAGGATGATAATTACGGTGGCTTGAATAGTGTTTACGATGACTATAGGCCCAGATAGTTGTACAGTCAACGCTAATTGCTGTCACTGGACTCAGGTCGTAAATCGTCCCTCCGCCTAGACAGGGGGGGGGGTAATACCCTTTCAGATGTTATCTTCTTCTACTACACGGCAACATAATCGTTATATCTTTGTAACTGTTAATGACACTATGAAATACGACAATTGTCATAAACACCACTATTTACTCACTGATGTGTTTGACCTATTGTGTACCTTTCCCATTCTCTTACTTCTTGTTAATATCAATATTATTTTGAATTTTTTTTTTATAATTATTGGTCATTTTTTATGAGTTATAAATATTTTTTTTTATTTTTTTTTTTTTTAAGAGAAAACAAAAACTCGAACCCGGACCCTTTGTCTCACTGTGATATCGCTCTGCCAATTGAGCTGTCCAAGGCCCCTCCCGGTCGAGGACAAACCTTCTCTCTCATAGATCCTAAGCCCCAGTGCTCCCGCCATTTTTGCGATGAATACACTAGAACGAAGTTCTTTGAACATTAATTTTAATTTAGGATGTTATTGACTTACGTCCTTATTATTATTTATAATTATTGGTCATTTTTTATGAGTTATAAATATTTTTATTTTAATTTTTTTTTAAATTATTTTATTTTATTTTATTTTATTTTTTTAAATCCTTTCTAAATTTAAATCTTTTCCCTTAAAAAAAATAAAGAAAATAAAAATAATTTTATTTTTATCTTTCTACATCTGTAATTACTTGTAATTTATTCCTTACTGTTCTATTATATTATTCGAAAATAAGGTGTTACGTACGTTCATAAATTGGACAGCTGGGGAGTATAGGATATTACATACGCGGAATTTCGAAATATGCATCCAGTAAATATTTTCAAGTGATAGCGTTACGAAGATCTAGATTTGCCTGTAAAGTTGCTGGGCTTAGTAATGAACGAAATTCTAAAAAGTTAATAAACACTTAGTCGACTGCGAAGCCTCTGAGGGGTCGACCGAGGCGTAGGTGGGAAGATTCCGTTAAGAGTGACGGATATGGGCTTGGGTGGGTAGTGTTCCCTGGACAGAAGTTCGTAAGGTGAGATTGGTCGTATCGACATCGAGCCTTCTGGTTGGCTAAGCCATATAATTATTACAACTATTTTATTAAATTACAACTAACTATTACAATTCTATTTTATTAAAATTCCTATAAATATTTCATAATATTTCTTTCTTCTTTTTTACATTATTTTTATTTTTATTATTTAGAATTAGTAGATAGTTGTAAATATATGGCTCTACTGCTCCATACAGTTGAGAATATCAAATGTTCAGTATTTTGTGATGAAAATTTAAAAGAACAGAAATTGTTTTGTCTTTCTATTATATAAGGAAGTTATTATTTTTTTTTTACCCCCCTTTATTTACAATTTATAGTATAAAGGTGTATATATATATATATATATATATATATATATGTTCTTGCATGCCCCTACAGCACATTAAAGAACCTTAACCTCTTCAATACCGCCAGTCCTCCCTGTCCAGTGCAGTGGATTTCAGATTCCAGATATATACATATATACACACTCAAATAAATATACTGGTGAAGGAATGTTGGTCTTCTTAATTTTTTTTTTCTATTTATATTTCCATCCACACCTGTCAAATACAAGTAATTGACAATCAGCAGATTGGCTGACTGAAGAAAAAAATACAAAATGACATGGAAGGCATGACGAAGAACAGTAGCCAACAGCTACCTCTCCATTGGCTTGCTTTAATTTCCTACTGTAATAGATCCCTCATCCACGTCCTTTTTAGTCTCCTCCTAGTGTTCTCAGGCATGAGAGTAGTGGCCATTTGTTGTATCAATGAGTTTGGGTGTCCGTATAGTTTTTCATGAAAGCGTTTGTAGTACGTTCGTATGTGTTCGTCAACCGTTTTTATTTTTAAGTCAGTATGCAGAGTTTTGTTATTGACGTACCATGGTGCATTAGTGATAAGTCTAAGTACTTTTGACTGAAAAGTTTGTAGTCGTTTTCTGTGAGTCTGTTTAGTGATGCCGTAGATTTGTAAAGCATATGTCCAAACTGGTTTTAGTAAGTAAGTGTACGTATTTAATTTCTGTCTTAAATCTAATTTGGAGTTTTTCCTGAATAGCGAGTACATTAATTTGAGTTTGTGATTTAGTGATTGGTGTTTCATATTAACGTGAGGACCCCATGTCATTCCCCTATCAAATGTGAGTCCTGGGTATCTTCTTAAACTTGTCGTGTGAAAAAGTTAATGTTGACAATTCAATATTTTATTCTGCAGATCTAAATCGGAACGGACCGTAACGGAGACACCACACTTTTTATCCCCATAAATACTTTATCCAAAACTGAAATATTCCACTCTCCCCCCACCTCTTATCATTCTGTCCACTTAATTCTGAGCTCAATATTCCTTGAATAATTTAAAGAAAATTTTAACAAAATAAAATAATTTAAAATAACGGATCGAAGTAGGTTTTATCAAGACAGTCACGATTGTGCTGCACCCATAAACCAATATAAATGTGTTTTATATTTAAAATTATCTATTTATATCTACAGCCCTGATGTGAATAAGTGATTAAGTCGGATTTGGTCCAGAGAGAATCAACTGCTTTCAGGATCGTAAACGAGGATCCTTAGCCAGTACGATGTCAGGTACTCGTTAAAAATCCCTATCCTAATTAAACCTGGATAGGCAAAATTTAGAGCTCCCACTGTAGCATCGTCCGATTAGTCATATCAGCATAAAGTGACGTTAAATGAACAAACAACAAACGATATAAGATTGCTTTTAGTGATGACTGTGATTGTTAGATTGTTAGTTACCATAGCAACCCTAAGATTGTTGGTTACCACAGCAACCTCTAGACAGAGCTGGGAGCCAGTGAGACTCCGCTTTGATCTTTCAGTCTATTTATCTCAGCAGAGCTTTAAATAGTAGAAGCTTATCTGCGCCCACTCTCGCTTCCATTACAGCTTATGTTCAAGTATACGCCTTGGTATCGGCTTTCAAGCCACTTTATCGAACTCTTTATTTAGAAGCTTCATTTTAAGAGGGACGGGTGCGGCCAATGGAGAAACAAATAATTCCAAGTTTTAGGCCTTCATATTCACAAACTTACTTAATTAATTAATTACTTTCCCGTCCATTTGTTTTCTGAATGCCCCGATCGGCTTTTCTAACCTTCCTTATACTTCATATATCAATACGCCGACGACTCCCAAATATATTTGTCCTTATCCTCCCTCTGAGATAATAGCTGCATTTGCCAATGTTCAGACTGGCCCAGATAGGAGCAGTGCCTGGCTAACCTGAACTCTGGCCATTCTTGTCGGTTCTAAAACCCTTCTTGAATCCATCAACTCTCTTTCCAATTAACCTTAAACGATGACAATATTACTTTCAGTTCCGCTGCTAATCATTTTTGACCAATCCCTTTCCTGGAAACCCCAAATATCCCGTCGATCGATAAGCTCCCTAAAGTTATTCCATTGTTTGTTTGTTCATTTAACGTCACTTTATGCTGCTATGGCTAATCGGACGATGCTATTGGTCCTTGTTTTTCCCCTGAGGCTTGGCTCTGTGTGTGTCACTCGGATGGCTTTGTGTATATATTGTGTAATGAATCAAATAAAAACTTTAAAGCGGATTTCAGTATATGTCGAGTCGTGCGTTTCATTTGTTAGGGTTTGAGAGAGTTAAAAAAACAAAATGTCCAATATAAAATACAAACAATAATGACAGTAATTAGTTATGAAAAAAATCGATTGCTAAATACAATAGTTTAGTTTGTTTGTTCATTTAACGTCACTTTACGCTGCTATGGCTAATCGGACGATGTTATAGTGGGAGCTCTAAATTTTGCCTATCCAAGTTTAATTAGGATAGGGATTTTTAACGAGTACGTGACATCGTACAGGCTCGGGACTCCCGTTTAACGTCCCTTCCGAAGGACGGCTTAACTAAGGATTTTTTACTCCCCTAAAAAAATCCTAGGGCCACCTGCCGGGCCACGAACCCGCGATCTTGGGTTTAGTAGTTGGTTACGCTAACCACTAGACCACAGGTGACCTTGTTATTCCATTGTTCCCGGCCTCTTCTAACACTAGTCATTACATCTTTATTCTTTCCACATTTTGACTATGACTGTGTGGCATATCTTGGCCTCTCGAACATACTCGAGGAAAGACTAAGGCGAATGATGAACAGCTCACTTCGGTTTGTCTTCGACGCCCCGAGGAAGTCTCATGTATTCCACCTCTGTAATGAGTTAAAGTGACTCTATTTCCTAGAGGCTCTTTCCTATATCAAAGCATCAACTCACAACATCCATCTTATATCTATAGTCTCCTACAATTCAAATCCTATATCCAATCCCAGTGAACAAGATCTTGCCTTTCCGACCTTTATGCCCGTTCTCACAAAACCAAAACTTTTGAGCGTTTCTTTCTAGCCTGCCCTACCTCTCTTTGGAACTCACTCCCACATGATATCCGTTGTACGTCTTCCTTATCCATATTCAAATCCAATCTTTTCCTACATCTCCTAAATTCGCAAACAGATGCTCTCTAATGAATAAAAATTAATAGCTTAATAACAAAATCGATTATTAGATGCTCTTGTTTATATATATATCTTTCTATTAGCCTATTTGTTTTTATTGCAAATTTGTATTCTATTTTTTAAATAATGTATTACTATTTTTATTCACTATCAGAACATACCATTTAGTTTATATTTATTTTAATGTTATTATGTAAATATGGTCTTATTCTAATAATGCAGCCCTTTGGCCAGATATATTTTTATTAAATTTTGTACATATCTGTTATTCTTAAGGGATCTTGCACTAAATAAAATAGTGCCACTGGGGAATATCGGAGATTACATAACGCGGAATTGCGAAGCATGCATCTAGTAAATAGCATTCAAGTAACATCACGAATATTGTTACGGGCTACTGGGTATTAAAATGAATTAAACAATTTCTTAATTAAATATACTAATATTTATTAAGAAAATGATAAAAATGATACAATTAAAGTATTAACAATTAAATTATTGAACTAATATAAATTTATGATCACAATATTGTAAATATTTATTATCTAGGCCTAACTCCAATTTAATTATTACAATAATCTAAGATATTACTAATTCTAGATAGCTTAACTAGTTACAATAGTTTCTATGAATATTAGAAAATTACACTACAATTTATAACTAATAATTAACACTTACAGTTCACTAGTCCACCGACCGTAAGATTCTCCAAGTATGACAAACTGACACACAGAAACAAACAGAAACAGTTTATTACACTCGCGAGACTGTCACAGTTCACTGATACACTTATTACACGGGCCGGTTCAACACTGACTAGTTTATCACACTGACACTCACTTATCACAGATCTTCTCTGGTCTACTCTCAGACTAAGACTGACTCGCTCGAGGTGAGGGAAGTATTTAAATAGGCAAGGCCGAACATTCTAGAACACGGAGGGGCCAGATAATTCTGGAATCTTCTTAATCCTTTTCCGACAAAAGGAGACGATCTAGAACGGTCCTAATCCTATTTTAACTTCTCCCGCTGACGGACTTAAGCCGCTAATCCCCCGCTTCCGCCTTCCTTTGTGCGGCCGTAACAATATTAAGATGGACCTGTAAAGTTACTAAGCTTTATATCGAACGAATTCCTAAGAAGTTAATAAGCGCTGTGCCGACTGGGAAGGGGGGTGGACCGAAACGTAGGAGGGAGGATCTGGCGGATTTGGGTTTCGGCATCGAGCCTTCGGTTCGCTAAGCTTTATTATTGTTATAGCGGATTCTAACTATTCCAAGGTTGCTTAGCTAAGAATTGTAGAGAGGAAAGGTTCTTCAAACATCCATGTTCGATCGAAAGTGGTAATACATACATATATTAATACATGTTGCCCTTTGGGTTGGTTCAGAGCTAGGCTGTTGTTTTCGTTCCATTTCCTAAATCACCCCCCTCCTTCCCCCCCCCTCTACCGCTTTGATGTTGATGAGGCTGAAGGGATCCTCGAATTGCTTTCTCTGTTAATCGAAACAATATAACCACTCGGAATAATAAATATTTTCGATTAACTTTGTTGTCTTTTGAAATTTTTTCTTCTTTTCTTCGATTCAAGTACACAGGGTCCACCTTTTTTTTTAGAAAAATAAACCAAAATTTGTTATTGAAATATTAATTGAAGGCTGAAATAATTAAAACAATATCTTTAATATAAACTGAAATAAACACTTTAAGACAACTTTAAATATGATATATTATATTATTTTATTATTAGACAGTCTGTTATTCCCAACTCTTTTCCCAATAAAACGTTTCTTAAGAGAGTTGAAGCATTTTCCTGCACATTTTATTCTCTCTTGTACCTCTATATCAATCCAACCATACTCATTTAGATGGGCGCCAAGATATTTAAAGTCTGCGACTTGTTCCAAGGAGACACCGTCTAAGCGGACTATTCTGTCTGCTCGCTCTACTCTCCTTCTCATTCTCATTATCTTGGTTTTATCAACGTTCCTCATGTTGATTTTTCTTAGTCCCTCCTGAAGAACTCGGAGGTTGAACTGTTGGTTACTACATTTATTGCCGAATATTTAAATTTAAAAAAAACAAAACATATAACGTATCCTGTAAATAAATAATTTATGCATAGATATTTAAAAAAAAAAACATATACCATTACGGTTGTACGGTCCTGGGGTTCAATATATAGTAGTGACTGTACTGTTTCATGGACAACGGTTGTGCAGGGAGGTGGTTAGTCCTAGATCACGCTCAACCGCCAGATTCCCCCCCCCTTATTTTGGGTACCCACTGGCTGGGTGAGCCCCAGGAGGGTTCTAGATCACGTTGGATTCCTCTCTGGCTACTGAACGATTGAATAAACGTCTGCTAGCGAGCGGGATTTGAACCCTACACCTTCGGCATGACAATTCAGCGATCTACCACTGACCAACTTTGCTCCCGTGTATAGATTTTTAGAGAGTTTCAAATAAATACGGAATTATCTTATACATTATTTCAACTCCAATCATACAGAACTAGTGAGCCCTATCACTAGATCCCCCACTCCTTCCATCTAAGTAATCTTAAAGAAAATTCAATGTAGAATCCTCTCTTAAAATCAACCTGGTGCAGTAAAAGAGATAGCATGTATCATTATTAATATTAATTTGTTGTTTTTCAAATATTAATAAAAGGCGTTAAGAAAGAAAAACCCTAAAGTTGTTTATATTGTCACAAAAACGTTTTTTAAAAAAACATGTACCACGAGAACCTATGAAAGATCCTTCGCAGTAATAAAGGCAATAAGAAATAATCATATAGTACCATATATTTTGTATCATACGTAATAATATAATAATGAAAAAAAAAACGGGATGAACTCGGAAGTATATTATCAAAAGGTAGAAGAAAACATAAGTGTATATATATATAGCCATATTACCCTACTTCCTCGACCTTGTACAGTTTAAGAAATGAACATATAATTTTACGGTGGCCTGAAGGGTAACAGTACGGTACAGGCGTAGCCTACACTCAGATATAACTGTTGTCGCTTGACTTGCGCAGTAAATAACCTATTCGTCTTTCTACTAGAACGACTTACACATGTTATCTTCTTTCTACGACACGGCATAATTAATCTTCTCATAGCTGCGAATGGTGCTAATAATTTTAATCTTACTTGAATTTGTTTAGATTTTTTGTAAATTTCTCATACCGTCGACACCAACTTTTTTTTTTTAGAATAGAATAATTTATTGTATATTTACAACTGTAATAATATTACATAAAGTAAATCTGCTAATATGAACAACGGGCATGAAAAAAAAAACACTTGTGGAGAAACTATCCATCGATAGCACTCCAATAAAGTTCTATACTAGAAGGTCTCGAGGTGATCTTCTTTTCAGACGCCTCGGAGGTTTATCAGGAATATTATGGGAAGCAAGTTGAGAGACTAGCGGATTCAAGTATGGAGCTTGCCATGGAAGGATAGGTATCTAGTTTGGGCCAAATCAGCAACATATGGGATATTAAGATCATGATGGATGAGTTTGTTTGTGACATAATAAGGAGCATTGAGGATTTTACGAAGGATTTTGGATTGTAAGGATTGGATACGAGATGAATTGGATGCTTTAGTAGGGCCCCAAAACTCAACTCCGTATGTCCAAATAGGTCTGATAACTGTCATGTAAATGAGTCTTTTGCATTAATTGGAAGTTTTGAAGACGTTGAGCAGTTTTTTGTCTTTTCAGTCTTGTATGAGGAGACACCATCTTAAACTAACGAAAGTGATTTTGAGTACTTTTCAGAAGAGAAAAAAAAAACGATTTAATTTCAATTTTTTATAAGAATGCAGGATATTTTTCCTAATTAGAAGTTAATTATGGAGCTCCATTCTTGTTCTTTGTGGCTGTTTTAATTTCAATTATTTATTAACAATTTAATAATATTAATTTAAAATATTCCTTAGTTTATCGCTTATGGACATTGTGTGTAGGAATGTCAGGGAATTGATGGCGAAGTATCGAATATGCAATTTTCTGCAGATTGGTTAACATGCACTAGCCAAAAATTAAATAAATAAATTTCTATATCACGAATATGCCATATTCAACTGTTTGCAACGATTTAAGATTGATTATGACGTGCCTAAACTAATTTCAAAAGTATTGTAATATGTCGTATTCGTCGTTTTGCAATGCATTAACATAAATTTTCCTAACAAGGGTGCAAATTCGTAAAAATGCAATTGCTGATTCCAGCCATTCCGCTATCCTTAGTGTTTCGACATAATGTCACAAGAAGCACCTTATAGAGTAGATCTAGAAACTAACGAATAAGAAAAATGGCATTTTCACATTCGTTAGTTTATTATGGTGTCAATTATATTCTCAGGTCCCATTACAAACTACAAACCTAAACAAAACAGATATATGAGCGACCTGTGGTCTAGTGGTTAGCATAATAGCCTACTAAGTCCAAAATCGCGAGGTCCTAGGATTTTTTAAATGGAGTAAAAAATCCTTGGTTAAGGGGTTTTTCGGAAGGGACGTTAAACAGGGGTCCCGAGCCTGTACGATGTCAAGTACTCGTTAAAAATACCTATCCTAATTGAACCTGGATAGGCAAAATTTTGAGCTCCCACTGTAGCCTCGTCAGATTAGCCATAGCAGCATAAAGTGACGAAGGTAAAGTTTTTTATTTTATTTTTTATTTTTAGCTAGCAGGTTAAATGACAGTTTGAGGTTGCGCGTTATAGATTTTCAATACTAAGTAGACGGGAAGATAACATAAAGTAGCAGTAGCTAGAGAAGGCTTGGCATAAATAAACGGCGTCCTAATAGGCAGGGAGAACAATAGAGGTTGGAGTCACGTTCGACACGGCTTTCTATCTGGCGACCGTTATCCGTTGCAGCTAGTACTTCCTACCGGAGGTTAGGGCGAGGAAGGAAGATCTCAGGATCTGCTGAGGACTGTGCTTTCGGAGGATGACCGCACTTCAAAGGGAAATTCGTAAGAATCGGCAGGCCAGGTGGCAACAATCTATAAACTGAAAAACAGAGAATTGATTTGGATATCGAACAATAAATTCTTGATGTTGCAGGCTACTGCATTTGTTTTTTCATTTAACGTCACTTTATGCTGCTATGGCTAATCGGACGATGCTACAGTGGGAGATCTAAATTTTGCCTATCCAGGTTTAATTAGGATAGGGATTTTTAACGAGTACCTGACATCGTACAGGCTCGGGACCCCCGTTTAACGTCCATTCCGAAGGACAGCATAGCCAACGATTTTTTACTCCCTTAAAAAAATCCTAGGGCCACCTGCTGGGCTACGAACCCGCGATCTTGGGTTTAGTAGTTTTTTACGCTAACCACTAGACCGCAGGTGAGCTTATAATAATTCACGAATACATTACCTTTATTTTATATATTGAAAGTATAATAATATGTTATTCAATTGTTCATAGAATCTTCAGGCTACTTCAACATTTATTAGACTAACGCTCTAAGCTCCCAATTAATTACATAAGAATCATATACATGACAATTATTGGACCCATCTGGACTTACGGGGTAGAACTTTGGGGTTCCACTAAGCCATTGAATTCCTCTCGTATCCAATCCAAAACCCTCAATGCTCCTTTGTAACGAATAAAGTCATCCATAGCGGCCTTAATATCTAATATTTTACTGGTTTGGGCCGAACCCGATATCTGAAAAGAAGATGGCCTCGTGACCATTTCTACAATTCAGGAGCAGGGTAGTTCAGTGGTAGAGTGCCAAGTTGCCATGCCGGCTGTGTCAGATAATTTAATTAATCTGTTAACGGCCGGAGATGAACCGTGTGGGTTCTGGAGATTCTCCATGGGCTCACCCAGCCTCTGTAAAGTGGGTATCTTTAAATTAGGGGAATCCCTTCGGTCGATCTAGGGCAAATCTACTCCCTGTACAACCGTTGTCTTAGAAACAGTACAGTGTCTACCACGTACTCAACCTTTATAGGTTATGTTAGAGAAGAATTGGTTGACTGTAACTTCTAATATAAGGAAGAAATAGTTGGGGGTGCAGTCAATAAAAACACCTTAATAAGTGTAACTTATTTATTGTGTGCCGACGTTTCGGCCTACAATGTAGGCCATCTTCAGGGCTAAGAGAGAGAAACAAACAGAAAAACATATAAAAAACGTTGCAGTAACAAGAATATGGTGACAAGTAATGTGGTACAAGTGTGGAAATTAAAATAGTGAATAGATATGATGAAATAGTGAATAGATATGATGATTAAAGATAACGAATATAAAAGTGGTTACAGAATATAATAAAATTAAAATAGTGACAGATATAATAATTAAAGAATATGAATATAAATGTACAGAAAGGATAAAATGTAAACATAATATAAAGGGAAGGAAAATGAGGAGGTAAACGGAAAGATACAAAATGAGAAGATTAAAATATAGAAAAAGGGGGTGGAATATGAAGGATTTAGAAAACACTTGTTTAATTATAGATATAAAAGGAATGATACCAGACATCTAGAGGTTACATAAGTAAAATGTAATAATACAAGAATATGTAGAAAGAAAGGATTGATAAATTTGAAAAATTAAAAATAATGTTTATAAATATATTTTTTTTTAATTGATATTTACAACTGTAATAACATTACATCAAGTAAATTGGCTGTATGAACAAAGGACATGAACAAAAAAATCACTTTTGGAGAAACTATCCATTGATATCTCCAATTGTTTATAAATATGAAATCTAAAGTATGAAAAGAAAATAGAAAATATATAAGTAAGGGAAGGTAATATTATAACTGTATACAGTAGAAAGAAGTTGTATTAATATAAAATATGATGTGAATATAACATAAACATATAGAAAATAGGTATAGACATTCAGTAGATGTAAAAATATGAGGCTAAATAATAATGTTTATAGGTTATATTGGTACAATTTATCCCTGGGCATTTCCTCAACATAAAGGTATAAATTGTGCCATTATGTACCATTCATTCCATTTAATTTTATTATTATGATTTTAATCATAATTTAAGGATTAAAAAAAGGATCATTGGCTATTTTCCTGGGCTATACCAAAGTCTATAGAAAGATAGGAAGATTCGAAGTTATGTTATGGAACCGTGCAACAAATGCCGCAAAAATTTCTCTGATTAGGGAACCATTTTGAATCACAGCGGCTGTAATTGGAACAGACAGTTTTTTTTTTTTTTTAATCACAAGAGTGGACTGACAGATATATATAGCTATATACAGAAGGCCCTGCGTGAGCTCTACGATGATAAATGTTCGATTCCCGCCACAATAGTCCCTAAGTGAATTTCGTGCTGGATCTTTTGGGGTTTATTTTGGGTCTTAATTGGTCCTTGTTTTCCCCCTGAGGCTTGGCTCTGTGTGTGTCACTCGGATGGCTTTGTGTATAGTCGAATTAAGGTTTTCGTAATGAATCAAATAAAAACTTTAAAGCGGATTTCAGTGTATGTCGAGTCGTGCGTTTCATTTGTTAGGGTTTGAGAGAGTTAGGAAAACAAAATGTCCAATATAAAATATTAACAATAATGACACTATTATTACTGTATGAATGTAATGTATTATTATTGTATGAATGTAATTAGTTATGAAAAAAATCGATTGCTAAATACAATAGTTTGTTTGTTCATTTAACGCCACTTTATGCTGCTATGGCTAATCGGACGATGCTACATTGGGAGCTCTAAATTTTGCCTATCCAGGTTTAATTAGGATAGGGATTTTTAACGAGTACCTGACATCTTACAGGCTCCGGACGTCCGTTTAACGTCCCTTCCAAAACGGCGTAACTAAGGATTTTTTACTCCCTTAAAAAAATCTTAGGACCACCTGCCGGGCTACGAACCCGCGATCTTGGGCTTACAATAGTTTAGTATTGATCGAATGTTTTTTTTATTTTAAATATTTATTTCTTATATAATTGGCTACATTTCACATAATTACATTATGTAGCAATTAGACCAGTCTCAAACTAAAAACAATTGTACCAATGTAAATATAATCTATACAGAATTATAATATACAATGAAAGAAAAAAAAAATGGAATGCTATAAAGCTACAGAAGTACAGTAAAACACATAAAAGTAGAAACACTATTTAACTTACTTAATACAATAAAATTAATTAAAGCTCCTTTCCAATCATATGTTTTATAAAGCTTGTTATAACCTACCATCGATTATAACAGAGAGTTATTGTTGTTTGTTCATTTAACGTCACTTTATGCTGCTATGGCTAATCGGACGATGCTACAGTGGGAGCTCTAAATTTTGCCTATCCAGGTTTAATTAGGATAGGCATCTGTAACGAGTATCTGACATGGTACATGCTCGGGACCCCCGTTTAACGTCCCTTCCGAAGGACGGCGTAACTAAGGATTTTTTACTCCCTTAAAAAATCATAGGGCCACCTGTCGGGCTACGAACCCGTGATCTTGAGCTTAGTAGTTTGTTACGCTAACCACTAGACCACAGGTGATCGTATAATAGAGTTGACATATCTTAGTATCGACACTAAAAGAAAATGGAGGTCAAGAAAATTCTCCTATATAGGGAGAATTTTTTATTAGTACGCCACTGTTTAGACCTACATTGCAGGTTTTCTTCAGGGCTAAATATACAAGATACAAATACATTAAAATAATAGATGGCGCAGATTAACAATATATGTAGTATAATAGAATATTGTATTATGTAGAAGTGTACAAAGAGGTAATGTTTAAACCTGAATTATTAAATTTAAGCTCAAAACCGTGGGTTCAAGAAAGTTCAGACAATTATCCAGTTTGTAATTCCGATGAAAAAGAAGACATTTCTTCTTTCTTCTTTCTGAAGACTCTTCACTTCTTGGGAACCTGTCATGTAAGTGGAGAGATCAGAAAGAAATACTTTGGAAGCGAGACTTGTGCCTCTGAAGAATTACTTAGTTTATTAAAAGGCGCCAATTGGAAAGCATTAACTCATTACGGGCAGGAGGCCATGTCAGGAAGATCGCGGTTAATTAGCCAATAGATAGATTGCTAGAAGAATACAAAAATAGGGAGACATTTGAAACATACTTATTTTGATTTATGAACTATTAAAGGCTTTAATCGAATTAAAGCATTATTTTTCTATTATTAGATGCTTTAATAGAATTCATATATTAAATTAGTAATTGTTCTTATTCATACTAGACTGAATAGACAAGAAACTGCTCGACGTTTTTGCCTTCTTCTACATTTACTGGACAAACGCTCTAAGCTCCCAATTAATTACAAAAGACTCATTTACATGACAGTTATCAGACCTTTGGGGCTCTACTAAACCCTCCAATTCATCTCGTATCCAATCCTTACAATCCAAAATCCTTCGTAAAATCCTCAATGCTCCTTATTATGTCACAAACAAACTCATCCATCATGATCTTAATATCCCATATGTTGCTGATTTGGCCCAAACTAGATACCTATCCTTCCATGACAAAATCCATACACACTTGAATCTGCTAGTCTCTGAAAAGAATTGGAAGACCAATTGGAAAAGGAAGATAACATAACAAAAATGGAAGGAAAAATAATTTACGGGCCATCTGAGGTTGGGAAGTGGAAGGGGGAGGGGGGGTTTAAGGGTAAAAAACGGTTTATCTCGATTTCCGGCAAAACTACTAGTCTAATGGAAAAAAGTTAAATGCACAGTTGTAGATAATAAAAAGATCTAGTACTTTTGTATTAACACTATTTTCACATAACCACAAAATTTTGGTGAAAAATTCAAATAATCAAGTTTTTTATTTTTATTTTTATCTTTGACAAAAAAAAAAGAAGATTTCCTTCCTCTTACATCTTATCTCCTAAAAAGTCGTTAAACGCGGCTTAAGAAGTTTTCACACAAAAAAATCCTCCAAAACTTCAAGTAATCTGTCTCATGTATTGAAAAAAATGCGAGGTGCAAGAAAATCTCAAAGGAATCGAGAAAATTCCAATAATTCTGTAGAATGAGATAATTAGTATGACAGAGCTGCAGCAAGAAGAATGCAGAGTTGCATAACTGATCTCCTTCCATCGCGGTGTGAACTGGGTTCTATTCCCCCTCACAGGATATCGTTCCTGGAAGGGGAGGATCCAAAGGACTGCTAAGCAGGGGCACAGGATCAGCAGGGGCGCAGGATCAGCAGGGCTCTGCGCTTGTGGGCACAGGATCAGCAACATGCTCGAGACTGGCGACACTCAGTGTTTATAACTATATACTCAGTGTATATATATATATATATATATATATATATATATATATATATATATGTATATATATAAGTGTATGAGTTATAAAATTTCTTTTAATCAGCCTTAGAGTAAAGTTAGCGGCCGGAAATGGATTCTATGGTATCTAGACCCTTCATTGGCTCGCCCAGCCTCTATAAATTGGACACCTAAACCGGGTGGAAAACCTTGCGGTTGAGCATGATTCAGGATGATTCCTACAAAACCTTTGCCCGAGAAACAGTACAGTCTCTACTCCATACTGAACCCAAGATTTTCCTGGGTTATCGTGGCACAGGTTTGCACAATTGCATCTACTTTTCTTCTATTTTAATTAATTATTTAAATATAAAAATTTACAAGATTGATTTCAGGATTATTAGAACATAGGAGCGGAGTGGCTCAGTGGTAGAGCACTGAGTTGCCATGCCGGAAATCCTGGTTCAAATCCCGCTGCAGGCCATGATTTTTATTTAGTATGTTTTCAGCAGGAGATGGATCATATAGGATCTAGGACCCTCCTTGGGCCCACCCAGCCTCTGTAAAATATTATAATAATAGGGTACCCAAAATAAGGGGGGGAAATCTGGCGGTTGAGGGTGACCTAAGACAAGTCACCTCCTTGCAGAACCGTTGTCCATGAAACAGTACAGTCTCTACCATCTACTGAACCTCAGACCCTTCATGGGTTGTAGTGGTACAAGTTTTTTTTAATGTTTTTTTTTATTACAATATAGAACAGTCCTTCGGAAGGGACGTAAAATGGACTCCCGAGCCTTTACGGTGTCAGGTACTCGCTAAAAATCCCTATTCTTATTATATGTGGATAGGCTAAATTTGGTGCTAACACAATAGGATCCTCCGATTAGTCATAGTAGCTTACATTGACGTTTATAGGATACTAGCTTTTGCCTGCGGCTTCGCTCGCATAGAATTTGGACCACCGCATAAAGTTTCTTGACAGTGCTTTTTAACAATAATTTAAAATAATAAATAATTTATTTATTTAAATAATTTAATTTTTTCACTATAGGTTACTCGTACAAAATTTCAGATGTCTAACTTCAAACCTTTACAACCTTTGAACCCTTATTATAATAAGGGTGGAATTATCCAAACTTCTTTCTTAATTCATACAAAGGACCCCTCTGCAAATTTCAAGATGCTAAATTCCTCATTTTCCTTTTATTATGCACTATAATGGATTCTCCACAGTAGCTCTAAAACTGTCGGGGGTGGGGAGGGGAACGTGCTCCCGTGCGCCCCCCTAAATCCTTGCTTGCTATAGCCCATGTGTTATTCTGATGTATAACCTATATTACTGTAAAGTTTTTAAAAGTAGTTTTTGCGTGAAAGAGAGACAAACATACAAACTTTCACATTTATATTAGTAAGATATGGATGTATGTATATTAATAGCTGTTATCATAACTCATAGCAACAATGAAGATACACTTAACAACCTTTGTAGGGCTCAATGAGACATGAAACCTAAGGCAGATGTTACAAGGATCATCTGTTTACTCCTGCTACCGTTCTCCAAACAAACACGTGTTACTGAAATAGCGCTCAGAACATCAAACATCTCTAGCTCTGTGTGTCTTCTCAAATCCTAATCACAAATAAACATTTCAGGCCTGAAATAAACGGAGATGTTGCTGTTGAGATTAGAAAGTAGAGACAATAAAAGAAAACTTGAAGGAAAGTATTTATAGAATATATTTATATCAGAGCAATATTAAGTACAATTAAAGAGCTTTGTAAATTATTAATACGATTAACCTGGAATCCTGATACAAGACTGAAAAGACAAGAAACCGCTTGACGTTTCAGGCTACTTCAACACTTACTAGACAAACGCTCTAAGCTCCCAATTAACTACAAAAGACTCATCTACATGACCATCATACGACCTATTTGGACTTACGGAGTAGAGCTTTGGGGCTCCACTAAGCCATCGAATTCCTCTCGTATCCAATCCTTACAATCCAAAATCCTTCGTAAAATCCTCAATGCTCCTTATTTTGTTAAGAATAAACTCATCCATAACGACCTTATGTCCCTTTTGTTGCTGATTTGGCCCGAACCCGGTATCTATCCTTTCATAGCAAACTTCATTACCACTCAAACCCTCTAGTTTCAAACCTAGCTTCCTCTTCAATTCCCGATAATCCTCCGAGGCGTCTGAAAAGAAGATGGCCACGTGACCTTCTTACTTGAAGTTTGATTTGAGTACTACCAGTGGGTAGTTTCTCTACTTGTCATTATCATGACATTATATATCACTTAGTCTATTTACTTGTTGTATTATTGTAATACATTTGTAGATATCAATAAATAAATTAAAAAAAAAAATTATTAATAAACATACAATCCTATATCTACACATATAAAATGCTTTGTCCTGAATGACTGACGGATCAACGCACAGCCTAAATCGCTGATCATAGAGACCTGAAACTTGGAGGGTGTGTTCTTTGTATGACGTAGGCATCCGATAAGAAAGGATTTTCCGAAATTCTACACCTAAGGGGGTGAAAAGGGGGGGGGCAAACGTTTGTAAGCTTGCTCGCATGATTCTTACTCGTAAAATCTACATATTTTCGCTAAACAAATCAAGTAACATAGTTCACTTCTGGCGGAGGAGGTTTAAGTCTTACAGACTTAACCACCTCCTTACATCTCCTAACTTATCCCTCCGCCTCAAGCTGACAATCTATAACAGCATCCTAAGACCGGCGCTCCTCTACGGAGCAGCATTGTTAGGCAACATCTCGCCTGCAACGGTGAAAAAGCTCCAACAGTTCCAGAACGGTGTACTGCAACACTTAGTAAAACACACGACATTACATAAAATCAAAACGGACCTCCTACACACTACTCTCGACATACCAACAGTAACAGACTTCATTAAACGCAGACATTTAATTTTTTCGACAGCCTGAAATACTGTACAAAGCAACTTTTCAGGATTCTCACCCCAGCAGGACGGCCACAAAAGTGGCAACGTCATGTATGAAATCTCAGCCTAGACTGAAAAAAATAAATAAATAAACAAATACAAATATAAGGACACGGTGAGCCCCATCAAAAATAAAAAGTTAATGAATATAAATAAATAAATTACAACCTCTCCTTTTTCTCATCCCCCTCTTAAAATGTACATCGTACAGTACAAGAGATCCTTTCCATCATATCCTTAAAATCCTACTTAAAAACCTTCAAACCTAAAGGGGCTAAGAAAAAAAAAGTCACTTTTCGCTGCAAAACAGGATACAGTTTCATGAAAGTCTTGGCTTCAGTTGGAGGTAGAGACTGTACTGTTTCTTAGACAAAGGTTGTGCAGGGAGATGATTTGTTTACTCAGCGCTCTACAGGCACAGTAACTTAGCGTTCTACCACTGAGCTAGTCCACTCATATATATATATATATATATATATATATATATATATATATATATATATATATATATATATTGCTATGTATTGATGCAGGCGGCACCATGAAAGGGATGCTGGGGGGGGGGGGAAATGTGTCATGTCGGGACACATGAAAGGGAATATGTTTGGGACAATAAACAGACCCTTGGTCCCCTTATGGTTTTATGGTCCAAGATGGTGGAGAAGGAAGGAGAGGGGAAGAGAAGAAAACTCTTGAAATAGGAGGCTGAAGGGAGGACTCGAGGGAGAGACGCACAGCAGGAAGGTACTCGGGAGACGAGGCCGGAAGGAAGAAGACGGATACCCCGAGAGAGAAGAGCGGTCGAACGAAGCGGGCGGAGATGTCGAGGAAGAAGAACGACCTGTAACCCAATCTACCCCTGTCCACAGATAAGTTTAGTTTAGTTCCTGTAATGTATTTTATGGCAATCCTATTTGTATATATTATTAAAATCTGAATCATTAACTTTGTTGAAATTAAATGAATAAACGATCCTTATTGTAATTCTTTTGATGCTTACATACCAGATACACTATTTAGTTATAAATAATATATTGAAGGTAGAATAGATAAGTAAATTGGTAAACACAAGAATAGACCTTTGGAAAGGAACCCAATTAAGATTAAGGAATATAAATAATAATTTGAGTACTCATCCTAAATGAGACTCTGGCATCCCAAATATCAATATATATATTCAAGATATATTTAAGAGTAGAAACATAGCAATATATATATATATATATATATATATATATATATATATATATATATATATATATATATATATATATATATATATATATACACATACATTTATATGAAGGAGTTTGTGCATTAACTGTTTAATATTCTCCAAAGGGAAGCTCCCACTAGCACAATGTAATCAACTTTCTTTCTACAGCCTTATCAGGGTCTCATCTTATTTTCTCTCTCTCTCTCTCACTCTCTCTCTCTCTCACTCTCTCTCTTTCCTTTTTCCGTCTTTATCTTTTTTTCCACTATTTTCCTCCAGCACCTCTCCCTTTTCGACCCCCTTCCTGGAAAAATAAAAGAGGTCAATTAATTACTTAAAAGGAGAATAGAGAGGGAAGATAAATTCGGCTTTAGTGAATAAGGAGTTAGGAACAAACACATTTAAGAGTGATTAAAGGAAAGAGTCTTGAGATCTGGAGCGGGGGATGGACTGCCCTCGGCAGTAGTGTGGAAAAACAAAAGGGAAATTTCTTCTGGTGTGCTCGTTTCTGTGTATTGTGGTTTAAAAACATTGAAATATTTAAACTGAGAAGACAGAATTTGAATTATATTCAAGATTGAAAATTAGGGATATTTAAAATGTTTAAATAGTAAGGGTTGGAATAATGTTTAGTGTAACAACCAACTATGTCCAAGATCACGGGTTTGCAGCATTAGCATCTATTAAGGTAAAAACATTAAGCATTAAAACTCAAAAAGAAACACTATTATTTATTATAAACGCAATTGGGAAAAAACACAATGCAAAGCCTTATGTTTCAAATCTAGTAATACCCCCCACTTACCAGTCGACGTTTCACCTATTCAGGCATTATCAAGACACAAAAAGAGTTAGATAAATCACATCTGGAAGAAAAAGGTGCAATACATCCCAACGATCAACAGCCCAAAACAGGCTCCAAACATGAGACAGCACCCCCACCACCCAGACGTTCAACATACAACTGAACGAAAGTAATACGCAACCAGCTGGGAAGGTTATAGAATCAGCTGATCCAAAAAACATATCCACTAATATTAACCTATATAAATTCATACACATTAGCAAATTTAGCCAAATTTTTCTTTTAAAATATTCAACGTTTCCGAATAATATTGGTTCAAATTTCTGCAATCTGTTTCATAATTAACCGAAATATCAATCTTTTTACACAATCTGCATGGCCTCGAACAACTTCCTTCTAGATCCACCACTCTCTTTGCAAACAACTTTAGCATTCTCAAAATCAAATTGATGCTTACAGCTGTTTGCGTATTACCTTCTTTTCAGTTGTATGTTGAACGTCTTGGTGGTGGGGTGCTGTCTCATGTTTGGAGCCTGTTTGGGCTGTTGATCGTTGGGATCTATTCCACCTTTTTCTTCGATATGTGACTTATCTAACTCTTTTTTGTGTCTTGATAATGCCTGAATAGGCGAAACGTCGACTGGTAAGTGTGTATATTACTAGATTTGAAACATAAGGCTTTGCATTGTGGTTTTTCCCAATTGCATTATAATTTTATTGTTATCATTTATTATTTTTATATTGTTAAATTACAGACCTATTAGTATGAAAATTCCAGGAAGGACTTGTGAAATTGAAAATTACTATATAGTCGAAACATATTTGTAAAAAAATAAAAATTATGACTGGAAAATGGTTTACCTCATAAATTAAAACTATAATTAATTTAGAACTAGAAGAAAAGAACAAAGCTATTCCAAAGTTTTGAGTGTTCACTTCTGTTGGCACTCCTCTTGATATTTTTTTTAATTTTAAACCTTCCAA
>CM073762.1:111659650-111968568 GCA_037127475.1 Arma custos | reverse complement strand
GGAATTTGAACCAGGATTTCCGGCATAGCGACTCAATGCTCTACCACTGAACCATTCCGCTCCCATTAATAATTAAATAACAATAATAAATAAAATACAATTAAGAAGCTTGGCATCAGATGCGTCGGCTACGCTCCAGATCGTACTCTTTAGATTTTTGCTGTTCTTTTAAATTTTTTAATTTTACGAGAAACGTTCATTTAAACTGACCAACTTACGTCTGAATATCATAGATCGCAAAATAAATTAAGAGATGGTTAGCATGAGACTGGACCGTTTTTTTTTTGGACAACGATTATGCAAGGAGATGATTTGTACTAGAACACGCTCTAGCGGCAGATTTTTTTCCCATATTTTAAGTCACCAGAGCATGTGTGAGATCGTGGAGGGTGGACCCAATTGAATTAATCTCGTGGAATACAGAATTGATAGATGTGAAGGGAACTCTGCATGATAACCGGTGCTGTTCGAGATCAGACTCAGAACTAGTGGAGAAGAACCGATTAGGAATAGCTCAATGAAATTGGTCAGTCGATGCCTCATGATATAAAGGCAAGTAGGTTAAGATGGGCGGAGCATGTAGCTCCAAGTAATCTCTGTACAACTATGAATGCCACATAGTAGACAAGAGATCTCGTGGAAGGTCGAAGACCAGAGGATAGACGGGATCAGCAAAGATGCTGCGAAGTTTCATGCAGCAGATTGGAAATCAGCGGTCCAGGATAGACAGAGGTGGAGAAGGCTGGTAAAGGCAGCCAAAGATCTACAAGGGCTGTAGACCAAACCGAAATATGTAATAAAAAAATAAGTATATAAATATATATATATTGGTATCTATTGTTATCTTGACTGTTATGAAAAATATATTGAGTTTTAGTTCTCGAGTTTCAGTTTTTCTTGAACTTCTTAGGCGACGTTTCGAGACTAGGTTAGTCTCATGCTCATGGCCTGACAGGGAACAAATGAGCTTTTAGTAAAAACATTAAATATCACACTAAAATTAATATAAAATGACATCTGTAAGTTGTAATAGATAGGGTGTACTTACATGTTCCAAAGAATAGATCAGTTTATCATTTTTTTTTATTTTTTATTTATTTTATTTTTACAAGATCGGCCTGGTGGGCCTTTACATGGTTGTTATAATATTAATTATTTATTGTTTATAACAATTGATTATGGGGGGGTATAGTCCGTACAATAGACACCCCTAACTAAATACATCGTTATAACTATTGGATAAGAGTAAAACAGTGGATTGTGTTATATAAAAAAATATACATATATAAAATAGCTGTTAAATAAATTTAAGGTAGTAATGTCACTAGTATACATATTTACACAGCTCATAACAAGATGTCCTGCAGTAACCTGGGCTTTAGTCTTCGAGATGATGTCTGCTTTCCTACGTTGTAATTTATTGCTCCTTTAACTGCTGGTAGTTGGGCATGAAATTTTCTGAATCTTTTTTTTATGTGGTCGTCTATTGTTTCTATTTGTAGTTCTCGGTGTAGTTGACTGTTTCTGATGAACCAGGGGGCATCCACTGCGATTCTTAAAACCTTGTTTTGAAAAGTTTGCAATCTTTTTCTTTTTGTAATGGATGCTGCTCCCCAGACTTCACAGCCGTACATCAGTAATGGCCTTAGGATTGTTTTGTATATGAGAATTGTTATCTCTGGTTTTGATTTAGATTTTCTATTCACGATAGGATAGAGCATTGACAATCTTGCGTAGGTTTGGATTTATTTACTATTAATATGGGTATTCCAGGTTAGGCGGCGGTCCAGGTGAACTCCAAGGTATCGTATAGCTTCGCTGGAAGGGTTCCATTTCACTCTTTTACCTACGAGGGTTAGCTCAGGTGGGTCTGATGGGCGTCTAAGGGTAAAAACTTTAGAGGTACATTTTTCGATGTTGAGAGTAATCCTCCATTTAGTAAAGTAAGTTTATCATTAATCAGTTATTTCGCTATATATCATAAAATGATTATATTGCAATTGCTATGATCAATGAGTAAGTAATCTATTTTTATGAACAGTAGTTTTATTTAATTGTTGAATCATATTAGATTATTATTATTTTTATATCATTATGAATTAATTAAATTTGTATAACACGAGTTTAGACGTTGAACATCATTTGTTCACTGTCAGGACATGAGTATGAGACTAACCTAGTCTCGAAACGTCGCCTAAGGTTGCACCTACATAGGATCCGATGCGATACGATCAGAATTCGGAAGCAAACCAAATGACTGAAATATATCGAGAGTGCCTACATTGGATCCGCTCCGATCCGATCCATTTTTATCCGAGCAATCCGACCGATTTAGTCGCTCGTGGAATCAAAATAGTTTATTTATACGGAAGCGCCTACATTGGATCCGATCCGATACCGTACGATCAGGTGCGATTTTCACATTTCAAAATCATTAGTTTTCAATACGATAAGCCAGCCGTTACCATGTGTGCCAACTTAACCTTTATTGTCTAAAATGTTTATTAAAAAATATACATTTTAATTTGATAATTAACTATTATATAAATATCCATCATAAATCAAAATTAAATATTCTCAATTCTCATTAAAATATTTTATTACTTATCTCCATGAACCATTAAATATAGTAGCGAAGATTATTTTTCCGTTGAATAAAATTATATCTATCAGAAATGTACTTAAAAAATATACCTAAATACAATTTTAATTCGTCCAATAAAATTGGAAACATTAACTTTTGATAAAATTATCATCGTAATGTTTAATTTATTTATTAAACAGTTGGCTCGTTTGCAAAAATGAATAACAAAATATCAAAAGAAATAAATATTATCACAATCGAGAAAATTAAATCATTATATAAAACACGAATATATAATAAAAACAATAAATTCCATTTTTTTTTTATTGAATAACAACTAAATTATTTGTTTATAGTCAAACAGCAAGACAAAAATATTCTAATATAGTAATATTACCTCATTGTTATAACATTTGGTTCTTTCAATTTATAAGATTAAGATTATTTATTAATTATTTTTAATATATTTATATTTCACTATAATATATATAAAATATAAGAAATAAAAGAATAAAATTAATACTATTTTATTCGGAAGGCAGTGACTAGTTTCACTATCGAAAAAGTTCAAGAAAGACTGAAACTCGAGAACTAAAACACAATATATATATATATATATATATATATATATATATATATATATATATATATATATATATATATATATACATACATATATGAGTGCTTATTAGTGTTGAAGCTGAATCCCTTCCAGGACAACGGTAGCAACGACCTTTTGGAATTTCATTATCAGTATGAGTGCTCTGTTTAGGTGCGAAGGAACAGAGAATAGGCAAGAGATATATCACTTTAGATAAGGCGGCGTTATCTAATCTACACGAGGCTACCTTTAAAGATGGCTGTATAACAACTGTGTGGGACTCTTGTAAGTAGAGTGCTTACTAGGTATTACTACTAAAATAGTTAAAGTTGTAATTAAATAAATAAAAATATTAAAGCATCACTTATAAGAGAATTTATTCTCACAAGGAACTCAAGGTACACCAATTTCTCCCCTCATATAAATTTTAAAACTTTTAAAGTAACTCATAATGGCAGTAGAGGTGAATAAAATCTTTAAAATTATCGAAAAAAAATACTGCTTTATTGTAATAGTCACTACAATTTTGGCTTATTTTTATCCAGAGTTTCCTAACATACTTATCTATCTTGAAAAAAAAAAAAATCGTATTTAAGCTAATAAAGAAACCAGATGTTATAACTCCTTACAAAAAATAAATCTACGCCAGTATATGTTATTTATATATATATATATATATATATATATATATATATATATATATAAATGTATATATTATATACTAGCTTTTGCCCGCGGCTTCGCTCGCGTGGAATTTGGTCTGTCACATAAATTTTCGTGACATCATTTTAAATAAATAATTTAATTTTTTTTTAACTGTAAGTTACTCATACATCAAAAATTTCAGATGTCTAACTTCGGAAATGTCGGATTCTATACAATCTTTGAAGCCCAATTATATTAAGGGAGAACCCTTGGGGATGGAATTATCCAAATTTCTTTCTTAAACTATACAAAGAACCTATCTGCAAATTTCAAGATGCTAAGATCCTGATTTGTCTGTAATTATGTACTATAATGGATTCTACACAGTGCCTAAAAAAACTGTCGGGAGGGCACGTGCCCCCATGCTTCCCCCCCCTAAATCCGCCCTTGTTGTAGCCTGATGTATAACCTATATTACTGTAAAGTTTCATCCGAATCCGTTCAGTAGTTTTTCCGTGAAACAGAGACAAACATACAAACTTTCGCATTTATAATATTAGTAGGATATTATTTCAAATATATTTTTCTAGCATATTTCCTATAGATTATTTCCCCAACATAAGGAAGTATCTTAGACGTTATAGATTCTCTTTTGTCAAAATAACACCACGGCATTTTCATTTTATTTATTACTTTTTTTTATAGCATGTGTAATAAAATGGAATCGATTTCCTAACAAATTTTTATTAGTTTAACATTTAGAAAAACAATACATAAAGATCAGCTACACGGTATTGTGGGCGTTGCCTAGTGTTCCCCTTGGCGACCTCTGCCCACAGAAGTATTGTATTTTTTATATCTTAATATTATATTCGAAGATTAACTCGGAATCGTCATACTAGACTGAAACGTGAAGAAACAGCTCGCCGTTTCAGGCTAATTCAACACTTACTAGACAAACGCTCTAAGCTCTCAATTAATTACAAAAGACTCATATACATGACAATCATTAGACCTATCTGGCCTTAATTATGATATATATAGTAATTTTTTTGTTTCTTTTCAAGCCCTGAAGATGGCCTACATCCTAGGTCGAAACGTTAACACAATTAAAAAATAAGTTAAGCTTATTTTGTGTTATCGAGTATTATAGCATAATTATAAGAAACAAAGAGAAGCTTCGTGAGCTATCAAAGTAGAAAAAAAATCGATTTACAATTCGAGTTATCGAAGAACGTTTGGCAATATTCCGGGTATAGCATTCGCTGCGCCGCGCCATTTCTCAATCGATTATTCATTCTTTTCAACAATCGATTCTTTTTTCACCTCCACCCTCCCGCCCCCCCCCTCCACAGCTCTCGGAGCCCTTTAAAATGGTAAATGTTTCGAACCCTTTCGGAGAGTAATAGTCGGAATAAATCACAAGTCGGCCGACGGAATGAGTTTTGAATATTTAATAATGGCCTGGAATAAATGATGAATAATCGTTTGGAATTTATTTGGTCTTCCTTGGGATTTCTCTTCGGTAAATCGGAGCTTCTCTCTCATCATTTTCTCTATTATTAGTAATGCGAAACTTTTTTAAGTTGATATATGAAAACCATATTATAATATTAAAAATATATTTTTTTTTTATAATAACTAGCTCTAAACAGATTGCAGTAGAAAAGAAGAAAAGTTTTTAATAACAGAAGATCGCTAAAACATGATGGTTCGATGCCGATACAACCGATTGCTGATTACAAATGACGAACAATAACCGCCTAAATTCACTGTATAGATGTTTAACAATGGTCTTTATGTGAAAACTTCTTCAGCCGCGTTCATTGACTTTTGGTAGGGGGTAAACTTAAGTACGCGCCGCGCCACCGACATGCTCGTGATGGTTCCCGCGAGATTGGCGACACCTAGAGTTATACAATCTAGTTTTAATCAACTTTAATTTAAATCCATCCATTTATATAGAAATAATTATATTTAAATAAAAGGTCGTTTAATATTAATGGTTTAAGGTACTGGACTTGAATTTTATTTTATTTTGTTTTATAGATACAAAAACCCTTTTTTTTGTCCAAGTTATCATTTATTTATTTTTTCTTTAACATGTAGACGTTTCGACCCACGTGGTCATTCTCAATACATGTTTTTTATCATCATTCAGTTAGCTGAATTCAATCCGCAAAAATACATCTATAGAACATTCAAAAAAGCAAAACATCAACATTATAAAATTTAACATTATCAAATTTTTTATAAATATATATGAAATACATGAATCTTCTTAAATATTATCCTATCAGCCATACCATCATACATGGCATCATCAAAAAATTCCCTGCATATAAATTACAATTATTACATTATTGTTTGCTTGGTTGTTTGTTTGTTCATTTAACGTCACTTTAGGCTGCTCTGTCTAATCGGACGATGCTACAGTGGGAGCTCTAAATTTTGCCTATCCAGGTTTAATTAGAATTATAAATAGGATTAGGATTAACATTATTGTTATCCTCACAATAGTACACAGATAGATATACCTTATTTTTTCTTGTAGACCAATATTTAAATGCAGAAAGAGGAGGAAGGCTGGGTGGGGTCACCCAAAGTCAGCTACTGTAACTAATAAGTAGAACTAAGACTTTGTCCAGTCTGGATTATCTGAGTAATAATAGCTTGTTATGTTTTATGTCTCACATTAATTATTATTTCTAGGCAAAAAGTACAACTATTACAATTCCAGAATATTCTTTCTATTAATATATATTGAAAACTATTTGTTTATTCTATTTTATAGATATCCCAAAATTCATTAATTATTGTTACTATAAAATTGCTAATCCGATAGGTAAAAATATAAAGAAGTAGAAATGGATGTGTTAAAAGGTTGAGTTTATTTTATTTATATAAGCAAATTGATTATCTGTAGAATTAATGTTAAAAGGTCGTTTAATAAATAGTTAACAACTTAAATACAAATAACTTGAAACATCGATAACTGGTTGAACTATTCGTTTTTGTTAAAAGATTTTATCTGTAAAATTAGTTAAATGTCTTGTCTTATGAAATGATTGGAAGTACAATTGATCTGAGTAATGTCCAACTTAACGAATATAATAATCCTAAAAATGAAAATAGTATCCATGTAAATACAAATATAAGTTATGTATTAATTATTATTTAATAAATAGCAAGAACTCTCTCTATACATTGGCGTAATTAGAGTTGACTCATGGGGGGGTTAACCCCCACCAGTCAACCACTCCAACATATCATTCCCTTCAAAAAAGATTTCTCGTAATATAGGTATAATATATATTATACAATAAATCATGTAGCTTCACATTAAATAAATAGATTATAATTTTTTATAAATGTTATTTTGGAAGTTATAAATGTTATTTTTGGAAGGGTAATCGAGAAATAGCTTTTAAGTACAAGTTTCCCTATTTATTGGTTACAATAACTGACTATAGTTAATTGCATAGGGAACTTTCTAGACCCATCCAGACTTTACTTCTAGATTCTAAGAATTGTCTGAACTGTTCTTCTCACATTTGCGATCTTATTGTTGCCGCTAGATGCCACTACTGCCGCTATAATAATATAATTAATTGTAAATAAACAGTATTACTTTTTGATTTAAGGAAGAAATAGTTGGATGTGCAGTCAATCAAAACACCTAAATAAGCGTAACTTATATATTATGTGCTGACGTTTCGGCCTACAATGTAGGCCATCTTCAGGGCGAATAAAACACGCTGCAGCTAGGCGAGCTCAGACCCAAGTCAATATCTGAGTATAGACCAAGTCAATATCTCAGACCCAAGTATCTGACTTGGGTCTGAGCTCGCCTAGCTGCAGCGTGTTTTATTCGCCCTGAAGACGGCCTACATTGTACGCCGAAACGTCGACACACAATAAATAAGTTACACTTATTTAGGTGTTTTGATTGACTGCACCCCCAACTATTTCTTCCTTAAATTAGAAGATACAGTCGACCAATTCTTCTCTAATATTACTTTTTGGTTTGTCATTTTAGTGTACCTTTTATTCGTTAAAATAACTGTGTTTGCACTTTCTTTGTTGTGTTTGTGGCATTATTGACCATTACTTCTGTAATCCCACAATAATAACTTTGAAAAAGTAAAATCCTTCATATTTGTATTTCTTTTAAATTTTTACAATTTTTTTTTAAATTTCTTCTGAGCAATGGGCGAGGTTACATCCCCAATAACCCCCTCCTTGTTACGCTTATATCTATATATATATATATATATATATATATATATATATATATATATATATATATATATATATATATATATATATATATATCATGATGTTTTAGTTATCAGGTTTAGTTAATAATAGTTATCTTACGCTAAGTTAAACTTAGGTATTTTCTTCTTCACTATCTCAGAGAAGATTTATGGTACAGTCAGGTCAAACAGAAGCTATAAAAGGCAGCAAAAGTAGGTCGAAGCGAGATAGGGCAGCTGCCGTTTTGTTAGTAAATTTTTGTAAGGGAGTGTATCCTATTGTTTATTGTTTCGGATAACTGTTCTTCCGAGATAGGGCCACTGTTTAAAAAAAAATTATGTAGCCTTTACGCCTCGAAATAGATTTTTTTTTTAGTTTAAGAGGTCACATCTTCACGCCATATTTCGAAGAATAATAGTCTATTTCAGGGTGAGCTTATTCCACAACATGTTTAAGGAATAGTTAAGGATAGTTTTTGTGTTATGTTTATATTATAAAAACACAAAGTGATTCTTATGTAAGAATTTTCCTAGCTTGGAAGTAAAATAAACAACAATAAATTATAATGAATCATTCCTTTACAAAATTTATTTTTTTGTAATCAGTGAGGTTATTTAGGCCTAAAATTATGTTTAAAAAACTATGTATAAAACTTAAACATGTATTTTCTTCAGTTAATGATATCTTATATTAAAATGCCATGCAATCTGAATTAATTAACTTAATCATAACTTTTGGTACTTCTCGTACATACTACCATTTAACATCCCTTTCGAAGGACGGCATAACCGAGTTACTGTCTTTAAAAATCTACCACTACACCACAGGTCGCCCTTCGCCTCTTATTTTACATATCACAACAATCATATTATTTAATGTGCAAAATGTTTTTTAAAAAACAACAACAGATATTGCAAACAGAAAACATACACAAACCCTAAAGTATTCAACTTCTAAATACACTTGTTAACAAAACACGTTTGAAGAAAATGGAAACTCAACAGAACATTTTGGAGTACAAGATATCTTTTCAGTGATGTTAGACCTACACAAAGGTACCTAACAGGTCGTAAGTAAGGTATCTCCCTTGTACAAGAGTATTAAGGTGAAGAGATAACAAACTGAGAAAAGAAGCTGGAAGAGGGAGCTGCGATACCACGACTTGGGGAGGTGTTATTGTAAAATCGATGTCATTATAAAATCGATGTTGTTATGCAATCGTTTTTCTCTTGCCTATCGATTACCTTCTTTATCTTTCTACCTTTACTTATATAAACCTGCGTTCTTTGAATTGATAACTTCTTTTGCCGCGTTAGCGACTTTTGTTAGGGGTTAAACTTGCGGGCTCGCGTCAGCAACATGCTCGAGACTGGCGACACCTAGCGACCTGTGGATGAGTTATACGATTTCATTTAATCAACTTTAGTTTTTAGTTTAGAATTCCATTGATATAAGAATAACTAGGTTATGCCCGCGGCTACGCTCGCGTGGAATTCGGCCTGCCACATAAAGTTTCGTGAAAGATCATTTTTAAGAAATAATTTAATTATTTTAAAAAAATACAAGTTACTCGCACATCCAAAATTTCAGATGTCTAACTTCAAAACTGACGGATTCTATACAACCTTATTATATTTAAAGGGGAAACCCTTGGGGTGAAATTATCTAAATTTCTTTCTTAAACTATACAAAGAACCTATCTACAAATTTCAAGAGACTAAGTTCCTGATTTGCCTTTAAATATGTACTATAATAGATTCTCCACAGTACCTAAAAAACTGTCGGGGGGGGGATGTGTTCCCCCATTATAAATCCGCGCTTGCTATGTGTATATATAAGAAGAATCTATTAGTATAAACTATATTACTGTAAAGTTTCATTCAAATCCGTCCAGTATTTTTTGCGTGAAAGAGAGACAAACTTTCACATTTATAATATTGGTAAAGATTATTAGGATATCAAAACATATAGTTTCACTCATGTTCTTTCTGTTATTTTAACAACTATGATCATGTGATTTGCCTTTAATTATGTACTATAATGGATTCTCCACTGTACCTAAAGAACTGTCGGGGGGGAGGGGCTGTGCACCCGTGCCCCCCCCCCTAAATCCACGCTTGCTATAGCCTATGTGTTATTCTGATGTATAAACTATATTACTGTAAAGTTTCATCCAAATCCGTTCAGTAGTTTTTGCGTGAAAGAGAGACAAACATACAAACTTTCACATTTATAATATTAGTAAGATTATATTCAACAAAGTTTAATTGTTCATTCTAATAAAAAAAATAAAAATAAAAAATAATCTTGAGTTTTAGTATGGAAAAAAGGGTGTAGTTATTGGAACGATTACCGAAATACGAATACACTTTTCCAATAATTATTTTTTCCATATTATTATTTTTATTTTCATGATTATTTTTATTTTTGAGAATATTAATAGGGAAATGAATGAAAAGAAAATACTTGTAACTCAATTCGAGGCGACAACCTGCGGAACTAATACTGAAACCTATAAGGGCCCTATTAAATATATTGCGGTCGAGCGTTATCTAGGACAAAATACCTCCCTACACAACCGTTGTACAGCCACAAACAAAGTAACAGTCTCTACCACGTACTGAACTCGAGCCCCTTCCATGAGCTATAGTGTTCAGTTTTTTTAGGCAATATAGTCATCGCTATTCACTATTCGCTTGTTTTGGATAGCCATTAAATAGCTAAGTTATTATGGACTGGAAGTATATTATTCCAGTGTCAGTCCATGATCCATGGAGGATACATCGTTCCCTAGTGTACTCCTGGTAGATCGGGAAGATCCAGATGCTCTCGAGAACGTTCTATTTACGACCCAATTCTCCTCCCCCTTGTGTTTCTGTTTGCCCCGAACTAATGGAGTAAATATTTGTCTTCCCTTTTTTTAACTCTGTTTATCGCGGGCCGGATTGGGCTGCGTCTTATTCTCTTGTAGCTCGCTTTCAATTGTTCCATTCTAGGCTACGATCTTATTAGCAGAGCTATCGGGTAAGAATAATACTTATGAAATAATTACTAATAGCAGCATGAAGAAACTAAAAATATTTATGAGGGAGAAAGTGCTAATAATTAGGGAGAAATGTTTATTGGAGAGCCGACGTTTCGAGCCACAGATCAGGTCTTCTTCAGGCCTGCCAAGAGGGAGGGCGGTGTAGCTTCGTAGCTAATCACAAAAGAACCGAATAATAATAATAATAATAGTTGATCTTAAAAATATATATATATGAGTAAATAATATAAATATAAATATATATATATATATATTTATTTTTTAAAGAGAAAAGATAGGCCCTCGACCGGGATTTGAACCCGGAAGCTTTGTCTCACCGTGACATCGCTCTACCGATTGAGCTATCCAAGGCCGCCTGTCGGCCGAGGAAAAACCTTTTCTCTCATAGATCCCATAAATATATAAATATATATATTTCAAGTTGATCAAACGTTTTTAACTTGTAAACGAAACAAAATTCAAAAAAACGATTCAGGTAAAAGTTCTAGTAATTGAGGCCTAGTTTGAAGAAAAAAAAATTTTTTTTTGTTTTTCACTTTAAGTGGTCAATATCGACCTTCAAAAAATGTAGTTTCCTCTTGACCTCCATTTATTTTTATGTTTCTGAAATGTACAATCCAAAACATGGAAAAAATGTATGTAATATTTTTTTCTATCTTTTATAGTTTAAGTAGAAAAAGTATTCAAAGTTGACTACTTTAGTATAACTCCTTTTCGAGGAAAAGTAATGTAGCATTAAGTTATTTTATTCAAGAGTTTTTAGTCGAAACAACTAATTAAACTATTCAAGGTATTTTGAATCTTTCAGAAAATGTCTGGACATTTAAAAACCTTCTGTGATGTCTTCACATACTGAAGTAGTGAGCTTCAGATGCTTCTTCTACTTGACCTATGAAAGATAGAAAAAAATGTTACATAAATTTTTTCCATGTTTTGTATAGTACATTTTTGAAAAATATAAATGGGGGTCAAGAGGAAACTACATTTTTTGAAGGTCGATATTGACCACTTAAAGTGAAAAACCATAAAATGTTTTTTTATTTCATCAAACTAGGCCTGAATAACTACAACTTTTACCTGAATCGTTATTCTGAATTTTGTTTCGTTTAAAAGTTAAAAACGTTTGATCAACTTGAAATGGGACACCCTGTATATTATAAGAGAATATTTTTGTTTACTTAAATATTATGTAAAATGGAATCCAAGATCCGTCGTAAGAACTTAAACATAAAAACAATATAAGTCCACTAAGTTTATAAATCGTTACTTCAACATTTACTAACAATCATTAGACCCATCTGGACTTACGGAGTAGAGCTTTGGGGCTCCACTAAGCCATCGAATTCCTCTCGTATTCAATCCTTACAATCCAAAATCCTCAATGCTCCTTATCATGTCACAAACTCATCCATCATGGTCTTAATATCCCGTATGTTGCTGATTTGGCCTGAACCAAATATCAGCCCTTTCATGAAACCTAGCAACCTCTTCAATGCCTGATAATCCTCCGAGGCATCTGAAAAGAAGAAGCTTCGCGACCTTTTAAGTTGAATTTGTTATTCGAGTACTACCAGAGGGTCGTTTGTCTACTTCGCTTTATCTCATTCCATTAGATATCTTGCATTGTACAGTTATATATATTGCATTATGCATTATATATATATATATATATATAATATCCCGTATGTTGCTGATTTGGCCTGAATCAAATATCAGCCCTTTCATGAAACCTAGCAACCTCTTCAATGCCTGATAATCCTCCGAGGCATCTGAAAAGAAGAAGCTTCGCGACCTTTTAAGTTGAATTTGTTATTCGAGTACTACCAGAGGGTCGTTTGTCTACTTCGCTTTATCTCATTCCATTAGATATCTTGCATTGTACAGTTATATATATTGCATTATGCATTATATATATATATATATATATATATATATATATATATATATATATATATATATATATATAAACACGTATAACTTGCTGTTGTCCCATGCACATACTCGTAGATGATTCAGCCCTACTACACCCAGGAATCTCCTATGATGCAGGTTCTTAGTACACCATGAGATGTAACCTTCATAATATGATTCCTTTGTCTTTTTACAATCACCCCGAACTCAAGAATATTATTTAACTTCCTAGAAACTGGTGACGAATACCATTGCCAACGTCTTGGCAACGTCGCTATTCAGTCAGATGTTTTAGTCATTGAATAACGTCGAGTAATATTTAAATATTAAAAATAAAGTATTTTAGAGGAAAGGAAATGTTTAACATTGATGCTTCAAGTCATTATAAGTGTGAAAATTCCCCTGGGGCTCACCCAGTGTCTATGAAATGTTATAAAAATAGGGCAACCAAAAAAAGGGGGATAAATCTGGCGTTTGAGCGAGAGCTAGGTCATGTCACCTCCTTCCAGAACAGTTGTCCATCAAACAGTACAGTCTCTACCATGTACTGAACCACAGACCCGTTCCCCCGTGAGTGTGGTAGTACAGTTTTTTTATTTTTATTCCATCTAATTATGATCTAGTATCTTAAATTAGTAGGAGGAAAAAGGAACCTTAATATATCTTAACAAAATGCTCATCGAAATGTTCCTGGCAGCCAAAGGTTACATGCATTATTATTAGTAACATTTAGTTTTTCATGTTTAATTGTATTCAGTTTTAAAAAATTATTTTTGGCAAACATTTTGGATATCCATAACTGCACTTTAAAAATGCCTTGACCTGTTTTTCTTCTACAATTCAATGTTCCTCCGGCCCCAATATCGATAGTTTCTCTGCCTGATGAATCCATATCCACTTGCTACAGCTGACTATATTAGGAGAGATGATGAGTGCGCTGGTACGTGCCGATCTGCTGCGTCAACAATCTCTGTGGAAGTGGAAGAGGACACGTAGCGAAGGAGATTGCTGAGCCGGCAGAGTGTGCTGGTATCGCTTCTGTGCGGCGATTATCGATGTTTATCATATCGATAGTATTCATATACATCGAAGTTCGATATATAAATGAAAAATGTCGACAAATCTGACCTAGATACTTTTAATAGTCGAAAGATGAAGGTAAAACTGTAACGTCGGGTCGTTTCAAATGAAATTACAATTTTTATTATTTCTAAAATGCCTTATTATTATTAATTTATCCATTGAAAATTACAACTGTATTATAATGTTGGAACAAGTAAATAGTAGGAATGATACATAATGGCATGGGTAGTACTCAAATAACAAGTTTACGTTAGAAGGTTAAGGGGCCATCTTCTTTTCAGACGCCTCGGAGGATTGTCAGGAATTGAAAAAGTAGCGAAGTTTGTAACCAGTGTGTTTGAATGGGAATAAAGTTTGCCATGATAAGATTGATATCGGATTCGGGCCAAATCAGCAACAAATGGGACATTAAGGTCATTATGGATTACTTTGTTCGTAACAAAGTAAGGAGCATTGAGGATTTTACGAAGGATTTTGGATTGTAAGGATTGGATACGAGAGGAATTCGATGGCTTAGTGGAGCCCTAAAGCTCTATTCCGTAAGTCCAGATGGGTCTAATGATTGTCATGTATATGAGTCTTTTGTAATCAATCGGAAGCTTAGAGCGTTTGTCTAGTAAGAGTTGAAGTCGTCTGAAACGGTCATTTCTAAAATTCAAAGTGGGTTTGTGGACTTCTGCTGTTTATTATGTTTACAATTAGTAACCAGCCATTATTAATCTTCTCCTCCTTTTTATAATATTTACAATCGCTAAAACATATCAATAAAAGTGAGTCAAAAACTCCAAAAGAAACAACAAACAAGGAACCGTTTGAGTTTGTGGATCGTTCCTATTTGATGAGTCTGTTTGGACTGTTGGTGTGAGATGTGCTACGCTTATTTGATGTAATTTCCCTGTGAAGTGTTGTCATGAGGATGCCGGAATAGGCGAAACGTAGAATGGTTGTTTTTGTTCCAGTATTTTGGAGAAATTAAGAGGATACACGAGACAACAACATTAGTTTTATTAATTTTTTTAATCATTATTTTAATGTAATATTATAAAAATTTAATCTCAGAAAAATTGTTAATGCACCGTGATATATTTCGAATCACACTATACACAACGACATGAACATTCTCACTATAAAATCATATATTCATAACAAATACATAACATTCCTCTCATCGACACAATATCACCCAAATCCACTCGTTCTTCCGCTTTCCTACTCCCTGTTACCTGGACTTGATAAGAAAAGATTAAAAAGGCATTGGCCAAGAGACCTACTCAAATATTGATATTTGTATTCCAAAACTTGATGTTCCTGTAGAAAAGCAAAGAGAAAAACACTTGGAACAGATTTGATGGATGCCCAATTGCGCAGGTGCAAATGAAAATGAAATAATAATTATTTAAATTTAGGCGAATTATAATAGACTTTTCCTGATAGCTCAAGGCCTGGTTTCAAATTACCCTGCCAAATTTATCATTTAATTTCTCCCACGGAGCTCAAGGTGATGAACAATCGGAGGTACTGTTTAAAAAAGTCTTAACAACAATGAACTAATGGAACCGTGATTAGGTTCAACGACTTCTGAAGGCTTTGCGCATTGTCTCGATTCGTATTGTATTTAAATTTGACGGATTTCTGTTTCACCTGACAATTAGTAAGGTCGAGTGCAAATAAGTTCAGCTTAAATTTAGTAATGCTTTAGTCAGAATAAGGGAGCGGGAGTGGCTCAGTGGTAGAGCACTGAGTTGCCATGGTAATGGAGCGGAGTGGCTCAGTGGTAGAGCACTGAGTTGACATGGTAATGGAGCGGAGGGGCTCAGTGGTAGAGCACTGAGTTGTCATGGTAATGGAGCGGGAGTGGCTCAGTGGTAGAGCACTGAGTTGCCATGGTAATGGAGCGGAGTGGCTCAGTGGTAGAGCACTGAGTTGACATGGTAATGGAGCGGAGGGGCTCAGTGGTAGAGCACTGAGTTGCCATGGTAATGGAGCGGGAGTGGCTCAGTGGTAGAGCACTGAGTTGCCATGGTAATGGAGCGGAGTGGCTCAGTGGTAGAGCACTGAGTTGACATGGTAATGGAGCGGAGGGGCTCAGTGGTAGAGCACTGAGTTGCCATGGTAATGGAGTGAAGTGGCTCAGTGGTAGAGCACTGAGTTGCCATGGTAATGGAGGGAACTGGCTCAGTGGTAGATCACTGAGTTGCCATGGTAATGGAGGGAAGTGGCTCAGTGGTAGAGCACTGAGTTGCCATGGTAATGGAGCGGGAGTGGCTCAGTGGTAGAGTACTGAGTTGCCATGCCGAAAATCCATGTTCAAATCCCGCTGTTGACAAGTCTTTTATTTAGTCTGTTTGCAGCGGGCGATGGATCATATAGGATCTAGGACCCTCCTGGGGCTCACCCAGCCTCTAAAAGAAGTTACCCAAAATAAGAGCGAAAATCTGGCGGCTGAGCGTGATCCTGGA
This sequence comes from Arma custos, assembly GCA_037127475.1. Taxonomy (NCBI): domain Eukaryota; kingdom Metazoa; phylum Arthropoda; class Insecta; order Hemiptera; family Pentatomidae; genus Arma; species Arma custos. The sequence continues at coordinate 111,951,979 of CM073762.1, read as the reverse complement.
CAAATCACCTCCCTGCAAAATAAAGCTAACATGGCTAAGTGTAATATATATCCATACTTTAATAGAAATTCTAAATTAAGCTCAGATTATAAGTTATTGTTATATAAAGCCTGCTTACGACCTATACTGACATATGCATGCCCAATATATAGTCTTTTTTTTTAGAATAATTTATTGATATTTACGACTGTAATTCTATTACATCAATTAAATCTGCTGTATGAACAAAGGACATGAAAAAAAAAACTTGTGGAGAAACTATCCATTGATAGCACACCAATAAAGTTCTATAGTAGAAGGTCTCGAGACCATCTTCTTTTCAGACGCTTCGGAGTGTTATGTCTAAAACTAAATAATATAAATAACAACAAATATAATATAAATAACAACAAATACTTTAGAATTGCTGGAAATTATGCAAAAGTTAAAATTAAGCATAAAGAATTAGATATAGCATATATTCTATGTAAACAATTCTTTTTTAAGTGTAAACAAAATAAAAACTCATTTATAAAAAATATTGTACAAAAAATAGTACAAAGCGGTATGTACATAAAATATCAAAACATTTATTATTGTAGGATACCAATTTCTTTTATTTTATTGTTAATAAATATATTTATATAAGTTATTAAGAATGTATAGTTACGTTTTTTTTTTTCTCTGATGAAAGTCTACTTGTAGATTTTTTTCATTGTATATTATGATCCTACACATATACATTTAAATTTGTAAAATTATTTTGAATTTGAGACGGGTCTATTTGGTACAGCATGTAATTTTTGTGGATTGTAGCAAATTATATAAGAAATAAATGTTTTAAAAAAAACCTCCCTGCTAAACCGTTGTCCATGAAACAGTCTCTACCATGTACTGAACCCCATACCCGTTTACGGGTTCTAGTATTACAGGTTTAATCAGAATATAAAATTATTTTCATAAGTATAATACACGCTGAGTAACCCTAAATTGTATTTTGTAGAAAGGAGATAGTTGGGGGGTAAAAAACAAAACAAAAAAAAAACACTGAATAAGTACTAGACTTATAATTATGTGCCGACGTTTCGGCCTACAGTGTAGGTCATCTTCAGGACTATGAGAGAGAAACAAACAGAACAAAAAATATAAAAATGTACAGTAACAATAATATGGTGACAAGTAATGTAGAAAATTAAAATAGTGACAGACATGAAAATTAAAGATAACGAATATTAAAAAAGTGACAGAATGTAATAAAATTAAGATATAGACAGATTTAATAAAATTAAAGAAAATGAACAGAAATTAAAATAGTGACAGACATAATAATTAAAGATAACGAATATAAAATAAAATACAGAAAATAAATGTACAGAAAGGATAGAAAAGTAAAAATAATATAAAGGGAAATAAAAAAGAGGAGGTAAACCAAAGATACTAAATGAGAATATTAACATATAAAAAAGGTTGGAACATGAAGAATTAAGAAAAACTAGTAAAATAAAGATATAAAATGTATGATAATGGACTTCTAGAGGTTAAATAAGTAAATGTATGAGACATAATAATATAGGAATATGTAGAAAGAAATGGAAGGTGTCTCGTAGAATGACAGTTAGAAATGTAAACAAATGGAAAGTATGTATTGAATTGTATTTATTGGGTTGTAACATATGAAATGTCAGTGAAGGTGTAAATTTAAATTATTAGCAAAAAAAATGATTAAGCAATCCTTTTATTAATCAAAACAGGATCCTTCACTTTCAATACATTTCTCCCGACGTGAAGCAAGCATTTCTATCCCCGCTCTGTAGAAATTAGGCCTCAAGGAAGAAGCGAAGTCTTGGAAGGCCGATTGTTCTTGAACGGAAGATTGTTCTTTCCCTCACAATATGTTTCGGAAGACCTCCGTGACGCTATGGCCAAGTTTCAATTCGTAGAGAAAAATTATCCGAATTTTCGTGGAAGACATGATTTTATTCTATTTCTAAAACGCTGCTTCGCTTTCAAACGGAAAAGTAAGACTGATTATAAAAAAGGATTAAATGATCTTTCAAACGGTATGTATAACATAATTGTTTGTGTAAAAATAATCTAAATCTAACAAACGAAACTGACATTTCATCCGTTACGACCCAATATATTACAATATATAAATTTAAAAAAGTAATAAATAATAAACACAAATAAAAACCGAATGTAAAGTCAACAAAGCCATTTTGTTGAATAGCGTGCCTTGCGGGTCGTGTAGCCGAGCCCTGTAAGGCGCTAACTCAGGACCCTTCTAACAGAGTTAGTGTCCATGGGAACTCTCACCCCCCCCCCACACACATACTCTCCCCCCCCCACATCTTTATCATATCTGGTTAATCTAAACCTATTCAACACCTTCTCGCATCACCGGGAGGAAATCCTGTTACACAAGATATTTCTTGTAGCTCTGTTCTGTTTCTCTGCTTTTCATGACACGATGACAAAAAATACTTGGTGCTTTTTTCTTTTAAAGTATGTTACAATATATGAGATGAAAATAGTTGACTGGATGATCTAATGTAAAGGAGATAGTTGGGGGAGGGGTGCAGTCAATAAGAACACAGAATAAGTAATGAACTTATATTATGTGCCGACGTTTCGACCTACAGTGTTGGTCATCTATTTTTTTTTTTTACGTTTCGACCTACACGACCTATAAGATGACCTACACTGTAGGTCGAAACGTCGGCACATAATATAAGTTCATTACTTATTCTGTGTTCTTATTGACTGCACCCCCCAACTATCTCCTTTAGATATGTTACAATATAGTTTAATACAAATATAGTTTAATTCTATAATAGAAAACGCTAACAAACCGGATCAAACATCTCTCCCTAAACATTGTAGAAAAACAAAACATACATTTAAATTTGATAAACCTAAAATAATATATCAAACGGAATATAAAAGAAATGATGACTATTGAGAAGTATAAAAATCGCTCTGTAAAATCGGATATTAAATTTCTAAGTTCGTTTTACGTAAATTTAATTAAATCTTTGTAAAAATAATAATAAAAATTACAATACTATTAAAATTGTATTCTAATCAAATAATATTCAAAACTAGCGCTAAATTTGATTCATTAGTACCGTATTTGTTTTTGAAGAAATCTAAAAAATTTTAAAGACGATCTGATAAAATGTAAATTAAACTTTCCTGTTATCGTTGTCAAGTTTTGAGAGATCCATAACAGCACCAACCCTTTCGCTCGACCAAATAATCTATTTGTCTTAATAGCCAATAAATATGATTTTAATTTAATTATAGTAATAAATAATAAGACATTAACCTATAAAAGCAAAGTGTAAAGTGAACTTAAACAAGATGAGGAACTCCAGCGGAGTAGGAAAAGTTAAGGAACACGCCGCACTAGATGGTCTCCCGACCACAGGGTCATCTCAGAGCTTATCCAATTAAAATAACACAACTCCCATTCTAACTAAGCGCAGTATAGATTAGAATACGCAGTAAAACAGTTTTATTATTAACATAATCGTTTTATTGTTGAATATTTTTTAAACAATAAAATTATTTACCATTTCGATATATATAAACTTAGGATATTGAGAAAGTAAGCGGACTGTCCAATCAATTAAGCTATATATATATATACATATATTATCTTTTTTTTTATTAATTTGTTCCCCCCCATGGTAACCCCATGGAGGGACCGTTTATTAATATTAGGACTTGCTCCATACTTAAGTAAGCATATTACATGTCATTACATGTGATGTTAATAATTACAGATCAATTTGGTATCATAATTACAGAATACATTTTAGTATAATTTAACAATACAAGAAATTCAAAATTTATAGTTTGACTAAATTGATAATTTACACGTGAGAATAAAATTAAAATTAAATTTTTAATCCTAAATTGTGTAATGAAAAAAAAAATTTACCAATATACAAAATGAAAGGTTTTATAATATAAATTTAAATTATATAATATAAATGTAACTAAAAAACATCAATTCATAATTTATACATTACGATTAGCGACTGTACTTAAATATATATATATATATATATATATATATATATATATATATATATATATATATATATATATATATATATATCATGGCATCACAATGAGTTGTTGATAGGTGTACTTGCTCGTACTGAGAGTATCAGCTATTTTCATGATTACTCTTATCACTGTGGATGAGATAAATATATATGTATATACACACACACACACACACACACACACACACACACATATATATATTAAATTATATATATTTATTTATATAATTAATTTATTAATTATATAATTAATAATTATAATATATATATATATATATATATATATATATATATATATATATATATATTCAATTGACTGTTCACTCATCCAGTGAGATATTATTTTAAAATGAGTTGTCTTAATTGGTATTGTTACTATTTTTCTTTCATTATTTTTATTAAATATTATAAAATTTATATTCCTATGTTCATATCCACATCAGTTGTTTTTTCTATATAATTATTGTTATCTTATTTCTATTTATTTTACTTTGTTTGTTTTGTTTTGTTTTTTTAAATATTGTCATTTGAGGTAATTAGCAATTTTTTCATTATTTTTTTAATTCTTTCTCATTTATTAATTTACTTGTGTTAATTAATTAAATGAAATTATATTATAAGCTAAGACATAATATCTTATATATTAATTCTTTTATTGTTATTTTAAAGGGACTTGTTCCGGAATAAATAAATACTTTATTATAAATATATAAACTAGCTTATGCCCGCGGCTTCGCTCGCGTGGGATTCGGCCTGCCACATAAAGTTTCGTGAAAGATCATTTTAAATAAATAATTTAATTATTTCCATCCATAATTTCAGATGTCTAACTTCAAAACTGAAGGATTCTATACAACCTTTGAACCCCTATTATATTAAAGGAGAAACCCTTGGGCATGGAATTATCCAAATTTCTTTCTTAAGTTATACAAAGAACCTATCTACAAATTTCAAGAGGCTAAGTTCCTGATTTGTCTTTAATTATGTATGTACCATAACGGAGGGGGGCATGCCCACGTGCCCCCACATAAATCTGCCCTTGCTATAGCTTATGTGTTATTCTGCTGTATAACCTATATTACTGTGAAGTTTCATCCAAATTCGTTCAGTAGTTTTTGTGTGAAAGAGAGACAAACATACAAACTTTCACATTGATAATATTAGTAAGATATATATTTGTTATATCTTCCTAACTGCTTATGTTATTATTAAATATTTAGTTATTAAGTTATTATACCTAACTAATACTTTTTTCCCTATACGACTTAAAAGTCATACACAGACGATTCGTGCTATATAACTATTGCTGATGTCAAACCTCAATATCATGTTGAAGACATTAGTGGCGAAAGTCATCTCAGGAATTTAATATCTGACCATCCTTATGTCCTACCTCTGTCTAAGTCCTCATCAAGTTCAAGTACTTCGTATATATCCTATATTTTTCGATTACTTTTCTCTTGTAATTAATTTATTACCAAAATAATTAAATAAAAAAAAAAATATTCGTATGAGACCCGAAGATTTTGAGATAGAAGTTTCTCGTAAAAAAAAAAGAAGAGTTAGATGAACCATTCTTCCATCTTGTGAAATTGTAATCGAACAACTTTAACCGAAACATAGCCCTAACGGCGGACCAGACGACATTTAGAATGCTAAGAATATTTAAATAAATCTGTGAAGGATTACTGTACAGGTATAGCAAAGTCTCCAAGTGTCTGTACTTGAAGAAAGGCAAGACAGCTACAGCTCAAGTCAAGATGCCACTTCATAAAGCAATTGCCAGGAGTAGGCACTCAAATATAACAAAATGTTCCCTTTCCATTTCAGTTGTAACCATTTCATCGAAGACGCTGCCTAATCCCTTGGAGATATAAATAAAACAATGTATGGTGGGATATTCCTCCTTTTATAGATCTATCCATCTTTTAAGGATAGTTTACTATACCTCTTATATCTTATACAAAATTGGTTACATACAATGAAGTATTTGGAAAGCTATTTAGATGGATTTTATTTAGTCTGTTTTGCAGCGGGAGATGGATCATATAGGATCTAGGACCCTACTGGGGCCCACCCAGCCTCTATAAAATATTATAAAAATAGGATACCCATAATAAGGGGGGAAAATCTGGCGATTGAGCGTGATCTGGGACAAGTCACCTCCTTGCAGAACCGTTGGCCATGAAACAGTACAGCCTCTACCATGTAATGAACCCCAGACCCTTCACGTGTTGTAGTGGTACAGGTTTTTTTTTTTTTTTTTTTGATGGATACAGTTTTAATCCTTATCAACTTAAATACTTTAGTTACCTTAAGCATTTCATCACATAAGAGAATGAGTCAATTATTATCCGCAATATAGTTATAAAATTTTATTATAACCAAACAGGAAACTTACAAGTACATCATTTTTCAACATAGTCCACTTGCTTTTCAACACACTTGGTGCATAGTTGTACAACCTTCATCGGTTTAGCTGCGAGGCAGGAACGCACCGCTTCTTTCAATGCTAATTTGCCGACGATGTGCCACTTCTTAAATAGTTACTTGTCTTTCTAAGAACACTATTTCATGTGAATGCTCAATTTTCTTTATTTGTGGCCTTGTAAACGGTCTTCCGGCTCCTTCATCGTGCGTAAGACTTGTACGACCAATTTTGAATTATTCAATCCATTCGTTGACAGTGTTCCCGCACTGTACCAAAAGTCTTCGATGAATTTCGGGCCCCAATACGCCCCCCGACCACAAAAAAACGGATCACTGAACGTTTCTCTTCTTTTATTTTTTAGAATACAATAATTTATTGATAATTATGTAATTATATTACATCAAGTAAATATGCTGTATGAACAAAGGACATGAAAAAAAAAAAACACTTGTGGAGAAACTATCCATTGGTAGCACTCCAATAAAGTTCTACAGTAGAAGGTCTCGAGGCCATCTTCTTTTCAGACGTCTCGGAGGGTTATCAGGAATAGTATGGGAAGCAAGTTGAGAGACTAGCGGATTCAAGTGTGTATAGAGCTTGTCATGGAAGGATAGGTATCTAGTTTGGGCCAAATCAGCAACATATGGGATATTAAGATCATGATGGATGAGTTTGTTTGTGACATAATAAGGAGCATTGAGGATTTTACGAAGGATTTTGGATTGTAAGGATTGGATGGGAGATGGATTGGATGGTTTAGTTGAGCTCCAAAGCTCAATTCCGTATGTCCAAATAGTTCTGATAACTTTCATGTAAATGAGACTTTTGTAATGAATTGGGAGCTTAGAGCGTTTGTCCAATAAATGTTGAAGTAGGCGAAAACGTCCAGCAGTTTCTTATCTTTTTAGTCTTTTTCTCTTCTTTGATGCAAATAGAAATTGGAGCAGCCTTGAAAACGAAACTAACCTAGCAGCTTGAAACTCGCATAGACATAACAACAAATAAACAAAGCATGCGTCATCAACGCAAAACTACAGTACTACCAACATAAACAATAATATAACTAAATTTCGGATAAATATTGACTTACACTCATAATTTAAATGAATATCTTAAGAGTTATCACAAAAAATTAACGCGCGTGAAAATAAATTCTCTAATATATTCTTAAATTTTAACATAGTAAATAAAATCCATAAATAATTGTAAAAAAAAAAAAAATCATGTACGAGGTCTCAATATTATCAGCAATTTAGGTATATTTTTTTGCTTATGTTGGTAGTACTGTCGCTTTGCGTTGATAACGCTTGCTTTGTTTATTAATTGTTATATCATGCATGCTTCAAGCTGCTAGGTTAGTTTCGTTATTGTTGTCGTGCTGTTGATCATGGCTGCTCCGCTTTCTATTTGCACCAAAAAGAGCAACGTTCAGTGATCCGTTTTTTTTGGTCGGAAGGTATATCAGGGGCCGAAATTCATCGAAGAACAGTGCGGGAACAGTTTTTTGCCACAACTGACTGTCTACGAATGGTTTAAAAAAATCAAAAATGGTCGCAAAGAAGACTGACCGTTCACGTGAAATGTTGCTCTTAGATAGAAGAGTAACTATTGACGCAGTGACACATGGTCAGAAAATTAGAAGCGGTGCATTCCTGGCTCTCAGCTCAACCGGAAACCTTCTTTTATGAGGGCATCATGAAGCTTGTACAACGATGGACCAAGTGAGTTGAAAAGCAAGTGGACTATGTCGAAAAATGATATACTTGTAAGTTTCCTGTTTGATTATAATACGATTATTATCAGATATATAAATTATTTATCCTCTCTGATTCCTCCGATGATGCGAGCCCAAAGCTGCAGTCGGAGGACTGCCCTGGACGGTCTTCGATCGGCGGCCTGGAGTTGCTAGTGTTAATGCCTCGATGGAAGTCTCGTTTGAATTAATCTCTCTCGTCGTTAAGGAGATGTTGGAACGGATAGCAGCGAATCGTGTCCTTCCTGTGAGGTAGCAATCCACTGCTACTAGCGCTCTTGGCGGAACAATTGAGAATCAGCACAAGTCAGTTTATAAATATTCTATAAAGAATTATGAACTATCATATAAGTCACTATACTCAACACTAATTCGATCGATTTAATTAAGCGATACAATTTAAAAGACATAATAGTAGTTATGAGGACTGCCTAACGAAGTGAAAATTCAAAACTTTGGAATAATTGTGTTTTTTTTTATTAATACATTAATTATTTTAAATTCTTAATTTTGTAAATATTTAAAGTTCTTTACTTTCTAGACATTTCTTCTATATTTATACACTAGCTTATGCCCGCGGCTTCGCTCGCGTGGAATTTGGTCTCCCACATAAAGTTTCGTTTAAGATCATTTTAAATAAATAATTTAATTATTTTTTAAAAAATATAAGTTAATCGTTCATCCAAAATTTCAGATGTCTAACTTCAAAACTGACGGATTCTATACAACCTTTGAACCCCTATTATATTAAAGGGGAAACCCTTGTGGTGGAATTATCCGAATTTCTTTCTTAAACTATACACAGAACCTAACTACAAATTTCAAGATGCTAAGTTCCAGATTTGCCTTTAATTATGTACTATAGCAAGCGCGGATTTAGGGGGGAATATGCCCCCGTGCCCCCACATAAATCTGCCCTTGCTGTAGCCTATGATGCATAACCTATTTTACTCAATAAGTTTCATCCAAATCCGTTCAGTAATTTTTGTGTGAATGAGTAACAAACATAAATACAAACATTCGCATTTATTATATTCGTAGGATATCAAAACAATAGTTTCACTCAAGTTCTTTCTGTTATTTTACCCACTATTATCGTGTGATTTGCCTTTAATTATGTACTATAATGGATTCTCCACAGTATCTAAAAAACTGTCGGGAGGGGAGGTACGTACCTCCATGCCCCCCCCCCTAAATCCGCGCTTGCTATAGCGTATGTGTTATTCTGGTGTATAACCTATATTACTGTAAAGTTTCATCCAAATCCGTTCAGTAGTTTTTGCGTGAAAGAGAGACAAACATACAAACTTTCACATTTATAATATTAGTAAGATTAACATAATATTTTGTATTGATTTACATACATAATTATTTATATAACTTTCTAAAAGTAAATTATCATACATTTTATATCATTAAACATAACAGTAAACATACATTTACCTGTAATTTAACTTACTTACCATACTTTTAAGTTTCAACATGTTTACATTTTTAAATTTTTCTTTATTTTTCATATTGCATCTTACTTCTTACTTTCTTATTTTCTTACTTTTTGTATTTCTTTACCTTATCACTTTTATGTACACATATTACATTTATCACCTTTATGTACACATATTCTGTCATTTTGTTGTTAATATATATCTTAGTCCTGAAGATGGCCTTTCTGTTATTATCGAATGCACCCCCTGACATATCCTTCATTGAAATTATTAAAATTAGCCTGGTTTTCACATTTACTGACACTCTGAACAATAATCATGTGACTGCAGTGCGGTGCTGACATAAAGATAGTGCAGGTTAGAAACAGTGACCAAAGAGTTTTGTCTGAAAGGGATTTTCCACTGCCTCAACCATTCATTAATTAATATTTATTTTTTAGTTCATTATTGTACAGTTTTTATTTATTTATATTACTTCTCCGGGTGTAATACGACATGCGATAGATGAACGATAAATTTTGGGGCGATAGAATAAAGGTTTCAGTTAAAAAAAATCTTTTTGGGGTAACGAAATATTCAACCAGTTATTGATGTTTGAATTGCACAACTAATAAACGACCTTTTGGATAAATATAATTGTTCTTACATAAATGGTTTATATAAGAATAATATTAATATATTATTCTTAATAAATTTAATATTATATTTACAAAAACTCATTTTTCTCAGCATTTGCATGATGATTTCAGACTGAAGACTTTGGAATAAATGATTTTTTTTTTTAAATTATTAATCATTTATAGTCAGAGTTATTTAAATTTCAAATTAATCTTGTTTTCAAATTCATTGCCTCTCCAAGCAACAATTATATACATTTCCAAGTATTTTATACGTTTATGAAAACATTTGATGAGCTGCTCACAAAATACCAATACAGCTTTTGTTTCCATGGATACCGCTCTTTTGGTATTCATAAAAAATATCTATTGCTGTTGTAAGAAATACTATATATTAAAATTAAATACAATATATTCACATCATATTTTATATTAATACAACTTCTTTCTAACTGTATACAGTTATAATATTAACTTCCCTTACTTATATATTTTCTATTTTCTTTTCATACTTTAGATTTCATATTTATAAACATTATTTTTAATTTCTAATTTTTCAAATTTATCAATCCTTTCTTTCTACATATGCTTGTAGTATTACATTTTACTTATGTAACCTCTAGATGTCTAGTATCATTCCATTTATATATATAATTAAACTAGTTTTTTCTAACTCCTTCATATTCCACCCCTTGTTTTATATTTTTTTTCATATTTTAATCTTCTCATTTTGTATCTTTCCGTTTACCTCCTCATTTTTCTTTCCCTTTATATTATGCTTACATTTTATCCTTTCTGTACATTTATTTTCTGTATTTTATATTCGTATTCTTTAATTATTATATCTGTCACTATTTTAATTTTATTTTATTCTGTAACCACTTTTATATTCGTTATCTTTAATCATCATATCCTAGTCACTATTTTAATTTCCACATTACTTGTACCACATTACTACATTACTTGTCACCATATTCTTGTTACTGCAACGTTTCTTATATGTTTTTCTGTTTGTTTCTCTCTCTTAGCCCTGAAGATGGCCTACATTGTAGGCCGAAACGTCGGCACACAATAAATAAGTTACACTTATTAAGGTGTTTTTATTGACTGCACCCCCAACTATTTCTTCCGTATATTAGATGTTACAGTCAACCAATTCTTCTCTTACAATTAAATACGTGGTTTTTGATATACCTAGTGAGCGGAGTGACCAGGTAGAGCACAGAGTTGTCCAGCCGAAAATCCAGGTTCAAATTCTGCTGCTGGCAAGACTTTTATTTAGTAAATTAGCAGCCGGAGATGGATCATATTGGATCTAGGACCCTCATGGAGTTCACACAGCCTATATAAAATGGGTACCCAAAACCAGGGTGAAAATCTGGCGGTTCTGATCAACAAATCACTTCCATGCACAACCGTTGTCCATGAAACAGTGCAGTCTCTACCATGTAGTGAACCCTTGATCCGTTCACGGGATGTAATGTTACTGGTTTCAGGGTTTTGATTAATATACACCACTCCAAAAGTAATTACCGAGAGTAATTTTGAAAACAAGGACCTTAAATAGCGAACTGCGTGACGAAGGGGAAATGAACAGCCAAGGCCTGCTTTGAGTTCACGAACGCTCGCTCATTTCTTTGAGCCAATTGAAGTCGTTTCCAACAAGGCGTTTGCTAGATTGATAATAATCGTTTCTTATCAAGTCTAGTGCGTCTTACCTAAATAATCCCGTCCAAGGCATTTTAATTTAACAAGAGAGCTAACAACCATTTTATGTATCCTAAACATGTGTTCATGTCTCATGTATACATTATTTGACATGTTGACCTTATGTATATAAGGAAAAAATGGTGAGTTCCTGACCACTTTATGTTCTGCTCAGTTTAAGAACGATAAGGTATCTTTCTTTGTAAGGTAATCTCATCATCATTCTGTTTACTATATAATGGAAATATATAAAGAATATTAAAATAACGGAAGAATCCCAAAAGAGGAGAACAGGAAATTACAAAAAGTGATAATTGCGAGGCCCTTGTTGGTCTGATCTCGTGTAAGTAGGGTTCTACCGATACCCACAAATATCGATACCAGGCGTTTGCGATATATCGGAACAAAGTATCGATACCGAGAAAATATCGAAAGAAAAATATCGATATCACTCGGTATCGGAAGATTTTTAGTCGTTTAAAAGCACGGTTCGTCAAATGGCTACAAACATTCCATTGCCAGAAAAACGTCACACATTGGATAATCAATCAAACAGTAAAGGACCATTTATTTTTTATTTTTTATTAGAATAATATGTTTCTCATTCGATATTCTCAAAGTATCGAAAGATCTTTCCGATATTTCACAGATGGCTGATATATAAATTTTTTATTATGTTATGAACCCCATCTGTACATATCAGGTAAAAAATTTAGATATCAGCCATCTGTGAAGTATCGGAAAATATTATTAGAATTTCGAAAGAGTACCCTGTTCTTCTGGTATCGAAAGAATTTTTCTTTGCTATGCATATATATTATTTTTTTTCTATTAATTAATTTCCGTGATATGTACAGATAGGGTTCATAATAATAAAATAATAGGGTTCATATAGGGAAAGGAAACATATCATTCTATTTTTTTGAGAATATGGAAAGAATGTGCCGTAGGATATATACAACTTTTTATTCAGGTTTCGTTTGGATGAGCCAAAAAAAAAAAAAAAAAAAATAGTTAACTGTTTCGATATTTAGTTTTCTATACCGATATCGATAAAATATCGGAAGAAAAGTATCTATACCAAAATATCTGTATCGAAAGGAAAAGTATCGATACTGTACCCATATCGGTAATATCGGTAGAACCCTACGTGTAAGTAAACACGTTTAGGAGTAAGAAAAGAAAAGTTAAAGCCAATGTTTTGACCCATATTGCAGGTCTTCATCAGGGCTAAATATACAAGATATATCTATATCTGTACATACTATAAAACAAAGTCCTCGGCCGCGTTTGTTCGCCATAACTACTGCATGGATTGTCATGCGGTTTTCACCAATATATATAGTGATTCACCAGGAAGGTTTATATATATATATATATATATATATATATATATATATATATATATATATATATATATATATAATTTGTCCAGGTTTTATGTAAATGGGTTGGAATATCGATGGGTTTCACCGAAGACGCTGCTTGCCTAATCCCGTGCAATTATCTAACGTGCAAGATAATAAATTCGTATAAAAAGAAATATTTGGTTTTGTTTTTATTTTTATAATTTTAATTATAATTATTACATTAAAATTAAAATACATTAGATGAGATGGGAAGAAAAAAAATCAAGACTCCCAAAGAAGCCTAACCAATGATATTCACCTGGTCCTTAGTGGCTGGTAAGTGATAAAAAAAAAAATACATTACACAAACAAATTATGTAGGCATAATATGCCTTATTACCCGAGCAAATCTGCATTATTTTAATTTATACTCGTCGCTAGTATAAATTAAAATAATATATGGTAAATAATAATAGTATCGAATAAGAGATAAGGAATAATATGAATTATCAAAAGTAATACTAATTAATAACGATAATTACTAAACTGAATGTTAAGATAATAACATGAAAGAAATACATATAATATAAGGAAGAAATAGTTGGGGGTGCAGTCAATAAAAACACCTTAATAAGCGTAACTTATTTATTATGTGCCGACGTTTCGGCCTACAATGTAGGCCATCTTCAGGGCTAAGAGAGAGAAACAAACAGAAAAACATATAAAAAACGTTGCAGTAACAAGAATATGGTGATAAGTAATGTAGAAATGTGGTACAAGTAATGTGGAAACTAAAATAGTGCCTAGATATGATGAAATAGTGAATAGATATGATGATTAAAGATAACGAATATTAAAATAGTTATAGAATATAATAAAACTAAAGTAGTGATAGATAAAAATAAAATCCCTCTAAAAGTGAATTTTTTTAAGTCCACCCGGATGTTTTCTTCTCCTTAAATGTATTTCTACTTACACGGGATCAGGCCAACAAGGGCCTCGCAATTATCACTTTTTGTAGTTTCCTGTTCTCCTCTTTTGGGATTCTTCTGTTATTTTAATATTCTTTATATATTTCCATTATACAGGAAACAGAATAATGATGAGATTACCTTACACTCGAAATTTTGATAGCTTATCCCTCTTAAACTGAGCAGAACATAAAGTGGTCAGGAACTAATAGAGCACTTTACAGCAGGTGTAAAACTCCTTTAGACTTTTTTTTATTAGACGTAAAGGCTTAGCCTTGGCTACAATCGTTAAACGTTCGAGTCTTTTTTTTGTCTGCGGTGACATCCGAGGTCGAAGGATGTATGGCATTTAGTGGAAGTCGAAGACACATGAATTGCTTTTATGTTATTACAGCATTATTGGTGTTAGCATTTATGTCGAAAGAGTGTAAGATTCAAAATTATTTTTTTAAAAATAAACAAAAATACCAGAGAATCTTCAAATCGTTTCAACATTGTTTATGGAATAAATAGCTTATCTGCTACAGGGCAAACTCAGTTTTTTCTTCGTTGCCATAAAAAAAAAACCTTATTCTAATATTCAATTCTTTAATATATGAATATTAATAAAGGTATTTTTGGATAATCGTTCCGAATTCATTTTCTTCTTCTTGTGTCATTTCTAGCGTCGAGGATCCTGGCGGGTATGTAGTTTACTTTGAATAGATTTTCTACCTAGTGGGTTATAAGCCCAGCGATAGAGGCCCGTATTCTCGGGACAACTGGTCTCCTCAATATTTATGTCCCCTCAGGAGAAAGGATAACCCCCGGTTCTGGGTTGCCCCCAACCTGGAGGTCCAGTTGCTAATTGCAGTCAGATAACTTTGTGATGGGGCCGCCAACTTTCTACGCTATACGTTTATTTTCTTCTTTCGTTTTTTCAATTTACATATTTCTATAGCATTTTGAGTTATATTTTTTCTTAGGGTGTATAAAAATACAAAAAACCTTTAGTCCAAATTCATTTGCTACATATATTTTCTATAAACGTTTCGACCTAAATGGTCATTTTCAATATATAGGTTTACATATGATCAACAGTATAAAAAATCATAAAATCGCAAAGTTTAACATATACAATTTTTTTATAAGACAGCAAATTACTTAACGCTTTAAATTAGTTACATAACTATACATGGTATCGTCAAAATGCATTCCACAAATGTTATAATATCTGAATTGTTATTGTTCTTACAATAGTATATAAGAGATACCTTTTTCTGTAGATTAATAGGTTAATAGGTTTGTGGAATACATTTTGACGATACGATGTACAGTTATGTAACTAATTTAATGTGTTAAGAAATTTTTTGTTTTATTAAAAAAATTTATAATGTTAAATTTTGTGATTTGATGAGTTTTCTTTTTGATATTTTTTTTGCTGACAGAGTTTTTACTGTAATTTTACTATTATCTGTCACTATTTTAATTTTATTATATTGTGTAACCACTTTTATATTCATTATCTTTAATTATCATATCTATTCACTATTTTAATTTCCACACTTGTACCACATTACTACATTACTTGTCACCATATTCTTGTCACTGCAACGTTTTTTATGTTTTTCTGTTTGTTTCTCTCTCTTAGCCCTGAAGATGGCCTACATTGTAGGCCGAAACGTCGGCACACAATAAATAAGTTACACTTATTAAGGTGTTTTTATTGACTGCACCCCCAACTATTTCTTCCTTACATTAGAAGTTACAGTCAACCAATTCTTCTCTAAAATAAAAAATATATGTAGCAAATGAATTTTGACTAAAGGTTTTTTGTATTTTTATGCACCCTAAGAAAAAATATAATCAGTAAAGTCCAGTACCTTAGACGATTAATATTTTGAGTTATATTATAGAGGGTGGTTGGAACAAGAGATGCACAAAGGCTGTAAGCTGTAGATTTTTGGAGAAGTTGTGGCATTTCAAGTGAAAAACTGTCAACGAGATATCGTTAAGGTGAATAAAACGATAATCCAAAACATTAGGACCAAGCAGCAGCAGTGGTAGGGTCATCTGAGAAGAATGGGGCCCTGGAAATGGTCATAAATGATATTTGACTACATAGTGACGAAGGTGATGGCAGCAAGAGGCTGGTCGGAGGGAGATTGGGAGGTCAGAGATTACTGGCGACTAAATGTATTGGGTTTCGGCATAGCGTCCAAGGTTGTAAAAGCCCCCCCCCCCCAAAAAAATATTATTATTGCATTAACAGTTTGAGACATTTATTTTTGAGTTTTCCAAAGGTTATGGATAGGATTCGAGCTAGCCACTTATTCACCGGGGCTGTAGATTAGACCAAGTTGTGTCATTCTAGCTTAACCTAAAGACACCAATGTGTGTCTATGTCTGTGTGTGGGTGTCAGTCATTACAGAACGCCCACGCAGGCTTCTAGCGTTTATGCCTGCTCCGGGGTTCATCCTGTTCAAGACAAAACGATAATAAAACTTCAAGTTATTCTTCTTTTTAGAATTTTAATATGTGTAAATTTATTTTTTAGATAGTTTTATGGAGAAGTTTATTATTTTTTCGAGGGCGTCAAGGGTGGAAAGCACATCGGCATATAAATGATTTATAGTATAAACACATAGTCTGTATATACTTATCTATATATACACTTTATATATTAAAACAATATTTAAATAATCAAAATCAACGAGATCCCGATTAAAGTAATGTTCAATGAACATACTTCCCCGTGTATACCTCGCTAAATTGCGTGAACACAGGGATATAGGATCAGTGAAGAGAATGGATTTGTTTGAGCCGTGATAGCTCAGTGGTTAGAGCACCGCGCTAGAAACGCGGGCGACCCGGGTTTGAATCCCTTAAAATTGGTTGAATCATAGAAATAATAGTCCCATGTGATTCAAACGTAATGAACAAGAGAGGCGAAAAAATTAGATCTATTGAGTTAAAATCACTTTATTATTTGGAGAAAGTGCTCATAACTCCTAGTCATTTCTTCGAATGGTATTGAATTGAAAAGCACAAAGGAGAATACAGAAGACTTTGACCTCGATTTTGAAAAATTTAAATTGGCATAAAAGGCAGTTCTGTTCGACACCTGCAGAATCGTTAAAAAATTCTTGAATCAGTAATTTAGACTTCCTTTGAATTTTGAATTCCGGAATGTGAATTCGACCCGTTTTTATTTTTTGTTTACAAAAATTAAGACTGAAAAAATAGGAAAACTTGCTTTGTTTTTAATTAATTGAGATAATAGAAAATATCTCTAGGTAGTAATCTTGGCCCAATCCTTTATACAGTTTATACAGCTGACATCCCAACTCACCCTAATACTATCCTTACCACGTATGCTGATGATACATGTGTATTATCTGTCACCACCAATCCAGTTATTACAAAGCCTCCAATCCCATATCACTGTTCTTGAAGAATGGTGCCAAAACTGGAGGTTTAAAATAAATTCTCAAAAATCGCATCAAATCACTTTTACCTTACGTCGTAAACCAATGACTTCCTGCCCTTCAGTATCCTTTAATAATATCCCGCTGGTGCCTGTAGAACAGATCCGATAACGTTTCAGGATACTTCAACACTTACTAGACAAACGCTCTAAGCTCCCAATTAACTACAAAAAACTCATCTACATGACCATCATACGACCTATTTGGACTTACGGAGTAGAGCTATGGGGCTCCAATAAGCCATCGAATTCCTCTCGTATCCAATCCTTACAATCCAAAATCTTTCGTAAAATCCTCAATGCTCCTTATTTTGTTAAAAATAAAGTCATCCATAACGACCTTAATGTCCCATTTGTTGCTGATTTGGCCCGAACCCGGTATATATCCTTTCATAACAAACTTCATTACCACTCAAACCCTGTAGTTTCAAACCTAGCTTCCTCTTCCATTCCCGATAATCCTCCGAGGCGTCTGAAAAGAAGATGGTCACGTGACCTTCTTAGTTGAACTTTGATTTGAGTACTACCAGTGGGTAGTTTCTCTATTTGTCATTATCATGTCATTATGTAGCACTTATCCTATTTACTTGTTGTATTATTGTAATACACTTGTAAATATCAATAAATAAATTTATATATAAAAAAATAATAGAAAAAATGGCCACAAACGAACATATGACTGTAAGAAATTTGGTGAAATTCTTCATTATTTGGTGAATTCTCGCATTCGCCGGACTAACATAAATAATTAATTACCTCCATTATATCTTTGCGCTATCGATGCGGGATCATGTTCCGATTCCCTGCCCTCCCTGAGGAAGGAGTCGAGGAGGCTAGCGAAACGTCCCTCCTTATCCCCTTTTCCTCTCTCCTCATCTGGTATTCCTCCTGCGCTGTCCCTATCGTAAACCCCCTCCTCCTCCACGACCCCCGTCTTCGGGATCTTCGCAACCCCCTCGTAAAAAGCAAACTCCTGCTTTACTGCGCCTACGTAAGAAGGGGACTGCCCTTGGAATTACACCTCTACCTGAAGTACTACATCACAGGTGACCCGAGGGTGCAAGCCAGGATATTTCATACATTCCCGTCCATAAAGTAATCGATATTTACATACATATACTCTAATATCGATACCTCGAGAGCAATATTGATATTTTTCTTATTTACCACTTCGGTTGACGTTAGAAGTTTGTTTTCATTTCTTCTTCAGGAATTCGTTGTTTGTTCATTTCACACCACTTTATGCTGCTATGGCTAATCGGACGATGCTACAGTGGGAGCTCTAAATATTATCTATCCAGGTTTAATTAGGATAGGGATTTTTAACGAGGACCCGACATCGTACAGGCTCTGGACCCGCGTTTAACGTCCTTTCCGAAGGACGGCATAACCAAGGATATTTTACTCCCTTTAAAAAATCCTAAGGTCACCTGCCGGGCCACGAACCTACGATCTTGGGCACAGTAGCTTGTTATGCTAACTACTACACCACAGGTCACTACTACACCTTCAGGAGCTATCCCTCTCAACAATATCACTGTTCTGAAAAAAAAAATCATTCCTATGGACATATTTGTGCAACTTTTATTTCTGCATGTGTGATGAGTTAAAACAAATTTAACCAAGCACCATTTTTGAGCGATCGGAGGTTGTTTGCAGGGCAACAGAATAAAACACATTTTTATTAATATCATTAATTTTATTTCATTTCTGCTCCCTTGAGAAACTTTTCCTTATCTTTATATTATAACTTGTAATGGATTCTAACCTCAAGTCCATGCATTTCCATCAGACACCATTTTTGAAAGATTCGATGTTGTTTTTAAAAAAAAAATGTAATAGAGTATTTTTTAATGTACTTTTTAATTTAATTTCTTTAATTTTGTTAGTTTTTCATTCCGATGACACATATTTTAATGAGAATATTGCTCTGCGATTTTTCTTGACATTGAAAAAGCATTTGATAGTATCTGGCACAAGGGCCTTCTCTGGAAAATAAAACCTCACTTACCTCCTACATTTTTTTTAATTCTTCAATCTTATTTCCAAGACAGATTCTTCTTTACTTCCGTTGACTCTTCGATTTCCTCCTTCATCCCTCAATACAGGGGTGTACCGCAAGGCAGTGTTTTAAGCGCCATTCTCTATTCCGTATACACCTCTGATATTCCGGAGCACTCTTGCACCAACATCTATACCTTCGCAGACGATACAGCCAT
The DNA here is from genome assembly GCA_037127475.1 of Arma custos. Taxonomy (NCBI): domain Eukaryota; kingdom Metazoa; phylum Arthropoda; class Insecta; order Hemiptera; family Pentatomidae; genus Arma; species Arma custos. Next base: position 111,931,965 of record CM073762.1, on the reverse strand, counting down.
TATTTCTTCTCACAGAGACCCAAACCTAGCATCTATAGCTCTTCAAAATCATTTATTTGATTTAGAAAAGTGGTTCTATAATTGGCAAATAAAAATAAACGCCTCAAAATCGAGCCATGTAAGCTTCTCTCTAGGCAAAGCTTCGTGTCCAGCAGTCAAAGCAGTGACAACGACGAAGTACCTTCCAAAAATTATGTACGTTACCTGGGACTATACTTGGACAAAAGACTTACATGGAACGTACATACAAAATTAAAAAGACAAGAACTGACTAGACGGTACAAACAACTATTCATCTTCTGGACTACAGATCTTCACTTGACTTAAGGAACAAACGATTTATCTATAACAGTATACTAAAACCTATTTGGACGTATGGAGCAGAACTTTGGGGTTCAGCAAAAAAAGTTCACATACACAAGATTCAAATAACACAATCCAAAATTGTCAGAAAAATTCTTAATGCACCGTGGTATGTTTCGAATCACACTATACACAATGATATGAACATTCCCACTATAAAATCATATATTCATAACAAATACATAACATTCCACTCATCGACACAATATCACCCAAACCCACTCGTTCTTCCGCTTTCCTACTCCCTGTTACCTGGACTTAAAAAAAGATTAAAAAGACATTGGCCAAGAGACCTACTGAAAAATTGATATTTCATTCCAAAACTCGATGTTCCTGTACAATAGCAAAGATAAAAACATCTGGATCAAATTTGCTGGATGCGCATTTGCGCAGGTGCAAATGAAAATTAAATAATAATAATAATAATATTTTAATGACTTTTATATCTTTATGTGTCATGAATTCAAATCTGTCGAATAAAAAAAAATTCTACCATGCATCATTTTTAAACGATTGGATGTTGTTTGGGGGGACAAAAGAATAAATCATATTTTTTTCATTCATTTTATTTCATTTTTCTGCTCTCAAGAGAAATTTTTCGTGATCTTCATATTATCACGTGTACTAAATTCTAATTTGAAGTACAAAAAATTTTAAGTACCACCATTTTTGAAAAATAAAACATGGGTTTGGAAAATTATTTTATATAATTTTTTTCCTTCCAACACATTTTCTACTGTAATATGCTTTGGTTGCTATGTATTTGTTGTATATATCGGTACATCTTGAGCCTATATATTCGCGACATCCACCCCAACATCGGCATCCCTGAAGAACGATCCTTCGGCAGTAATTGTCGGATGACGATGAGGTACGCGACAAGAAACCACACACGCTCTCCGATAAATAATTCATGCCCGGATCGACCGCCACGGAGTCGGAGGGCGCGAGAAGAAATGTCCAGGATAAGATGGAATTAGCCAAGGACTATTCCAGGATTCCTTCATCTTTTTTTCCCAGTTTTTATTTATTTTTTTGTTTATTTAACGTCACATTACGCTGCTATTACTATTATCAAATTATCGGACGATGCTACAGTGGGAGTCTTAAATTTTGCCTATCCAAGTTTAATTAGGATAAGTATTTGTAACGAGTACCTGACATTGTACACCCGTATAACGTCCCTTCCGAAGGACGGCGTAACTAATGATTTTTTACTCCCTTTAAACAATCCTAGGGTAACAAACACGCTATCTTGGACTTAGTAGATTGTTATGGTATAAAAATCTTCTTCACTGAGAGTTAACATCGATTTCTTGCGGAGTACGTAACTTACTTCATAGTACGATTTTCGGTCTATTTGTTCAGCTATTAATATGTGGCTTTACGCGAATGTGTTTCATTGAATCCGATACTACTGAATATTATCAGTCGATACTGATAAAAACTTAAAAAATCATTAACTAGCTGAACTTTTTGTTTCCAGCATAAAATTTTATTTTATTTTATGAATTCTTCTTGCTTTATAGATTGTTTAAAGTACTAATGATCTTAGTATTGTTGAACTTAACAATAAAAATTTTAAAAATGTATGTAAATACAAATATGAAATATACATAATGTAACTACATACTAATTATTATTTCAATTAAATTATTGACATTTTTTTTAAGCTCGTGCAGGCCATCTTATCGTTGGTCCGGAAGTCTAATGACGCAACTGTAAAATTTTGTGAAATTGACTTTTTTGTCTTAGCGTGCTCATAAATGCATTTACTAGATGTTTGTAAATCGGCATAATTATGTAATGTACTTATGAAATTTCCCACGAGAGGGAAGATCGGTCGTTATAGCCTGCATGCTTATTTACATTTCCCTCCGGCAGAATAACGACTCATTTGTTCAGTTAAGTGTGTTCTCCGTTGTCCGGAAATATATATATATATATTTATCATGGAAAGAGGTTTAAAAAGGACCAAAAGATCAGGATGACCTATATGTTTCGGTAATCAGAAATGCCCCAAAAAAAAGGGTGAGCACTTAAAAGTTAAAGAAATGGGTTATAATGATTTTTTTCATTTTAGGTCACTTTCTGAGAAGATGGCCTTTAATTTTATGAAGAACACAGAGGGAAACCTTTTTTAAGGTTTCTGAAATAAAACAAATTAGGTTTGAAAAGGGGAGCGATATTTTTCAGTATAAAAATGAAAGGAAATCAAGTGCTAAAGAAAGCCTTTCTTTAATACCTGCTTAAACCAGAAAGATTTCCGTTCCAGAAAACAAGTTAAAAGACTTAATTAGTCTGATCAACAATAATATTATTCCCTCTTTCTACAAACCCTTTGATGACAGTCTTAAATAATTTTGGTACAGGTTTTTCTATAATTTTTGTAAAGAATTTTTGATAATTTTTCTATAATTTTTTTGTTAAATCGATTTATACTTTTCATACTATTTTCATAATTTTTGTTCAAATAAACTTTTCTTCATATTTTTACTTGCTTTCTTTACTCATACAACGACAAAAGTGTAAAATTTGTGATGCATTTTCAGAAGAATAATGAGTTGAAATAACTTAGAAGCTGCAATAATAACCCACGATGTTTATAAACTCCCTTTATAAAATTAAATATTTATAATAGAAGAATTAAATCGTATCAAAAAGACCATTCTATTAAGACAAATTGGAATTATTTTTATTTTGCTTGTAAAATTTCAATTTTTGCAGTTGTGTCATTATTCTTCCGGCTTGGCGATTAATAAATAAACTAATTAAAATTTTACTTCATTATTGTTCGGAATTTGACTATATATGAAAACCAGACTAATGTTAATAATTTAAATTTATTAATTTGAACTTAAATAATTCAGACTATATTTATTTAGAAATTAAATAAATAACAGTTATTCCAAAGTTTAGAGTTTTCACTATCATCTGCAGTACTCATGACTGTTTTTTTTTCTTTTCTTTTTTTTTTTTTTTTCGAAAACAAAAGAATCGATCCTGCTGACCTGGGCTGACGAAGGTAAAGGAAGTTACCTGGGACAAACCGGAAACTCAAACAGAAGGGTCAGGAAACAGAAGAAAATTAAACTTCGGGGGGAGGGGGGGGGTTCGTTGCTAGAACAAACAGTTTTAATTAAATAGCGATTGTGGAGGCAGTGGCTACGAGGGTGGCGCTATCCTCAGGGCAAATTTCTAATTAGTCCGAGCCTGATTGTGCCACTATTGCGGGGCTGTACCCTACTCCCCTCCCCTCTGTCGTGTATAGTAATCTATAGCACGTGTTATTTATGGATAATGTTACATATAAATGTGTAGGTTTTATATAACAAGTACTAAAATATCTATATGTAGAATAATTTAGTTGACCTTATGTATATATGAAGAAGAAAATGGTCAGGGTAAAGGTAAAGAAAATTCTCTTATTTAGGGAGGACTTTTTATTGGTAAGCCAACGTTTCGACCCACATCGCAGGTCTTCTTCAGGGCTAAATATACAAGATACAAATAAATTAAAATATTATGTAGTAAGTAATAGAAATAAAAGCCAGAGGGGATTGGATTATATGACTAAGAACTAATATTTAAATCCAACAAAGCAACAAATGGAGAATTAAAAATTAGAGGACAGTAAAAAATGAAAAATAAAGAATTAGGACAGAATAATATTTTTTAAAAATGGAAGCTATACTTTAGTGCATATTTAATGTCAATTATTATTATTATTGTTTATCGCAAAGCGACGTAAAAATGGTTCACGTTTGGGGCTTATTCTTCTTATCATTTCCTCACCCGCTTTTCATACTTTGCGAGAATTCAGCTTTTCTTTCTTACAAGACTGAAAAGACAAGAAACTATTCGACGTTTTCGCCTACTTCAACATTTACTGGACAAACGCTCTAAGCTCCCAATTAATTAAAAAAGACGCATTTACATGACAGTTATCAGACATATTTGGACATACGGAGTTGAGCTTTGGGGCTCTACTAAACCATCCAATTCATCTCGTATCCAATCCTTACAATCCAAAATCCTTCGTAAAATCCTCAATGATCCTTATTATATCACAAACAGACCCATCATGATCTTAATATCCCATATGTTGCTGATTTGGCCCAAGCTAGATACCTATCCTTCCATGACAAGCTCCATACACACTTGAATCCGCTAGTCTCTCGACTTGCTTCCCATACTATTCCTGATAACCCTCCGAGGCGTCTGAAAAGAAGATTGTTTCGAGACCTTCTACTATTGAACTTCATTGGAGTGCAATCGATGGGTAGTTTCTCCACAAGTGTATTTTGTTTCATATCATTTGTTCATATTAGCAAATTTACTTGTTGTAATATTATTACAGTTGTATATCAATAAATTAATCTAAAAACAAAAAAAAAGTTAAAAACGGTTTGTTATAATAAGTTAGATTTGTTTTATTTCTTCCTACGTTTCGGGCAGATTTTTATACCATCATCAGAGCAGAAATTAGTTACATTTGGTCTCTTCATTCCTCTGTCTTATCATTTCCTCTGAATTACTTTGTGTAATTTATTAACTGCATCCCCTTGACCATTTTCTCTTCTAATATATATCCTGAAAAAAAAAACCCTAAGTACTTTGAACGGGTATGGAGCTCAATACATGGTAGAGACTGTACTGTTTCCTGGACAACGGCTGTGCAGGGAGGTGATTTGTCCCAGATCACGCTCAACCACGATTTTCCCACTAAATTTGGGTCCACATTTTATAGAGGCTATATATGGTCCTAGATTTCATATTATCCATCTCCGGCTGCTGACAGACTAAATAAAATTATTGCCTGCAGCGGGATTTGAAGCAGGATTTCCTTGTACTTTTTATAGCACATATATTATTACAATACTATTTTAATAGAATTTTGTTATGTAATATTTTATATAAGTTTGAAATGTAATTAATCTGATTTTATTCTTGTTTTCAGGTAAGTTGCGGTTTAAATCGATTTGCGATTTCATGATTACGTAAGTAGTTGATGTTGAAACTTGTGCTGAGTCGGAGGAATCCATAGTTATTGATAGATTAAAATAGATTATATTTATATAGGTATTTTATTTTTATTTTCCCCAGCCCTGAAGATGGCTTACAACTTGAACCGAAACGTTGGCACAATACAATACGTCTTTCTTATTTTATGTAACCATTGACTGCGCCCCCTGGCCATTTCATACATTTATGAGTATTTCCGGACTATCAAGTTGTTTTCAATTACAATATGATTTATTAATTCGGAATTATAAAGCTGGCAAGGAAGAAGTAACAAGATATTAATTGCTCAGGCACTGGCTTCATTACAGCGGAGGACATCTTCACTCTCTGGAGGATGTATTGTCTTCAGGATCTCTGTGTAGTGCGCGTAATTATGAATTGGTCGACTGTGTCCTGAGGGGGAAGGATAAAGTGGGAGGGGGGGGGGCTGAATTCCTCTTCTCAATTAGCCTCGCCCTTCTAGCTTCATCGCGATGATTTATTTCCGCAAGATTAATAAACTTGTGCGTGTTATCTTTGAGGAAGTTGTCTTGTTTATTACTTCATCTGAACTGAAGCACTTGTGGGCAATATATATATATATATATATATATATATATATATATATATATATATAAAAGATAAAAAAATCAAAGCCTTAATTATAATAAGGCTTACCGAAGGTTCTTTGCCGATAACACCATTCTTTACTTACAAACTTCTGCCACGGACCACTAACCAAACTCAATCCATGACGATTAGTGGTATTTTGTGAACTAAAAAAAATTATGTATGAGATGAAAATGGCTGACTGGATGATCTTATGTAAAGGAGATGGTTGGGGGGTGCAGTCAATAAGAACACCGAATAAGTGAAGTACTTATATTATGTGCCGACGTTTCGACCTACAGTGTAGGTCATCTTCAACATTCGCCCTGAAGATGACCTACACTGTAGGTCGAAACGTCGGCACATAATATAAGTACTTCACTTATTCGGTGTTCTTATTGACTGCACCCCCCAACCATCTCCTTTACATAAAAAAAACACTTCCACACACAAACACAGGCTCATTTAGATAAAATTAATAGTATAGATAATAATTCATATACACAAATCTATAATATATGCAAAAAATGGAATAACTTATTAAAAGATAACAAATTAATAAATATAAAATTGAAGGCAAATAAACCGAATAAATCAACATTCAGAAACCCATATGATAACAATGTAATAGCAAATAAGCATTGTACAACAATATTTTCTAATAACTTGAGAAATAATGATAAATCTATCAAAAGATATTTCAATGTTTTTTACTATTATGATTATTTACATAAATACAATAGAGTCATTAACTTAACAACCAATATAATACCCAACAACATTATAAATTTATTAAGTCTAGGAGATAATTTCAATTATGAACCATATAATAAAAAAATCAATATTTTTCAAATGTTAGCTGATATTGAATCTATAATCATTCATTTAGATACCCCTGAAACACATAAAAATGGACTTAGGAATACTATTAATAAAAACATCCTAAATTATTTGAACAGAGAAAAAAATAGACCTAATGACACAATAAATAAATTTAATAAAATTATAAACAATGATCTTAGAAATACAAAAATTTTTTTTAAAAATAACAAGGATATATGCATTATCAAATCTGATAAGACTAAACAATTGGTTATAATGACAAAAAATGATTATCAACAAAAGATTTTAGACATAATCAATGATAAACAGACTTACAAAAGCATTAGAAATAACCCCATGATAGAACTGAACAATAAAGTTAACAAATATATAGAAAAATTAATAAAATATAAGTTTATTGATAAAAATTACAGAAATAAACTTTCTAATAACTTTTTTAATAACCCTAGAATTCATGGTCTAATTAAGATACATAAGAAGAATTATCCCCTTAGACCTATAGTTGATGGGACTAATAACCCAACAGATAATCTAGCCAAATTTCTGAATGGTGCATTAGATAATTTAAATAAGGAGAATGAGTTTGATATCAAAAATGCAATTGAATTGAAAGATAAATTAAAGCAAATTAAGTTACAACCCGACCAAATAATTGCAAGTTTAGACATTGTGTCCATGTTCCCTAATATTCCATTAAAATTAGCAATTAAATTAATTAATGACAATTGGGAAAAAATAGAACCTTATACTTGTATTAAAAGCAAAACAATATTTATTGAAGGAATTAAGTTATGCACTGAAAATGGATACTTCACCTTTCAAAACAAATTTTATAAACAAATAACGGGTTTACCGATGGGAGGCAGACTTTCAGTGAACATTTCAGGAATAGTAATTAATCACATTATTAAAGAAAGTTTACTAAAAATGAACAACCCTCCAATTTTTATAGTATATAGTATGATCTGTTGGTTATCACTAATAATAATATTTTAGTAGAATTCAATAAAATCCTAAATGAGCAAAATAAAAATATTGTTTTTACACTTGAAACGGAAACTGAAAACTCGATTAATTTTTTGGATATTACAATCATTAGAGAACCAACAAACAACTATCTTACTACTAAATGGTTCAAAAAAGATATAACGTCTAATAGATTGTTAAACTATTACTCAAACCACCCTATTGCCCAAATTAAGAATGTAGCTACTAACCTGATTGGAAGATCTATTAAATTAACAGATGCCAAATTCTTAAAAGAAACTAAAAATAAAATATTCAAAATTCTATTAAGCAATGCATTTCCAATTAGTCTTATAAACAAATTATGGTACACACAATATAAAATAATAAATAATAATGATAATAATAGCATATCAAAAAATGTAAACATTAACTTCAACACCAATAAAAATATTAAAGATTCATAAAAACTTATCCATAGTAATTATAATAAAAAAACTAAACCGAATCAATCAAAAATTACAAATTATTTTAAAACAGAAGATAATAACACAAATACACAAACTAAAAATAGCATTGCCAAAATAAGTACTGAATCACTTAATGTAGAATTTAAACAAGATAAAACAAAAACAAACTATAGAAGCATCACATATATTAGAAACCTATCAAATAAAATAGAACCAACCTTTAAAAATTATGATATCCATGAAATAAAAGTAGCACATAACACTAAAAATCCAATTAGAAAAATAATAGAAAGCCAAAAAGACAAAATACCTATATTAGACAATAAAAATGTTGTTTATGACATAGAATGCAAGAATTGTAATAAAAGATATATAGGGCATACAAAAAATAGCTTAAATAGTCGGTTTTATCAACATAAAAATAATATTAAGCCTAATTCAAAAACAGGAACTGCTTTATCTGCACATTGCAAAGAAACACTACACACTTTTAATTTCGAAAACCCAAAAATCTTACATAAAGAAAAAAATACAATTAAAAGGAAATGCCTAGAAGCTTTGTGCATTAATGACAATATAGAAAATGTAGTCAACGATAGAAAAGAAGCAGGAGATATTAGTAAGTTATATTCATCCGTTATTCTAAAATTGAAAAAGAAATAATATATAGGTTTTTATCTGCTCAAAACATAACTGTTACAATAACTTTCTCAATAATTGCCTTCTAAACTTCACCTGAACCAGCCATAGTGATTTAAATTATTGAAACAATTGAAAAATAACATAATGTCAGAATAATTATCAATATGCTTGTTTGTTTTTATTTTTTATTTATTTATTCAATTATTTGAATTGAGATTGTTTAGATATAATATTAATATTAATTTATTTAAATAATTTCGAAAATAATATGAAAGATCATAATAGACTAAGATCAAAGGTTGACTTATTATTAAATGACTATAGAGGATATGGTTCCCTCTGAATTGGAAAAAAAAAATTTTAAATGGAATTAAACAACTTATGTGAGGTATCTATGCTTTATTTGGTTATTTGTTGGACAATAGAAATATTTTATATACAGTTTTATTTATTGAATTATTTATATTGTTATAATTATGGAATTTATGCATGTGTTACAGATGAATGACTTATGGTTAAATTGTTAACCATATAATAAGTATAAAAAAAATGAAACAATTAAAATAGAAGATTGAGAATGGCCTTGGCCGAAACGTTTCTCGTAAATAAAGAATAAAAATTTTTTTACTGGAAATAGGTTTTTTGTTCTCCTAATTAAAGAATATAAAATCTTTTGATATATCGGAACCATACCCTACCTAGTTTAGGCCGTGTTATAACAACAAGTGACGTGGATTAACGGTCCTCCGCACTACGTTATGGGGACAGCACCCCTTCCCACGACGTCACTGAACCCCGGGTGGTGTGGTTTCGTTTCCTGCCCAGACAGTCATTAATCACCCACCGCTAACTAGATGGAGATGGGCCACCCGAAAACAGGCCAGTTACAATAATGACGTAATGACGACCATCGAGGTAATGCCTCCACGATCCCATAACAGCACTTGAGGGAGAAGAACCTCGCCGGCATCCGCTCTCATATCGAGTAGCTCAAGTACTTCCGGGGCCCTCTTCCGTTCCTCTGCCTATTCCTCTCCTAGATAAGATAGATATTAATATAAAATATCAATCTAAATAAAGTGAATCAACAATATTCTATTTTTAAATTTTACTCATGTTTCTCATTTCTTTTAGCTTTATCAATTTATGTTATCAAATGTTTATCAACTTTATCAAATGTATGTAGTATTTTTTTTAAATGTGTACTGAGAGCTGTTTGATCTTGTTTATTCGGGTTTTTTATTATTGTACTAGCTTATGCCCGCGGCTTCGCACGCGTGTAATTTGGTCTGACACATAAAGTTTCGTGAAAGATCATTTTAAATAAATAATTTAATTATTTTTTTTAAATATAAGTTACTCGAACATCCGAAATTTCAGATGCCTAACTTCAAAACTGACGGATTCTATACAACCTTTGAATCCCTATTATATTAAAGGGGAAACCCTTGGAGTGGAATTATCCGAATTTCTTTCTTAAACTATACACAGAACCTAACTACAAATTTCAAGATGCTAAGTTCCTGATTTACCTTTAATTATGTACTATAACGGAGGGGGCACATGCCCCCGTGCCCCCATATAGTTCATCATGTGATTTGCCTTTATTTATGTACAATAATGGATTCTCCACAGTACTTAAAATACTGCAGGGGGAGGAACGTGCCCCATAGCACCCCCCCCCCATAAATCCCCGCTTTCTATAGGCTATGTGTTATTCTGATGTATATTACTGTAAAGTTTCATCCAAATCCGTCCAGTAGTTTTTGCGTGAAAGAGAGACAAACATTCACATTTATAATATTAGTAAGATTAGTAGGATATCTAAACAATAGTTTCACTCATGTTCTTTCTGTTATTTTAACAACTATGATCATGTGATTTTCCTTTATTTATGTACTATAATGGATTCTCCACAGTACCTAAAAAACTGTCAGCGGGGGGGGGGGGGGGGCGGCACGTGCCCCCTCCCCCCTAAATCCACGCTTGCTATAGCCTATGTGTTTTTCTGATGTATAACCTATATTACTGTAAAGTTTCATCCAAATCCGTCCAGTAGTTTTTGCGTGAAAGAGAGACAAACATACAAATATTCACATTTATAATATTAGTAAGATAACAACTATATTTCTGTTGGTACACTCTACGTTTTAAGTATTGTTCATGAGTATGAGAATAACCTAACAAAAAGACGGTAGTACACAAAAGTAATATTTCACACACTATTTACAAAATTATTATTCATAAACTGTTGTAACAGAAATGTAACCTTCTCGGTTATCAAATCCCAGCTGTTACCATAGTAACCATATCAGTAATATTCAAAAGACGTTCTGTCTTTGTCGTGTCTTCTTGACATGTGAAAATGACCGTTATTACTTTACCTAGCATTTATATATATTATTATGTAATTTTTTATATTTTACAATATTTAATGTAATATAATTTCTAATAAATATTAATACTTTTTATTATAAAAAAAAGTAATATTAAAAATTAAAAAAAACTGATAAAAATTGATAAAACGGACATTTTTTTTATACACCCTATTATATCCTACTAATATTATAAATGCGAAAGTTTGTATGTTAGTCTCTCTTTCACGCAAAAACTTCTGGACGGATTTGGATGAAACTTTACAGTAATATAGGTTATACATCAGAATAACGCATAGGCTACAACAAGGGCTGATTTAACGGGGGCACATGCCCCCAGACAGTTTTTTGTGTTTGGTGGAGAATCCATCATAGTACATAATTAAAGGCAAATCAGGAACTTCGCAGATAGGTAGATCGCAGATAGATAGATATGTATAATTTAAAAAAGAAATTTGGATAATTCCACCACCAAAGGTTTCCCCCCTTAATACAATAGGGGTTCAAAGATTGTATGAATCCGTCAGTTTTGAAGTTAGACATCGGAAATTTTTGGTGTACGAGTAATTATAGTAAAAAAAAATATTAAATTGTTTATTTGAAATGATCTGTTTTTACAGCAGTGGATTGTGCATTCTCTAACGGATTAAATGAAAGGACAAATCAGACCATTGTAAATAGAATTCGATGTAAAATTTTTGAGAATAGAAATAAATCATGGCCTCAGGTAGCAGAGGAATTTGTAAAGGATTATAACAACACAATTCACAGTTCGACAGGATTTACTCCTAATTATTTGCTGACAGGAGTGAATTATTCATTTTTACCGGATGAATTAAACAACAACAATTCCACAAATTTGGTCAACAATAGAGAAATAGCTTTTAGGATATCAAAAGAAATTCACAATCAAAATAAGGAATATTATGATAAGAATGTAAAACAAATAGATTATAAGGTAGGAGATTTAGTCTATGTTCAAAACATTAATAAGTTGAATAAACATAAAATCGATCAAATTAGAGTAGGTCCGTTTAAAATTAAAGAGAAAATTTCAGAGGTAATGTTTGTGTTGGATAGCAGATTTAGAAAATATGAATCAAATATTTTTCATGCTAGTAAGCTCGTTCCTTATTCCGATGTAGTGTGCCCTCGGTGTTAAAAAGGGGGGATGTAAGCTTGTGTGTTATCAAGCTGGTCTTTGTCACATGTGGACTTGGAGTGGGAGTGAGGAGGTAATAGGACGGTTAGGATTGAGAATATTGCAATAGTGTTTATTAATAGTTTGCTATCGACAATTGTATCGATTCAGGTAGTTTTAAGCTTATTAGTTTACTGTAATATTTGTATTTATAATATAGGTAGCTAATTGGAATGTATTATTAAAATAACAGTTGAATGCTGCATCATACAAGAGTTGATCTATAACCTAAAACGTCACTCCATTTAAATCCCTTACATATATATATATATATATATATATATATATATATATATATATATATATATATATATATATATATATATATATATATATGTTATTGGATATGCTGTAACTATGCAACCTCGAACCACGACAGAAAAATGCCCCAGTGAGGACGAGGTTTGTTCTTGCCCTATTTTGATTACAAATATGACGTTACTTTGATATATAGAAGGCCTTGGAAACTCCTAGACGCAACTATCTCCCAAGAACTATGACGTACTCCTTCCTCCACTTCTAGAACGGCGGCGATTACCAAAGGTCTCGTTAGGCCCTCTGAGCTAGGAGTGGTCTCTGAGTCAGAGGTTCCCTGGAAAGACTTGTTCAGTTCCGATGCAGTCATCCCTCTTAGGTTCTGTGGGCGTCTGGGTTCACGGAGGTAGTGGAGTATGGTCTATGGTTCCTGTGGGATAGGCTGGAGTCTGGAAGGGAGATCGGGAGCTCAGTAGTGTTTTTAGGTAGTTTTTTATTTATTTTTTTTTAACCCCTTAATTTATTTTTTGTATTCACATAATATTAACAGTATAGTTTATTTTTACTGTTTCTGTACCTTTGCTTTATTTTTAGCATCGTATATCTCTATTTTTCTCGTACCTTATATAAACTGAGCAAAAATAAATTGGGATACCACTAATTTTGTTGCATTTACTTTGCTTATGTTATTGTTGTATTACTTTAATATTATTTTTATTATAGAAATCAATAATATTTATTAAAAATATTACTACAATGTAGTTATTAAATGTATAATAATATAAATGGTTGGTAAAGTATATTCTACAAAATTAGCAATATCCCTATATATTTTTGCACAGCACACAGGGAGAAGAAAATGGGCAGGGTAGAGGACAGAAAAAATCCCATAAATAAGAAGAAATATTTATTTTAAAGCCAAGGTTTCGACCCATATTGCATGTCTTTTTCAGGCTAAATATACAAGATAAATACAATCCTTGGTACTTGTGTCTTAACGCAGCCCTGGTTACTTTTCCCTGCTTGTTCGCATGCGCGAGCAGTTACATTTTGTAACGGTTACATTTCTAACAGCTGATTTGCTCTATGTTTCATCTTGCTTACAGTGTTTTGATTATTGCTTATTTATTGTTTCTTATTTGTTGTTTATCGTTCGTTATTTGTTCTTTATTCTTTGTTATAGATTTTTCGTTGTTATTACTTTAGTTAGTTATTTAATTAGTGTAAAATTATTGGTATTTGGGATTTGCCTTCAACAGAAGAACAAGCTATACATTTTTTGCAGGAGCGTAATATTTTACCAGAACAAAGAAAATGTAGCAATTCCCATCAAATGAAATTGTATTGTAGTGAAAGGTTTTTTGGAAATGAATCATATTTATGCGAGTTCGTATGGCGACAGCATCAGTCAAAACAAAATACAGACTGTTTTGAATCTATATTGAAGTCTATTTCGACACATTTTCCACCTAAAAGCGATTAAATTTTTAATATTTGTATTTTGTAATTGTTTATTCTTCTTTAATTAATTTTTCATCATATATTACATTTTTCAATTTTTTTTTTTACATAATTGTTCATTACTTTTATTTCTTAATTCTTAATAGTTTGAAATTATTTTATTATACATAATTTTTCATTATTGCGATTTTTCATTACTTCATTTGTCAATAAATTCTTTTGATTTGTAATTGTTCATTTTTCAACCCCAATAAATTGAAGGTAACTGTTAGAAATGTAACCGTTACAAAATGTAACTGCTCGCGCATGCGAACAAGCAGGGAAAAGTAACCAGAGCTGCGTTAAGACACAACTACCATTTCCTTTTTTAATAATTCATTATATTATAGATTATTTTAAATTTCAAACTTGTATAAAATGTAATTTAAAATATCATAATCCGAAAATCCTGATTCAAATCCCGCTGCGGGCGACCTTTATTTAGTCTGTTTGTAGCCGGAGATGGATCAAATAGGATCTAGGACCCTCCTGGGGCTCACCCAGCCTCTATAAAATATTATAAAAATCTGGTGGTTGAGCGTGACCTAGGACAAGTCACCTCCTTGCAGAACTGTTGTCCATGAAACAGTACAGCCTTCAACCATGCAGTGAACCACAGACCCGTTCTCGGATAATAATGGTACGGGTTTTTCTTTTTTTATTATAATAATACAAGAAAAAAATAAGCGTTTAGTGAATTAAATTAAATAACAAAGTATTATTGCTGGAATATTCACGAGTAATTAAAATACTTACAATTTACATATTCCTAGTCCATGACACCAACCATAAGCTTATGTTTACTACCGTGATTTCAAGAACCCTACCCTAATAAACAACGGAACCACAGGCGTACCACAACCAGTTGCTTACAACCCTTGGAGGATTAATAATAAACCTTCGGGTAGGGAGGTAAATAAGTGGGATGATAACATAATTGTAACGTGAGATTTAGTGGAACCTCTGCGGGTACTTGGGTCATTATTATGGAGGGGCTATAGCAGGTACCTCGCTGTTCATTATATTGTACTTATACGTGCCCTATTCTACTATAAGGTACAATTATATATAAAGCAATCACCCTTCCAACTCTGCTTTACGAATGTGGAATGTGAATACTAGCGCTGAAGGATGAACGATGTTTTAAGCTATTCGAAAATAAGTTTTTTTTGGGGGGGAGTTTAACACTTTATTGAAAATTGTGGACAATAAGTAATGGTGCTGTGTAGCTTACAATCCATGACAAAACAATGATATAAACAAAATAAAATAAATAAATATATAATCGGAGCGCTATCAATGGGTAGTTTCTCCACAAGAGTTTTTTTCATGTCATTTGTTCATATTAGCAGATTTACTTGTTGTAATATTATTACAGTTGTAAATATCAATAAATTAATCTAAAAACACAAAAAAAATGTTTAAAACTGTTTGTTGTTTTCATCGGTAATTTGGTCTAATTCCAAGTCTCTTAAGATGTTAATTATTATGTATGTAAGAAAATGGCCCTGGAATGCAGTCATTAAAGTACGATTAATAAGTTAGACTTGTTTTATTTCTTCCTACGTTTCGGACAGATTTTTATACCTTCATCAGGGCAGAGATTAGTTACATTTGGTCTCTTCATTCTTCTGTCTTATCATTTCCTCTGAATTACTTTGTGTAATTTATTAACTGCATCTCCTTGACCATTTTCTCTTCTAATATATATCCAGAAAAAAAAACCTGAACCACTTTGAACGGGTATGGGGCTCAATACATGGTAGAGACTGTACTGTTTCCTGGACAACGGCTGTGCAGGGAGGTGATTTGTCAGCCCGAGCCTATACGATGTCAGGTTCATAAGAAACCCTATCCCAATTAAGCCTGGATAGACAAAACTTAGATTTCCTACTGTAGCTTCATATGATTAGCCATAGCAGCATAAAGTGACGTTAAATAAAGAAACAGTTATGAATCAATATGAGTTCGAGTTAAACAAACAATTGAATTATAAAATTTTAATAATTTGAGTTGGTCCGCCGTTAGGCTGATAGGGGGGGGGGGTACCCCCCTTTAAAAAAAAAACTGGAGGAACTACGACGAAGCCCCGACGGGAGGGTAAGACGACACCTGGTGCCAGGATTAGAAAACTCGGAGCGAACTGTTTTAATTGCGAGCACTCCGCCATCTCACCGCTAATATCTCTATAAATATTCAACAGGAGGGGGTTAAAAATTCATCAGGGCCCCCCTCAAAAGAAAACCGACACCAGCGCCCTCTAATTGCACTATAATGTACTCAGAGGTGTCTCTTTTAGCGAATAATCTTGTCGGGGGGAGTTTAGTAGCCCATAATACCTTTAAGTGGTTTTACCTACCATAACTTGAATAATAAATTATCTAAGCAAGTTATTTTCCAATTATAAAACACTAAAACCAGAATAATGAAATAAGAATAATAAAATTTCGTACTATAAATTGCATTTTTTAAGTGAAAACTTCTTTACCGACTTTTGTTAGAGGAAAATTGTGGGTTAGCGTCAGCAACATGTTCGAAACTAGTGACAACTAGCGGCCAGTCTATGAGTTATAAAATTTCTTTAAATCAGCTTCAGTCTAAAGATTAGAATTCAATTGATATAAGAAAAATTATATTTATCTCAAAAGTCTTTAAATATTGTGCGATTGATAAAAATAATATATTTTGGGGGGGGGGGCTTTTACAATCTTTTCCCGAAATCCAATACATTTTGTCACCAATACTCTCTCTCCTCCCAATCTATTGTACCTCTCCCAAGCCTCTTGCTGCCACAACCTCTTCAACTCCTTGCAGCCCGAGGTTTACCTAGGGCGGCATCTTCTTCGTCTCTCCTCTGGGACAAAGTCAAATATCACTTCTGCCATCTATCGGGGACCATTCCACTGCAGCTGCTTGGTCCGAATTTTGTGCGTTATCGTTTTATCCGTATGGCTAAGTTTTTCACTCCCTCAATTCTGGAAAATCTACTTCTCTGAAAATCTATTTCTACAGCTTAGTCTTTGTGCATCTCTTGGTCCAATCACGCACATTTCCGAACCATAAAGGGTTACACCTTCAAAAAGTAATGAAAAATCCTATTTTTGGTTTCTAGCGAAACATTTGGGCTCAACATTACAGAGTTAACCATGCCGACAAACTTCTTTGCTTTGGCGATCTTTTCCTTTTATAAAACAATAATACTATATATAGGAAATTATATCTTAAATTCTTATTACTCGAGTGAGTAAAATAAAACCTTTTTCCAATCATATATTTTGTTTCTTTATTTAAAAACGTTTCAACATTTAATATGTCACTCTCAATTTACATTTTTTTATGAGTCCTTTAACGTTATTTAATTTAAAAATATTCTCTAAAATTTTTTTATAAATTTGTACATTTTCAACCTAAAATAAAAGACAAATCAGAAAATACATAATTTTACAAACAAAACATGTCCCAAAAATACTGGATAAAAAGCATAGATACCATTTTAGTTGATTGTCAATAATTTAAAATATTTCTTATAACGCTTAGAGTTACAATGTACTCCATGGTCATCATTAACAATATTTGAAATTTGCACTTTGGACTGTTATGGTTATTATTATTAATATAGTATTTTAATTTGTTTTCTTCTTTAATATATTGTTAATATAAATTAGTGATTTTTGATCTTTATTGATCTATTTTATATCTTTTATTTATTTTAAAAAGTTAATTGTATGAATATTAAGAAAATTGGAAAAATGAAAACTATGTTATGAGGTTCCTGAGAAGGTTATGTTATCTGTGTTATCTAATAAGTGTAGACTTCTATATTTCTTTATTTCATTTTTAACTTTAAAATCACTGATGATTATAATATACTTATTTCGATAGATTCCTTCGGATCATTTACCACCTTATCTATTTTGTCATTGATGTATAATGCTTCTAAAAATCTCCTTTTTATCTTATTTTTTTCTCTGTGTAAAATGTGTGGTTTCTCAAAGTTAAATGTGTGTGATTCTTTTTTGCAATGGGCTGACATATTTTATTTGTAAAATTATGTATTTTCTGATTTGTCTTTTACTTTAGGTTGAAAATGTACAAATTTATAAAACAAATTTAGAGAATATTTTAAAATTAAATAACGTTAAAGGACTCATAAAAAAATGTAAATTGAGAATGACATATTAAATGTTGAAACGTTTTTAAATAAAGAAAAAAAAATATATGACTGGAAAAATGTTTTATTTTACTCACTTGAATGATTGACTAAGAAAGATCTACTCCAGTAACATAAACAAGATAATTAAAATAAAAAATATTACTTTATACCATCACAAATTATGGTAAAATGGTATTTATTATAACTTTTAGTATAATTATTATTATTAGCCGTAAAGCTACCAAAGTGGAAAAAAGTAAAAATGATTCACTTTTGGGGCTTCCTGTTCTAATTTACCCACCAGCTTTTCTTCCTTCCCTCCATTTTCTTCCAGTTTTCGGAATCTTTTGTCTCTGGCATAACCTACTATTTCTTAACAATTTTAAGTTTCAAACGGTTTCTTGTTTTCATATTTACACCTTTTATACAGTACCTATTTAAATTATTTCGCTCCATTTTAAGTTCATTCTATATATAGATGTGAACAGAATGTGGATATTTAAGATTCAACAGGAGTACTAAATGCTTATATAAGTGGACAAACGACATAAAAATTGGATGTGGAAGTAGATGATTGTAGTCATGTCGGACATGACTTCAATTGGCGTGAAGGACTTGCAACTGGACTCACGTGGATGGAATACGAGTCTAGGTTATTATCGCCCTGTCCTCTTTGTACATGCCACAATTGTCATTGTATATATACACATATATATATATATATATATATATATATATATATATATTTATAAACTATATTATAATATAATGTAAAGTAGATAGTTGGGGGGTGCAGTCAATAAGAACGCAGAATAAGTAATAAACTTATATTATGTGCCGACGTTTCGACCTACAGTGTAGGTCATCTTCAGGGCTAACAGAGAAACAAACAGAACAAAAAATATAAAAATGTACAGTAACAATAATATGGTGACAAGTAATGTAGAAAATTAAAATAGTGGCAGATATGAAGATAGAAGATAACGAATATTAAAAAAGTGCCAGAATATAATAAAATATAGATATAGACAGATTTAAAAATTAATGATAATGAACAGAAATTAAAATAGTGACAGATATAATAAAATTAAGATAAAGACAGATATAACAAAATTATGGATAATGAAAAGGAAATGAAAATAATGACAGATATAATAAAGTAAGACAGATTTATTAAAATTAAAGAAAATGAGCAGAAATAATAAATTATAAATAACGCATATAAAATAAAAAATAGAAAATAAATGTACAGAATGGATCGTAAAGTAAAAATAATAATATAAAGGAAAATCAAAAGGAGGAGTTGAACAAAAGAAACCAAAATGAGGATATTTACATATACAGAAAGGTTGGAACATGAAGAATAAAGAAAAACTAGTAAAATAAAGGTATAAAATGTATGATAACGGGTTTGATGATGTTACATGTTGCAGAAAAATATGAAACGTTTTTCAAAAAATTTCCTAATGGTTAAAGAATAATTTCAATATCATCATTTATTTATAACAGGAACTTGCTTTGCTTTGCCAATACCCAAATGTTTATTTATTTTTAACTCTCATGGACCTTTCAAATATATCTATCCCAACAATATCTTTTGTTAACTTATTTATTTGACGCGAAAGAGTCCTGAAGGACTACGCGACTGTGATGCAGGGTTTTTTTTTTTCGTTTTCTTCTCCACCCATCTTTGCCTCATGATTTCACTGAAAGTTTTCGGTTTTTCTTCTGTCCAGGTTTAACATTTTACAGGACTTACATTTCTTATTTACTTAAATTAGATACAATTACCTTTTTTTTCTCTCTTTTATATATTATTATTGTTATTTATTGTTACCTAAATCCTTAAATCTTCCACGTTCCAACAAAAGGGTTCATCAGTAGATAAGGAAAAAAAAACTGAAGCCGTTAAGAGCTTTGGAACGGTCTTGAATGGACAGGCTATTGTATTTAGTCCTTCAATGGCGCCTCAGGAAGAAAAGAGTTTTTCACGAAAAGAAAATCCAATTCGGGAAAAGAGTCCTGAAGGGGGCAAGTTTCCTCTGCCCTATAAATAATAGATGAAGGCTTCCGGTCCTTGTTAGCTTTCAATATTTATAAATTGTCCGCATTATTGAGGGGGCCCTGGCGCTGCAATCTAAATCTATATACTCTTCTGTATATATACTCTGCATATAATTCAATATCTTATTTATGTAAAGTCATGTTCCGGACATTTTCGGAAGCAAAAAGTAATATTTGAGTGGAAAATATTAACTGTATAATTCTAATAATGGAATGGATTAGTCGTGGGGGGGGGGAGGTGCAGTCAATGATAACACAAAATAGGCTAAACTGATTTTATTGTACCAACGTTTCGGCCTAAGATGTAGACCATTTTCAGGGATGTAGTGCCTGCCGAGTCTGAGATGACGCGTCATCTCAGACATGGCACACAGTTCCGGTTGCCCTGAAGACGGCCTTCATCATATGACGAAACGTTAGCATGATAAAATAAGTTTGGCAATTAGTATCTTTTTAATTTGAAATTTATGCTTCATTGTCCCTGCGTCCGTAAGGTATAAGGCATTCCAGTATTCTGCTACTAGTCATAACCATAACCATAAGCATAGTATAATCCGAATTTATTCCCAGCCCTTTTTCCTTACCTGCATTCATCAAAGTTCTGAATTTAGTTTGTTAGTTCGCAGGTCCACAAACCCAAGCACGGATATATATATATATAGTCAAATTCAAACCTTTTTCGGTCTGTATAAGCTTTATAAACGTCTCTAACTTTGATAATCTTCAATAATTTCCTCGGCGTATGAGGTAATTATATTAGTTAGGATTGATTTATTTGTTATAATGCAATTGGGAAAAACCACAATGCAAAGCCTTATGTTTCAAATCTAGTAATACACCCACTTACCAGTCGACGTTTCGCCTATTCAGGCTTTATCAAGACACAAAAACAAAAAAGGGTTATGTGAATCACATCTGAGAGAAAAAGGTGCAATACATCCCAACGATCAACAGCCCAAACTGGCTCTAAACATGAGACAGCATCCCACCACCAAGACGTTCAACATACAACTGAAAAGAAGGTAATCGAATTGATTTATTTGATTTATAACAAGTCGTTAGGAGTGAGATTCCGCGGTAGTTATTACAGTCCATCCTCAGCCCCTTTTTGTGGATCGGAATAATAATAGATTCTTTCATTTCTTCAGGCGTTTATTCATTTCTCCATAGGTTTAAACGTGAACCATATAATATCTGCTTCCCCGCGTTCTTTTACCAGTTCACTTGGAATATTATCGACCGCAGCTGCTTCGTATGATTTCAATTTTCCTCCAGACTTGGGCCTTCTAAAAATGTTTCCGCACTCTGATATTCAGAAACAGGGATTTTATTATTAATTCTGGTATTCAAGCAGTCGAAGAAATAAATAAAATATTTCAAATATATCTCTGTCAATAAATTGATACAATATCCTATATAATATCCCCGAAGTATCGAGAGGACACAGAGGGACCAGTTGGTCTGTGTTCGATTCCCGCACAGACCTAAGGGTGCACCTACATTGGATCCGATGCGATACGATCAGAATTCGGAAGCAAACCAAATGACTGAAATATATCGAGAGTGCCTACATTGGATCCGCTCCGATCCGATCCATTTTTATCCGAGCGATTTAGTCGCTCGTGGAATCAAAATAGTTTATTTATGCGGAAGCGCCTACATTGGATCCGATCCGATACTGTACGATCAGGTGCCATTTTCACATTTCAAAATCTTTAGTTTTCAATCCGATAAGCCAGCCGTTACCATGTGTAGCAACCTAACCTTTATTGTCTAAAATGTTTATTAAAAAATATACATTTTAATTTGATAATTAACTATTATATTAATATCCGTCATAAATCAAAATTAAATATTCTAAATTCTCATTAAAATATTTTATTACTAATCTTCATGAACCATTAAATATAGTAGCCAAGGTTATTTTTCCGTTGAATAAAATTATATCTATCAAAAATGTACATAAAAATATACCTACATAAAATTTTAATTCGTCAAATAAAATTGGAAACATTAACTTTTGATAAAATTATCTTCGTAATGTTTAATTTATTTATTAAACAATTGGCAACTCTGGGAGGTATGGGCTTTTCTGATTTTTTATACTCGTTTGCAAAGATGAACAACAAAATATCAAAAGAAATAAATATTATCACAATCAAGAAAATTAAATCATTATATAAAACACGAATATATAATAAAAACAATAAATTCTATTTTTTTTTTTTATTGAAAAACAACTAAATTATTTATTTATAGTCAAACAGCAAGACAAAAATATTCTAATATAGTAATATTACCTCATTGCTATAACATTTGGTTCTTTAAATTTATAAAATTAAGATTATTTATTAATTATTTTGAATATATTTATATTTCACTATAATATATATAAAATATAAGAAATAAAAGAATAAAATTAATAGTATATTATTCGGAAGGCAGTGACTAGTTTCACTATCGGATTGAAAAGAATAGAATCACGTCGGATCTGATCCAGTGTAGGCACTCACTGCGTATTTCAGTTATTTGTTTTTTCAGCCCATCGTGCTATGTGATAGAATAGGATCGCGTCGCATCGCATCGGATCCAATGTAGGTGCACCCTAAGACTGGGATAACAGCAAAGTTCCCTCCCTACTTCCCCTGCCTTACTCCTATATAACACTAATTGGGATTCCGGACCTCTGCAACGTAATGGCTTCATAAAGGTCCCTTTTAAATTTATTTCGCATAATTAGTTTCCCTTCACCTTTTGAACCCTTCGCCGAGCTACAAAGCGTCCATTAGGGTATCTCTTGTATTTTTTTTTTAATTAACCCACTTGTACTGAGGCTTTCTGATCTTGATGCCACTTTTTTTTCCCTTTGATTCAGTTTTGGGATAATATCTGAGGAATATCACTACTCTGTATGCTGACAGGTCGTCTTGTATATAATTAAAATTAATAATTTACAATAAAAATGAGCAATAACTGAAATACATAAAAAAATTACTAGAATGCATTATTCATTTTCGCACTGAAGGCGGTTCTTATGACAGTCTTTTCAATTTAGTTTGCATTTTTTAAATATACTCGTATTTTGACATAACTAATAAGCGATAATTAAAAATTTATTGATGTCCTATACAAAGATTTTCATTATGAAGGGAAGTTATATTTTGTCCAAATCTGATGATTTTTCTATATCTTCATGTTCAGGCTCCATGCCATGTCCTCATGTTATCTGTTATATTCATGGGTGCAGTCCATAATGTCAGGGGTGCAGTCAAAGATTAAAAAACATGAGAAAAACTTTACTGTGCCAAAGTTTCTGCCTAAGATGTAGGCCATCTTAAGAGATGGGAAAAGAAAGAAAAAAATACTATATAGAACAATTCATTCTATTCTCTATCTTAAATAACTTTTGTGATAGTCGATAACGCCACATTAAATATAAACCTTCACTTAATACCCTGAAAATCCTGGCATGATCTGTCCTTCAAATCCTTGTTGAAGACAAGTCATCCTGAGGAGGTCTAACCTATTTAAAACAGCTTCGTAATGTTCCTTCTGGCGCCACGTCTATCTTAACACTTTCCAAACAGTCCTAATGGTCGATCATCCCACCCTAGCGATTTATTTATTGAAAACAATATCGATATTTCGTGCCTTTTCGATAAGAAGCGTTAGGGATCAAAAACGGATATTTACATTTTTAAAACTACTAGAGGAAGAAACTTATCCGGGTGGAGGGTAAATAGGGAGAACTGTTTATTGGTAAGTCGACGTTTCGACCCACATTGCAGGCCTTCTTCAGGGCTAAGATAAGATCGGTGGTTGACCCTAGACTGGCAGTTCATATTGGCAGAAGACCAAGGCCATACCCAGGAAAACATTTCGGGAGGGGGGGGGGTCCTGATGGTCCTGAGACCCTTCAGGGGTTGCAGTGGTACAGGCTTACAAAAGAATATCACAATAATACTAATAGTAATCTATACACATTATAAAACAAAGTCCTCAGCCGCGTTTGTTCGCGGTAAAGTCAATAACTACAGCACGGATTTTCTTGCGGTTTTCACCAATAGATAGAGTGATTCACGAGAAAGATATTGGCATATAATTTGTCAAGGTTTTGTGTAAATAGGTTGGAATATCGATGGGTTTCACCGAAGACGCTGCTTGCCTAATCCCGTGCAGTTATCTAACGTGCAAGATAATAAATTTGTATATAAAGAAATATTTGGTTCTGTTTTTATTTTTATAATTTCTATATAATAAAATACATTAGCTGAGGTGGGGAGAAAGAAAATCAAGACTCCCAAAGAAGCCTAACCAATTATATTCACGTTGTCCTTAGTGGCCGCTACGCTATAGAAAAAATACATTATACATACAAATTATGTAGTCATAATATGCCTTATTACCCGAGTAAAGCTGGGGTGGGTCGCTAGTTAATAATAAAAAGTAATAAACTTTGTCATACCAGTTTGTTTATGGTTTTTATTTTTTATGATAGCAGAGTTCCCCAGAGTGTTCGGGAACATAATAATATTGTGACTCCTGACCTGACTCGTGAGAATACGTGTACAATAGAGCAGGGAGTACAATAAAGCTAAGAGGTATCAATATTATACTCCGCCATATCCGGAATGGTACGTCCCCTCCGTGCTGTACCCGATATTGTACCTTCGTACCATTACTGGAATGACTCAACCTTCCTTCAACATCACCTCATCTCCAATAGTACTTGTCAAGGGATATCGTTACCGCTTCCTGGATATAGTCTTTCGGGATATTTGATATGTTACTTTATATCTCTTCGAAGTTATTATTTACATAAGATTATCCTTAATTATTATTAATACTACAACAATAATATGTAAATAGGCTAAGTGATACATAATGACATGAGATAATGACAAGTAGAGAAACTACCCACTGGTAGTACTCAAATCACAAGTTCAACTAAGAAGATCACGTGCCCATCTTCTTTTCAGACGCCTGGGAGGATTATCAGGAATTGAGGGGAAGCTAGTTTTGAAACTAGAGGGTTTGAGGGGTAATGAAGTTTGTTATGAAAGGATAGATACCGGGTTCGGGCGAAATCAGCAACAAATGGGACTTTCAGGTCGTTATAGATGACTTTATTCTTAACAAAATAAGGAGCATTTGAGGATTTTACGAAGGATTGTGGATTGTAGG
The DNA here is from genome assembly GCA_037127475.1 of Arma custos. NCBI lineage: Eukaryota > Metazoa > Arthropoda > Insecta > Hemiptera > Pentatomidae > Arma > Arma custos. The sequence goes on along the minus strand of CM073762.1, from coordinate 111,906,336 downwards.
GATTCGATAGCTTAGTGGAGCCCCATCCAAATAGGTCTAATGATTGTCATGTAGATGAGCCTTTTGTAGTTAATTGGGAGCTTAGAGCGTTTGTATAGTAAGTGTTGAAGTAGCCTGAAACGCCGAGCGGTTTCTTGTCTTTTCAGTCTTGTATGAGGATTCCAGGTTAATCGTTCGTCAAGGTGCAACCCTAAGTATCGGATCTGTTTTACAGGAACCAGAGGGATATTAACTATTCATATTTAAAAACATAATAATAATAAAATAAGGCTGAAAAATCAGGTCATTGTGCAAGATAGGACAAATCACCTCCCTGCACAACCATGGTCTATGAAACAGTACAGTCTTTAACATGTACTGAACCTCAGACCGTATTAGTGTTACTGTTTTTTCTATTACATACAATAAATAAAAAAAATTATATATATATATATATATATATATATATATATATATATATAATAAATAAAATATTTAAGAAAATATTTAAATAATTAAAAAAAAAATTATGAATATAAATTTGACGTAAGTCAACGATTAAAATAATGTTCAATGAACATACTTCCCCGTGTATACCTCGAAAAATTGCGAGATCACAGGGATATAGGATCATTGAAGAGAAAGGATTTGTCTAGCTGGAATGCGTGCCTTGGTAGCTCAGTGGATAGAGCACCGCGCTAGAAACGCGGGTGACCCGAGTTCAAATCCCGGCCAAGACATAACCTTTTCTCTTCAAAAAAAAAAACAGTAACACTAATACGGTCTGAGGTCCAATACATGTTAAAGACTGTACTGTTTCATGTATGTATATATATATATATATATATTAGAAAAGAATTGGTTGACTGTATCTTCTAATATAAGGAAGAAATAGTTGGGGGTACAGTCAATAAGAACACCTTAATAAGTGTAACTTATTTATTGTGTGCCGACGTTTCGGCCTACAATGTAGGCCATCTTCAGGGCTAAGAGAAGCAAACAGAAATATATAAAAAACGTTGCAGTAACAAAAATATAGTGACAAGTAATGTAGTAATGTGGCAATAGTGACTAGATATGATGAAATAGTGAATAGATATGATGAAATAGTGAATAGATATGATGAAATAGTGAATAGATATGATAATTCACTATTTCATCATATCTAGTCACTATTTTGCGTTTTTTTTATATATTTCTGTTTGTTTGTCTCTCTTAGCCCTGAAGATGGCCTACATTGTAGGCCGAAACGTCGGCACACAATAAATAAGTTACACTTATTAAGGTGTTTTTATTGACTGCACCCCCAACTATTTCTTCCTTATATATATATATATATATATATATATATATATATATATATACAGTAAAACCTCGAATTAACGGACAGCCCTGGTGCAAATATTTTTGTCCGTTATTTAGAGGTGTCCTTTAAAGGGAGGTTTTATTTGTTTATAAATATGTATTTGTACAAATTAATTCTCTCTTATTCAATTTCCCATGTGTTTAAAAGGAAAGTAGAATAAAAAAAAACATCGCACGGTTTTTGAGTGTTCCCGAAACTTGTGTCCTACCGATATTGAGTCTTTCCGCTAGCGCACGTACCCTTAACTTTTCAAGGTCATAAAAGTCGATTACATTTATTTTTTGTTCTAAAGTGAGTCTCTTACGTGAGGGAGACATTTTCAGCCGCCTGCCACGAGGGTTAGAACGGAACTAAATTTTAATAAAGCAAGTCCGAGAATAAAAAAAAAAGTATTTATGTGGAAAATCTTTACTCAAAAGTAAACACAACTGTCCCTGTTTCCTTAGACCGGAAACAACTAATTGTTTCCGAGAAACGGGAAAGGGATAAAGTCATACTGTCCGTCTTTTAGAGGTTTTTTTAATCGATTTCTAACCAACACAGCCTGTCCGTGACCGTTAATGAGAGGTTTCGTTAAATAGAGGTTAAAATGCCTTAAAAATAGTATTAAAATGTTGGTGCAAAAAAAATCGTCCGGTAATGGGGAGTGACCGCTATTTAGGGGTGTCCGTTAGTAGAGGTTTTACTGTATATGGAATCTTTCACTGTATAAAAATACGCAACAAAAATTTAACTATCTTGTTTTTTCCTCTCTTCCGTTTTAAAATTAATATCCGCTGGCGATGATTGGCCTAGTGAAAAGTCAAGTTAAAGTCTTGGCGAAATTAAATTCTTTCCCTCGTATGCTGTTATTAAAACCAGAGGCAAACACTCAGACAAGAAACGTCAGCTATTTTGTTTGTGTTTTGTCTTTTCAATGCTGATAAGAACATTCTTTAACGACTTCCGCGAAATTTCTTTGACTAATCGAATTAGAGAAATCTCGTGTCAGATTTATTGGAACTAAAACAAGATAGCCCGTATAATCAATATCTCTCCATTGTATAAATATATATATATATATATATATATATATATATATATATATATATATATATATATATATATAAATAGGTAGTCATGAGACTGCCTACAGAAATGAAAAATCAAGAATCTGGAATATCTATAGACAGAATTATTTAATTTTCAAATTTTTAAATTTTTTTAAATTTTTTTTTTAAATTTATTTATTGATATTTACAACTGTATTACAATAATACAACAAGTAAATAGGCTAAGTGATATATAATGACATGATAATGACAAGTAGAGAAACTGCCCACTGGTAGTACTCAAATCAAAGTTCAAGTAAGGAGGTCACGTGGCCATCTTCTTTTCAGACGCCTCGGAGGATTATCGGGAATTGAAGAGGAAGCTAGGTTTGAAACTAGAGGGTTTGAGTGGGAATGAAGTTTGTTATGAAAGGATAGATACCGGGTTCGGGCCAAATCAGCTACAAAAGGAACATTAAGGTCGTTATGGGTGAGTTTATTCTTAACAAAATAAGGAGCATTGAGGATTTTACGAAGGATTTTGGACTGTAAGGATTGGATACGAGAGGAATTCGATGGCTTAGTGGAGCCCCAAAGCTCTACTCCGTAAGTCCAAATAGGTCGTATGATGGTCATGTAGATGAGTCTTTTGTAATTAATTGGGAGCTTAGAGCGTTTGTCTTGTAAATGTTGAAGTAGGCGAAAACGTTGTGCGGTTTCTTGTCTTTTCAGTCTTGTATGAGGATTCCAGGTCAATCGTTTGTCAAGGTGCAACCCTAAGTATCGGATCTGTTCTACAGGCACCAGTGGGATATTATTAAAGGATACTGAAGGGCAGGAAGTCATTGGTTTACGACGTAAGGTAGAAGTGATTTGATGCGATTTTTGAGAATTTATTTTAATTCTCCAGTTTTGACACCATTCTTCAAGATCAGTGATATGGGATTGGAGGCTTTGGGATGCAATAACTGGATTGGTGTTGACTGATAATACACATGTATCATCAGCATACGTGGTAAGGATAGTATTAGGATGAGTTGGGATGTCAGAAATTTTTAAATTTAAATTATTAATTATTAGCCTGGTTTTCACATCGATTGGCAATCCAGACAATAATTATGTACATTTCCCATTAGTTTTTTATTAATCAAAACATATGATGGCTTGAACAAGCTCAATACAAAATATAAATAATTTAATTGTAATAATTAGTGTACAGTTTTCTATGTATACTGCCATATTGGTTTCACTGCCCAAGCTATCAAGGAAAACTCATATCCTTTGATCTGAATAATATTTAGATAATAAAATGGAATGCCAATCTGAGATCGGTATACTTAATATATAGTAATTCTATATCGTTGATAAATAAGTGGCATATCTCACTCTTCTCCAAAGGCTGAAGTGGTTGACTGACCAGGAGTCGTTTATTAAATGATAATAATTAGTGAATAACATTATAGGCTGTTCTGTATCTTAAGAGTATAAATATATATATATACACTATATATTAAGTTCAACTACCCTTAGCGGCATAACTGCTCTACTATCTCAAGCTAGAGAAGCTCTCCAGATTACGTCGATATACGACCCCTCTGCGGCTGGTTCGACAAGAACTCCCCCGAAGATGTCCTTACCCTGTCATCATCCCCTAATCTCCTCAGGAGTCTTAGCTCAGGAGGGAGGGAGTAAACTCGGTTAACGAACTTGTCGCTCTTCGGCAGAGCTTGGATTATACTAACAAAACACATGTTTGCCTTCCTTGATGTTGATGTTGAAGGGCTCACTTGTTAGGTTGGCGTCTTGTGAGTGTGTAGCCTCAAGATGGTTGTTTGCACGTATCTTCTTGGAGGAAACTCGAAGAGGGATTGAAGCCTCTGAAATTACTGGATTTAAACTGTTCCATCTCGTATAAAATAGTGAAAATTAAAAAAAAAATCGAAATTGAATTCAATTGAGTTATTTTGATAACGAGACGGATATAAAATTAATATCTTTTCTTTTCAGACGTATCGGAAGATTATCAAAAATTGAAGAAGTTGTTAGGTTTGAAACTAGTGGGTTTGAGCGGGAATGCATTTTGTCATGGAAAGATTGATATCGGATTCGGGCCAAATCAGCAACTAATGTAACATCAAGTTCATTATGGAGATCCAATTCATTTCGTATCCAATCCTTACAATCCAAAATCCTTCGTAAAATCCTCAATGCTCCTTATTATGTAACAAACAAACTCATCCATCATGATCTTAATATCCCATATGTTGCTGATTTGGCCCAAACTAGATGCCTATCCTTCCATGACAAGCTCCATACACACTTGAATCCGCTAGTCTCTCAACTTGCTTCCCATACTATTCCTGATAACCTTCCGAGGTGTCTGAAAAGAAGATTGCCTCGAGACCTTCTACTATAGAACTTTATTGGAGTGCTACCGATGGGTATTTTCTCCACAAGTGTTTTTTTTTCGTGTCATTTGTTCATATTAGCAAATTTACTTGTTGTAATATTATTACAGTTGTAAATATCAATAAATTAATCTAAAGTTCTTTTGATTTTTAATTGTTGATGATTATTTAAAAAATTCTAAACTTAATGAATAGATTTAAAAACGTTATCCAAGATAACTGTTATGAAATATAACTGTTATAAAATATAACTGCGGTGGCGTTAATACACAAGTACCTATAAACCATCATAGTTTAAAGGTTAGAATTCCATTGCTATAAGAATGATTACGTTTAATTAAATTTTCGTTTCATTCAAAAGAATTTATTTATAATGGTTAAATATATTTTTTTATGAAATGATTGAAGGAACAAATGATTATGAAGTATTATTATGAGCTTAACGATGATAAATATGCTAAAAATTAAAATGAAATCTATGTACATAGAAATACAAGGTATAAATAATTTAATAATTTAACTACATACTAATTATTATTTCAATTAAATTATTTATATTATGTAAAGAGCTTGTGCAGCCAATCATATCTTTTGAATAATAAATAATCTACTTGAAAATATACATAACTAGCTTTTGCCCACGGCTTCGCTCGCGTCGAATTTGGTCTGCCACATAAAGTTTCGTGAAATAATATTTTAAATAAATAATTAAATTTTTTTTTTAACTATAAGTTACTCGTACATCCAACAATCGTTGAACCCCTATTATATTAAAGGAGAAACTTTAGGGGTGGAATTATCCAAATTTCCTTCTCAAATTCTACAAAGAACCTATTTTTTCAAATGCAAATTACAAGCTAAGTTCCCGATTTGCCTATAATTATGTACTGTAATGGATTCTCCACAGTACCTAAAAAACTGTCGGGGGGGAGGCACGTGTGTCACCCATAAATCTGCCAATCAGAATAGCCTATGTGTTATTCTGGTGTATGACCTATATTACTATAAAGTTTCATCCAAATCCGTTCAGTAGTTTTTGCGTGAAAGAGAGACAAACATACAAACTTTCACATTTATAATATTAGTAAGATTATTGTTTGGAGTGTCAATATATGTGAAAACCACACTAATATTATTAATTTAAATTTACAAATGAATTCTTAAATTTGGAATTTTTACTTCCCTTGTCAGTTCTCATGACTTGATTGAATTTTTTTTATGTCAACACAGGTAAATCCGTTTGGCTTGCTATCTGTTTGCCCTCAGTAGGTTAGTTATATCTCCCAGGCGAAACCTCATAACGAAACACCGGGACGGGAGTCCTCGTGTCAACACAGGAGTCAACAGGGGTAAAAGTTCATAACCAGGGGTCGAGGGCGGAAGGGGATGGTAATACAGCGCCTCCTGCGGAAGACACCTTCGGCTTCCAATGTTTGTATAAAAAGTGGGGGGTTGTAGAGATAGCGGGTTCAATCAGCCAGCTTCCAATCTAAATCTGTCTCCTGTCGATATTAGTCTCGGGGGGGGGGGGGCGCTTGTTTGGTTTTTATACGACATTTCATTTTGTGGTGTTGAAACAAGTATATTAAAAAAAAAAAAATGATTTATCCTCTAAGACTTTCCTATAAGCACTGCCGACAGAAGTCAAGACTCAAAACTTTGGAATAACTTTAATTGTTTAGGTCACCTGTGGTCTAGTGGTTAGCGTAACAAACTACTAAGCCCAAGATCGCGGGTTCGTAGCCCGGCAGGTGGCCCTAGGATTTTTTTAAGGGAGTAAAAAATCCTTAATTACGCCGTCCTTCGGAAGGGACGTTAAACGGAGGTCCAGAGCATGTACGATGTCAGGTACTCGTTAAAAATCCCTATCCTAATTAAACCTGGATAGACTAAATATGGAGCTCCCAATGTAGCTTCAAATAAAGAATAATTCCTTTTCAAGCCAATTCCTTACTCAGCCCCTTATTTATAACTAACTCGATAAAATAACTCGATTCCGCTTACTTAAAATTCAATTCTGATATTAAACCGAGATCGTTTCGATATAAAATCGATATTCTCGACCACTCTCCCTGAAGGACCACCTGAAGAACGAAAACACAGCGATACATCGATTATAAAAGGGAGAGTGATGCATCGCCTTTCGAATCGTTGATAGTGTTTACCTTCTGCTTCTGACTATCGATTCTAAAGGTCGATATTGCCATACGATAAAGGGTCTGGGTATCGAGGCTGGTCAGCTCATCTACTAAATATTCTATTGCAAGTAGGAGCGTTTCTGTCGAAAGTTGTACTGGCGATGGATGCGCCATGTTGTATCCCATTTAAACTTATTAATTGCTTTCTGAAATATTCACCAAAAGCGAATTGAAAGATAGGTCGTGAGTGATTTAATTTTAATTTCTCTTTAGATTGTTTCTGTTCATTTAACGTCACTTTATGCTGCTATGGCTAATCGGACGATGCTACAGTGGGAGCTCTAAATTTTGCTTATCCAGGTTTAATTAGGATTGGGATTTTTAACGATTACCTGACGTTAAAGTAGTTAGTAGTTTGTTACGCAAACCACTAGACCACAACTCGCCCCAAGTACCCTGTTAATTTCTCCATATTTTGTTTGTAATTTAGAAATTTATAGATTTGGTGTTTTAAACACTGTTTTCTCAAAATTCATTTGTATTATTTCAATATATTATATATTGAATAACATATAATATATATGTATATACATATATGCTAGCGACCCGCCCCAGCTTTGCACGGGTGCATATTGTGCCTACATGTTTGGTCTGTGTAATATATTTTATTAGGACGATATTAAAAAAAAAAAAAAAAAAAATTCCTTTATTTAAATTACATGGTATAAAATATTCTAATAAAGGATTTATACTGTACTCGTCTAAATATCACACTGTAGGTCATCAATTTTCAGAAATAGGTAAAGTAAGCTATCCTTAAAATGTCATGTAAATGAGTCTTTTGTAATTAATTGGGAGCTTAGAACGTTTGTCCAGTAAATGTTGAAGTAGGCGAAAACGTCGAGCAGTTGCTTGTCTTTCCAGTCTTGTATGAGAAAGCAATAAATCTTACTAATATTATAAATGTGAAAGTTTGTATGTTTGTCTCTCTTTGACGCAAAAACTACTGAATGGATTTGGATGAAACTTTACAGTAATATAGGTTATACATCAGAATAACACATAGCCTGTAGCAAGCGCGGATTTAGAGGGGCGCACGAGGGCACGTGACCCCCCCCCCCGACTGTTTTTTATATACTGTGGAGCATCCATTATTGGACATAATTAAAGGCAAATCACATGAAAATAGTTGTTAAAATAACAGAAAGAACATGAGTGAAACTTTTTGTTTTGGTATCCTACTAATCTTACTAATGTTATAAATGTTAATGTTTGTATGTTTGTCTCTCTTTCAAGCAAAAACTACTGAACGGATTTGGATGAAACTTTACAGTAATCTACGTTTTACATCAGAATAACACATAGCCTATCGCAAGCGCGGATTTAGGGGGGAGCACGAGGGCACGTGACCCCCCCTCCCCGACTGTTTTTTGTATACTGTGGAGAATTCATTATAGTACATAAATAAAGGCAAATCACATGATAATAGTTGTTAAAACAACAGAAAGGACAGGAGTGAAATTATTTGTTTTGATATCCTACTAATCTTACTAATATTATAAATGTGAAAGTTTGTATGTTTGTCTCTCTTTCACGCAAAAACTACAGGACGGATTTTGATGGAAATTGAGTAAAATAGGTTATACTTCATAGGCTACAGCGAGGGCAGATTTATGTGGGGGCACGGGAGCATGTGCCCCCCCGTTATAGTACATATTTAAAGGCAAATCAGGAACTTAGCACCTTGAAATTTGCAGATTGGTTCTTTGTATGGTTTAAGAAAGAAATTTGGATAATTCCACTCCAAGGGTTTCCCCTTTAATATAATAGGGGTTCAAAGGTTGTATAGAACCTGTTAGTTTTGAAGTTAGACATCTGAAATTTTGGATGCACGAGTAACTTATATTTTAAAAAAATAATTAAATTATTTGTGTTGTAATGTAAAGGAGATAGTTGGGGGGTGCAGTCAATAAGAACACAGAATAAGTAATGAACTACACTGTAGGTCGAAACGTCGGCACATAATATAAGTTCATTACTTATTCTGTGTTCTTATTGACTGCACCCCCCAACTATCTCCTTTACATTAGATCATCCAGTCAACTATTTTCATCATATACATAAATTAAATTATTTATTGTAAATGATCTTTCACGAAACTTTATGCGGCAGGCCGAATTCCACGCGAGCGAAGCCGCGGGCATAAGCTAGTTAGTTTATAAAAAGTCTGCTGTGTTGATTTTTGTTCCCAACTAACTTATTATTACTCATAAAATATTAAAGCAGGGTTGAGTGTGTGTTTTTATTGCAGAAACCCCTTTAATTGCATAGGGTTGGGGATTTTCCTACCCCTTCTTATCAACTTCGGAGAATATAGTCATACCCCATGTTGTGTGTAGGACCTCTACTTTCAGAAAAATTTTCAAAAAAAATATCCGCTTTTAGTGAAATGTGAAGTTTTTTTATTAATTTCCCCAAAAATTGAAATCCTGGTTTCTGCAATAAGCGATTCAAATGTGTTAAATGAAATTTAACACAATATAAGAATGTTAATGTTTTAAAGAAGTGTAATAAATTGATAAAATATTATGAGAAATAAATGTACCAAATGTAAAAAAATTATATAAAATATTTACGAGACATGACCATGCGGTTGACATAATCACATACATTTATTGGTGCCAAGATGAGCCGACAGCCTGCCGATGTCCTTTGAAGGGCATGCATATTCTGCTGCATTGGAAATTCAGCACCTAATAAGAAGAAATTGTTTATAAAAATTATAATTATAGAATAATGAATAAAATTGATTGTAGGAGGCTAAGTGACAGAGTTTAAAAACAACAATAATAATAGCTGGAGTGTGGTTGCTCAGTAAGTAGAGTTCTGAGTTGCTCTTCTCAATGCCAAGGATTGAAATCCTCCTGTGAGATCTGCAGACCTTGGGACTCACCCAGTCTCTATCAAGTAGTGATTCTTACTTGGGCGGGGGAAATCTGACGGTTAAGTGTGATCCGTTGATCAAATTCAAAATATTTTTAATAATTAATATTTCAATGCTTAAAAGTTATACTAAAGTGTAAAGAAAAAAAAAACATAAATTATTAATCACTAAATATATTTCAATTTTAAGAATAATAAAATCTATTACCTAAGCTAATAATATTAAATGGTAGAAAACACTTTTACTGATTTCAATAATGAACGAATAACTATAGCATTAGTGCATAATAAAAGTGCATCTAACCTATTAATAACATATAAAATAAATATTAATAAACTAGAGCCAAAAGCTCAAAAAGAAACACTATTATTTATTATAATGCAGTTGGGAAAAAAAACAATGCAAAGCCTTATGTTTCAAATCCAGTAATACACCCAATTACCGGTCGACGTTTCGCCTATTCAGGCATTATCAAGGCACCAAAAACAAAAAAGGGGGTTATGTGAATCACATCTCGAAGAAAAAGGTGCAATACATCCCAACGATCAACAGCCCTAACAGGCTCCAAACATGAGACAGCACCCCACCACCAAGACGTTCAACATACAACTGAAAAGAAGGTAATACGTAACTAGCTGGGAAGGTTATAGAATCAGCTGATCCACAAAACATATCAAGTAATATTAATCTATAAAAATGTATACATATTAGTTAGCCAAATTTTTCTTTTAAAATATTTAACGTTTCCGAATAATATTGGTTCAAATTTATGCAATCTGTTTTATAGTTTACCGAAATGTCAATTTTTAGTGCAATCTGAATGGCCTCGAACAACTTCCTTCTAGAGCCATCACTCTCTTTGTAAATAACTTTAGCATTCTCAAAATCAAATTGATGCTTACAAGTTTTGGTTCGCTGGGCCAATGCTGTGTCAGGTTCCTTGCCACCAATATTTTTACAATCATATTGATGCTGATACATCCTTTTGTGCAACAATTGTGACGTTTCACCAATGTATATTTTACGGCATTTTAAACAGCTAATCTCATACACTACATCCGATTGTTGCTGCGTAAGTATTTTATCTTTTAATGGAGTGTAAAATTTACTCATCTTGTTTGTAATCTTATTCGCAAGCCTAATCTCGTAAACAGCATACTCTTTAAATATATCTCTAACACATTCTGACAGGCCCTTAATATAAGTGCACACAAAAAAGACACCATTCACATTATCTCTCTCGGCACCACCACTATCCGACAATGCAAGATCCCCACCACTAGAAGTTCATTCGCAATAATACTGAAAGGTGCAGGCAGTTGAGATGGATTTTAGGAGGAGGTGTCTCCGGGTCACCAGGCTGGATAAAGAAAGAAACCAAGAAATTCGACTGAGGATGGACGTTATATTATATTATATTATATATTTCTACAGATGAAAGAATCGGGGCACACCGCCTAAGATGGTTCGGCAATGTGAAGAGGATGGCGTTTGAACGTTGGCCGAACCGAGTTTTGGATTGGGTTACAGCTGAGGACCTGGACGGCCGAGAAGCAATTGGACGGAGGGAGTCCAGCAGATGGCCGGTAGGGGTCTCCAGGAAGAAGATTGGATGGATCGAGAGGCATGGAGCTCTCCTCTGGACGCCTATAAAACTAAATAAATGTAATTTATATGAGATTCAAGCTAGATGAATTTTAAATTGGCCTTCATTGCTTCATTCGTTGAAAGTAAATTTATTCACAACGGACAGACGGGGGAAAAACAACAGTAATTTAGAAATAAATTTGTAGTATCTATAGAAAGATTTCAAAGGTTTATTAAAATATCTAAACTATAGTTTCACTCATGTTATTTCTGTTATTTTAATAACTATGATCATGTGATTTGCCTATAATTACGTACTATAATTCTTCACAGTACACAAAAAACTGTCTGGGGGGCACCCGTCCCCTTGCTCCCCCTGGATCAGCCCTTGGTCTCTAATAGATATTAATGTTTTATTGTTCTGAAATTATAAAAGATGTTTCTAAAAAAAATGTTTAATCCTTCTAAATACATTCCTCCAACTATACTGACCAAAAATGAATTGGGATATTGTCAATTTATATACTGTAATGTACTATATAATCCCTAATATTTAATGTAGTTTAATTATAATGCTATAAAACATAATATTAAAATGCTTAGCAAAGTAAATACAACAATATCAGTGGTACCCCTATTCATTTTATGGGAGTTTATATAACTTTTTCTTTTAAAGTAAATATACAATTTTACATAATACTGGTTAATTTAAAAACAAAAATCTTACATCATACTAAAATATATATTTAATCTTTAAAGTACAGTTTAAATTTTAATATTGGAAAAAATATAACAGTGGGGAAGAAACCAAAAAGTTAATAATATTAAATAACCATTTAATAATTTTGTAACTACGCATTTTAATAAATCTAAAATAATATAGATTTTTATTATAGCTGTACTGTTATAATGGAATGTTTATTAAATTGTAACATGAAATTCTCTTTGAAAAAAATTCAGTTGGTTTCTCACCCACTCAAAGTTTCATACTTAAAAATTAAAAAAAAATTATGAATTTAAATAAAATCATACATACAATACTATAAATAATTTAACATAAATGTCCAAAGATAACACACTATCTTTGTAAAATAATTTTTTACTTTGTATTATTTTTGTTGAGGTGCTGTTAGAACATAATTTGTTATTTTATACTAAAGTCTAATGACTCATAGAAATGAGAAAAAGGATCTGATGGTTCAAAGATCAAAATTTGGTTAAGAATTTTTAAAAGTATGACTTTCCAGGTATTTATACTTATAGTGTGTTATCTTTGGACATTTATGTTAAATTATTTATAGTATTGTAATTATTGTTAATTTATTTTTTAAAGTTAAAAGATGCAGGAGAAGAAAAGATTGAGAATTACATCATAGTGTCAAAACGTCTCTAAAGAGTGAAAATTAATGAATAAACAACAACTGGAAAACGGTTTTATTTATCTTACCCTAAATAAATGAAGAATAAATCCAGTTTAAAAAAAGAAAAAAATATATAAGAATAAAATTATATTCTTCCTAGTCAAATTAAAATTAATATTTAGTTAATTATAATGAGAATATTTTATGATTAAGAAAATATTTATGTAAACAATGGAAAATCAATAATTAATATAAAAAATAGAAAAGATGTACTAATTACAATTAATACACTTACTAGCTAATTTCAAATATGGCGATTGAAAGTTTCTCATTTGTAAACCACTCATTTAAATTATTAAATATAAAATTAAATTATATTGAATCGAATGCGAACGATTAAATTAAACTAAAGCAATAGAAAATTGATTAATTAATTATTTTTAACCAAACGAACACTTTTAAACTACTTAAAAGTAAAGATAAAGTTAAAAATAATTTCACATTGAGGAACCGCACTTGCCCGGACAATGTTGAGAATAGACTGAAGGAGGGACAGGCAGTGGTGACTTGATTTATTAGATCATAGCTAATACTGGCACCTGATTGGTCGAAAAATCGCGCGCTTTTTTTTTTTTTTAGAAATGTCTGTATGTCTGAAGTGTCGACATTTCTAAAAACATTAGTTTCAGTTCATCCTTCAGTGTAGTTAAGTCGGTTTCTCGGGCCACTTCATAACTTTGTCTTACATAGTAAGTTCTAATTCTATTAATATATTTTTGAAATTGTTGTTTTTTTATTTATATTTCAACATTTAAAACACTTGATTGATAATAACAAATAGTTTTATTAATTAACATCTGTACTGATTTCTTTTTAACTCATATTTTTAATTTAAAAAATGGGGAAAAAAACCATTAACCAGTCTGTATACATTTTTAATTTATTAAAATTATTAGACGTTTCGACAAATTGATGTAATTTTCAATCTTTTTAACAAATAAAAATCTTTTTAATAATCATATATAACTTTAAAAAGCTATAAGTCACAAATATGTAAAAAATAACAATTATAATGAGAAAAATACATACCTAATTCTAAACAATATGTCCCCAAAATCAAGCATAAAATGCATTTTTAATGTCTAAAAATTTTTGGAGGACATTCTCCATGGTCAATTATTAATATTAAAATGATTTAAAATATCATCTGTGAAATAAAAGATGAGTTGTATATAATTATTTATTTTATATTTCGCTGTTATTTAAAAACTTTATGTATTAAAATATTTTAAAATATATAAAACATTTTTATTCTCATTTTTTATGAAAAATTGAAGATTTACAGTCCAGTATTTTACATCGTTTTTTTTTTTTAATGAACATAGTTTTAATTCATATTCCATTTTTAGTTTAGTGAAAAAAAATTGATCTTAATTTAATATATTACACGTTATATGTATATATATTATATTAAGATCAATGTAATATATTGTATTATCAACGTATTATATAATCAACGTGTAATATGGTATATTATATTAAGATCAATTTTTTTTTTCACTACACTAAAAATGGAATATGAATTAAAAATATGTTCATTTTAAAAAAAACGTTGTAAAATACTGAACTGTAAATCTTAAACTGTAAAAACGTTGTTAAACTGGACTAAAAATATATATGTATATATATATATATATATATATATATATATATATATATATATATATATATATATATATATATATATATTGATTTATAAATATTGTAAAATAAAAACAGACCTTACATAAATGTTAAGACCGTGGAAAAATTCCAACGAAAAGCTTTTAGTCTCCAAACTAAAACAGAAATAGAAATTATGGACAGATAATTTCTATTTCTGTTTTAGTTTGGAGACTAAGGGCTTTTTGTTGGAATTTTTCCACGGTCTTTAAAAATATATTGATTTATTTATTTATTTATTAGTAATTTTAAAAAATAATTTTAGAATTAAAGTAGATTATAGGTTAAATAAAAAAAAAACGATGAACTATGTATAATAACTTTATATTAATTTTTTAGGAACATTTTCAATTTTGTTTTTTCATAATACTTGTAACTTAATTAATTAGAATTAAAGTTATTTTCTTGATTTTGAAGTACCCTCAAAAATATAAAAACAAGTATTTATTTTTATTATTATAAATTGTACAGTGCTTTATCATATAGTATTTAATTTATTATGCTTTAAATATTTAAATAATATCTTCATTGGCTTTTCGATTATTAGAACTATAGGCTAGATGTTTTGTTAAAATATTTAAAAAAAAAAAAGTGCAATTATTTGAATATGATGTTAGGAGAAAATTGCAACTGTACCTCATCCACACACTAGACCCCCCTCCCACTTACTAATTTGGGTAGCAGCGCCTACGCTTGGAAGTAGATTGAAAAATTCAATTTCTTTTCTTCATTTAGTTTATAATTTTACATACTATTATATTTTCCAATTCAGTTTATTGGTGATTAATTCGAGTTGGAAATATTTTCAAGTAATGCTTCATTTCTAGATTAACTAAAATCTCGGAAATGTTCATAATATAATCTACGTGTCGTATGGTATAGTATAATGTTTCGTCGTACAAATTAGATGATTATAAAAATCCCCCACTCCTGAAGAAACTAAAGATTTCCTGCAAATATATTGTATATACAGGGTGTACCATCTCAACAACTTCAAACGTTTTTAACTTTTAAACGAAACAAAATTCAGAAAAACGATTCAGGTAAAAGTTGTAGTTATTCAGGCCGAGTTTGAAGAAATAAAAAAACATTTTTTGGTTTTCACTTTAAATGATCAATATCGACCTTCAAAAAATATAGTTTCCTCTTGACCCCCAATTATTTTTATTTTTCTGAAATGTACAATACAAAACATGGAAAAAATGTATGTAACATTTTTTTCTATCTTTCATAGGTCACGTAGGAGAAGTATCTGAAGCTCACTACTTCAGTATGCTGTCTTCACAGAAGGTTTTTAAATGTCCAGACATTTTCTGAAAGATTCAAAATACCTTGATTAGTTTAATTAGTTATTTCGACTAAAAACTCTTAAATAAAATAACTTAATGCTACATTACTTTTCCTCGTAAAGGAGGTATACTAAAGTAGTCAACTTTGAATGCATTTTCTACTCAAACTATGAAAGATAGAAAAAAATGTTACATACATTTTTCCCATGTTTTGGATTGTAAATTTCAGAAAAATAAAAATAAATAGGGATCAAGAGGAAACTACATTTTTTGAAGGTCAATATTGACCATTTAAAGTGAAAAACCAAAAAATGTTTTTTTTTATTTCTTCAAACTAGGCCTGAATAACTACAACTTTTACCTGAATCGTTTTTCTGAATTTTGTTTCGTTTAAAAGTTAAAAACGTTGTTGAAATGGTACACCCTGTATATATATATGTATATGTAGAACGGAGATAGTTGGGGGGTGCAGTAAAAAAAAAAAAAACACTAAATAAGTACTAGACTTATATTTATGTGCCGACATTTCGACCTACAGTGAAGGTCTTCTTCAAAGCGATTTGGAGAGAGAAGAAGCCGTTGGGTGCACCGGCTAACAATTATATATATATATATATATATATATATATATATATATATTACACTATGTATTTGAAATTCTGATCTGATCCAGTGGAATACGATCCGTGGAGGGTTTGGTATTATCCTTTCCAAACTTTGATCCTAAAACAATCATCCAGTAAGCTGCTATCATCGGCCGAGTAGAAGACGAAGAAGAAAGGAGGCAGTAAGTTCGCTGACCGACATCCCAAGCCTAATCCGCAACGTTGTGTTCGTTCACGAGTGAAGCCATCGCTCCTGAGAGGTCCTTCGTGTCCTTTCGTCCTTAGCATCATCTCCTTTGGTACCTGTTTTTTTTCTTTTTCAGTCTCCTTTTCTATTCTATTACGGAACAGGGTCTTAGTCAAAAATATCTGCAAAAAAATGGAATATTAATTATAAATATTATTTTTTTATGTGAAAACTTCTTTAACCACATTTAGCGACTTTTTTTATCTACGAAAAAAACACTACAACACGTGAACAGGTCTAGCATGAATTATTGAATCTTACTTAAACTTTTAAACTATAGTTTAAAGTAAGTGATTCGATTGGTTTAGAAATAATTATTTATATCTGAAAAGTCGATTAATAGTTGTGGAATTGATATTAATATAACTTGAAAAATCAATAACTGGTTCAACTTTTCATTTCCCAAAAAATATTTTATTTTTAATAGTTAAATGCCTTGGTTTATGAAATGAATGAATGAAAGTAGAAATGATCTAGGTGTTGTTGAACTTTGAAATTGTTGAATATTTTGTACTAGCTTATGCCCGCAGCATCGCTCGCGTGGAATTCGGAATTGGAAAGTTTCGTGAAAGATCATTTTAAATAAATAATTTAATTATTTTTTTTAAATATAAGTTACTCGTACATCCAAAATTTCAGATGTCTAACTTCAAAACTGACGGATTCTCTACAACCTTTGAACCCCCATTATATTAAAAGGGAAACCCTTGGGGTGGAATTATAAAAATTTCTTTCTTAAACTATACAAAGAACCTATCTACAAATTTCAAGAGGCTAAGTTCCTAATTTGCCTTTAATTATGTACTATAACGGGGGGGCATACCCACGTGACCCCACATAAATCTGCCCTTGATATATAACCTATTTTATTCAATAAGTTTCATCCAAATCCGTTCAGTAGTTTTTGCGTGAATGATTAACAAACATTCGCATTTATAATACTCGTAGGATATCAAAACAAATAGTTTCACTCCTGTCCTTTCTGTTATTTTAACCACAATTATGATGTGATTTTCTTTTATTTATGTACTATAATGGATTCTCCACAGTACCTAAAAAACTGTCAGCGGAGGGGAGGGGGGGGGCACGTGCCCCCTCCCCCCTAAATCCGCGCTTGCTATAGCCTATGTGTTATTCTGATGTATAACCTATATTACTGTAAGTTTCATCCAAATCCATTCAGTAGTTTTTGCGTGAAAGAGAGGCAAACATACAAACTTTCATATTTATAATATTAGTAAGATTGGGCTCGTGCAGGCCATCTTATGTTTTGATTAATAAATAAACTAATTAAAAATGTTCATAATTATTGTTCGGAGTGTGTGTATATATGAAAATCAGACTAATAGTCCAGGATCCCTGGTACATTTTTGCACTTGACTACTATCAAGCTGAATCTTCGTGAATAGCTTCGTTTCGATGAAACGCCCAACAATTTCCTATGCGAAAATTCTCGATTGTGGTAGCTAACAGAGGTAGCAAGGATAATCGATTTGATGATTCTACAAAATTTAAGGATAACGTACCACGCAATTTGTAGGACAATATGACTGTTAAATTAAATAAATATTAAGTAAGTAAAAAAAAAAATCAGCGGGTTAGTAATCATTTTTTGTGACCCCATTATCAATAAATGTTGGAAGGAGGGGACTCTTTGATCAAACCATTTTGTAGGACAAATATTTTTCAAATTATTTAGATAATTATCTTGAGATTTAAAAAAAAAAAAACAGTTAATAATAAATTTTTGAGAATCATCAAATCGAAATATTATATCCTTGTTACCTCTGTTAGCTACCACAATCGAGAATTTTCGCAAAGGAAATTGTTGTTCGTCTCATCAAAACGAAGTTATTCACGAAAATTTAGCTTGATAGTAATCAAGTGCAAAAATGTACCAGGGATCCTGGGCTATAATGTTAGTTATTTAAATTTAGTAATTACGAAATTTAAATAATTGAAGGTATGATTGGTTTATAAATTAAAATGGACACAGTTATTCCAAAGTCGTCAGTTTTCAGTTCTTCAAGATCTCATAACTGCCTATTTCAAAATTTTTGTTTGGGCCCAATTTCGTTGAAATGTCTCATTTATTGTGTATCCTTCGGAAAACTGAAATTGAAACGAAAATATTTTTGTTTTGAAGAGAAAAGATTTGTCCTGGCTGGGATTCGAACCCGGGTCGTCTGCATCTCTAGCGCGGTGCTCTAAACCACTGAGCTACCAGGTGTCGTATCCAAGTCAGACAAATCCGTTCTCTTATTATAAAAAATATTTTTATTTTTTAAAGAGAAAAGATAGGCCCTCGACCGGGATTTGAACCCGGAACCTTTGTCTCACCGTGACATCGCTCTGCCAATTGAGCTATCCAAGGCACTTCTCGGTCGAGGACAAAGCTTCTCTCTTTTAGATCCTAAAGCCCCAGTGTGCTCCCGCCATTTTTGCGATGAATACACTAGAACGAAGTTCTTTGAACATTAATTTTAATTTAGGATCTTATTGACTTTCGTCATATTATTATTTATAATTTTTTATAATTATTGGTCATTTTTTATGAGTTATAAATATTTTTATTTTTTAAAATGGCGGGAGCACACTGGGGCTTTAGGAATCTAAAAGAGAGAAGCTTTGTCCTCGACCGAGAAGTGCCTTGGATAGCTCAATTGGCAGAGCGATGTCACGGTGAGACAAAGGTTCCGGGTTCAAATCCCGGTCGAGGGCCTATCTTTTCTCTTTAAAAAATAAATATTGTTTCCTTTGTGTCTTGGGGATGGTTTTATTTATTTTGTGACCGTAACTTTTATTATAAATAAATGTAAAAGAACAGTATCTATCACAACACAAACATTATTTTTTCTTCTTGGGAATCAACCACTGTTTTAAAAAATATATCCAAATCGTAGTTCTCATATCTATTTTGACGATTTATTTATTTTTAATCGTAGCTATTTTTTAAAAATAATTTATTTGTTACTTTCCCACTAGTTACTCATCCGCTGATTCTATTAAATTGTTGGGCCTATTTTTATATATTTATTATTTAAATGTATTGAACGAACTATACATACTATTTGAGTGGAAAATGGTTGACTGGATAATTCTATTGATGGATTCATTGGTCAGGGGCGCAGTCAAAGATAAGATAAAATAAATGAAACTTATTTTTTAATAGTGCCAACGTTTCGGCCTAGGATGTAGGCCATCTTCAGGGCTACGAAAGAAAGAGGAAAGGCTATTTAATTAGTTGATATAGAAGTGGCGTTCTGTTTTTGGCCCCGTTTATTGTTATTCATGTTTTGAGTGTAAAATAGCTGGATAACTTTTCTGTATACAACTTCTATATATAGAAATTATATAATTCTTCCTTGATACTGCAACTATTTATATAGTATTTTTCTGCTTCTTTCTTAGCCCTGAAGATGGCCTATATCGTAGGCTGAAACGTCGGCACAATTAATAAATAAGTTTCACTTATGTTACCTTTGACTGCACCCCTGACTAATTCAATCCATCATTATAAATATTATTGTTTACAAACTTTTTATAACATAAAAACAGATTCAATATATTTTTTTGGACTCATCAAAATTCCATTGCTATAATTGGTCGCCCGAGAATGTTGCAGTAATGTTGGCCTAAGTGATTTATGCCGGACAGCTGGGTTCACTCCCAGAAGCTAAATTAACTGTTGCGAGGGACAGCATTTGTCTCTTCAAGAATTATCTCACATGCAGGATAATATACTGGTTTATTTTGTTTATCTTCCATTACTAAAATGGTGGGGGGGGGGGCAGTGTGTAAAGCGCTGAGTTGGTGTGTTCAAGGATCCGCATTTGCTGTTTCTGATATATTTTTTAACTAGCTTACGCCCGCGGCTTATGCCACATAAAGTTTCGTGAAAGATCATTTAAAATAAATAATTTAATTATTTTTTTTAAATATAAGTTACTCGTACATCAATAATTTCAGATGTCTAACTTCAAAACTGACGGATTCTCTACAACCTTTGAACCCCCATTATATTAAAAGGAAAATCCTTGGGGTGGAATTATCCAAATTTCTTTCTTAAACTATACAAAGAACCTAGCTACAAATTTCAAGAGGCTAAGTTCCTGATTTGTCTTTAATTATGTACTAAAACGGGGGGGGGGCATGCCCAGGTGACCCCACATAAATCTGCCCTTGATGTAGCCTATGATGTATAACCTATTTTATTCAATAGGTTTCATCCAAATCCGTTCAGTAGTTTTTGCGTGAATGAGTAACAAACATTCGCATTTATAATATTGGTAGGATATCAAAACAAATAGTTTCACTCCTGTCCTTTCTGTTATTTTAACCACAATTATCATGTGATTTTCCTTTAGTTATGTACTATAATGGATTCTCCACAGTACCTAAAAAACTGTCGGGGAGGCACGTGCCCTCGTGCGCCCCCCCCAAATTCCTCCTATGTGTTATTCTGATGTATAACCTATATTACTGTAAAGTTTCATCCAAATCCGTTCAGTAGTTTTTGCGTGAAAGAGAGACAAACATACAAACTTTCACATTTATAATATTAGTAAGATATGTTTCCAACCATATGTGTATACTGTGGTAGCATCGATAGATGAGGCTAATCAAGCTTTAACATACCTTTATACAGTCTGCATAGAAGACTGGGACTATGTGGTTTCTATGCAAGGTTATTTATTCAAGATCACTTCCAATCGTCTGTTACCCCCCCCCCCCCCCATTTAAATGCCCAGTCTCTAATCCAGAGACCTGTAGAATTGAGATGGATCTCCAAAGAGTTCCAAAGAAAGCCAGTTTAAAAACTAAAAGGGCAATGAATCAAACGTAAACTGTAATAATCATAGAAAATTCAAAGGAATTAAAGTAAGAATAAAATGGGCACGAAAAAAACAAAGGGTAGTGGAGGAAAAAACAAGCGCCTATGCGCGGCCAGCGATCTGCGCATGTTTTTTTACTAAATTGTTAGACTATAGCTCCGTTTTCTTCAATAACTTGGCTATAAGATTGATATAATATTGTTCCTGAAAAATTAACTAATGAGTAGGAATAATGGTGGTATATAGTCAATACTTTTTCTATTTTATATATTAGTAAATTAATTTTATAAAATGTAAATACTTGAAACGATACAGTTTCCTGCCCTCGCCCTTTCAGGCCACTTCAACATTTACTAGACAAACGCTCTAAGCTCCCAATTAATTACAAAAGTCTCATATACATGAAGATCATTAGTCCCATCTGGACTTAAAAAATAGAGCTTTGGGCCTCCACTAAGCCATCGAATTCCTCCAGTATCCAATCTTTACAATCCAAAATCGTAAAATCCTCAATGCTCCTTACCTTGTTACGAATAGTCATCTATGTTCAAATAAATATTTCATACCAGGTCTGCAAGTTTAAAATGTCGTTTTAATTCCAATAGAATGCGCTCTTAGCCTATTGAAGTATTTGCTTATCTCTAAACGCTATTTTGTTTGTTAGTCATTTGTTTACAAAAGTCAGTTGTTTTTAAGTCGTTTACGTGGACGTATCATACCTTTCTTTGGTGTTAAAAATGTCTAATTTTAAGCCAAATAAAGAGCATTTGCGGCATGTCATGATTTTCTTATTCAATCAAAAGAAAAAGGCATCTGAATGTCATCGAATTCTTGTTGAGACTTATGGCGATCTTGCTCCAACCGTCAAGTCATGTGAACGTTGGTTTCCAAGTTTCAAACGTGGTGATTTTGATGTTACTGATCAAAAAACGAGAAAATCGACCAAAAAAGTTTGAGGACGTCGAATTGCAATCTTTATTAGACGAAGACAATACCCAAACCCAACAAATGATGGCAGAACAGTTGAATGTCACTAGACAAGCCATTTCCGATCGCCTGAGAGCTATGGGAAAAATTCAAAAGGTTGGAAAATGGGTTCCACATGAATTGGACGAACGACAGATGGAAAAACGAAAAATTGTGTGCGAAATGCTGCTTTTACGCCACGAAAGAAAGGGTTTTTTGCATCGAGTTGTAACTGGCGATGAAAAATGGATTTATTTTCAGAATCCCAAACGAATAAAATCATGGGTAACGGCAGGACAACCATCCACATCGAGTGCAAGACCGGATCGTTTTGGGAAGAAGACAATGCTGTGTGTGTGGTGGGATCAGAAGGGAGTAGTCTACTACGAGCTTCTCAAACCCGGCGAAACAGTCAATACCGACCGCTACCGACAACAAATGATCAATTTGAGTCACGCATTGATCGAAAAACGCCCAGAATGGGCTCACAGGCACGCCAAAGTCATTCTTCAGCATGATAACGCTCCTGCACATTCAGCCAGATTGACTAAGGAAACGATTTCTTCGCTTGGTTGGGAACTCCTACCCCACCCGCCGTATTCACCTGACCTGGCGCCTTCTGATTATCACCTATTCTCATCGATGGGACACTCATTGGCTGAGCAACACTTTAACAATTTGGAGGATGTAAGAAAATGGCTCGATGAATGGATTTCAAATAAAGATGAAGCATTCTTTTGTAATGGTATCCATAAATTGCCCGAGAGATGGACAAAATGTGTAGAAAGCGAGGGCCAGTACTTTGAATAAAATATATTATACTTTTTTTTTTAAATTAAATTATATTTTAAGAAATAAACGACATTTTAAACTTGCAGACCTGGTAGGTCGCTGATTTACTCCGATATTAAACCTATCTTGACAAACTATTTTTATTTTTTTAGGGTAACAGAAATAAAAACCGTTTTCCAGTTGTCGTTTATTCTCAATTTTCACTCTATTCGAGACGTTTCGACACTATGGTGTCATTTTCAATATTTTCTTCTCCTGCATCTTTTAACTTTAATAAATAAATTAACAATAATTACATTACTATACGTAATCTAACATAAAATGTCCGTAGATAACTCACTATAAGCATAGATACCTGGAAAGTCATACTTTTTAAAAATCCTTGGGAGATCATTAGTCCTCCATGGTCAATAAAATAATATTACATTAAAATACCAAACTTTGATCTTTGAACTATTAGATCCTTTTTCAGTTCTATGAATCATTTAACTTTAATATAAAATACCATTGTGTTTAAAGGAGATAGTTGGGGGGTGCAGTAAAAAAAAACACTGAATAAGTAATAAACTTATAATTATGTGCCGACGTTTCGACCTACAGTGTAGGTCATCTTCAGGGCTATGAGAGAGAAACAAACAGAACAAAAAATATATAAAAACGTTACAGTAACAAGAATATAGTGACATGTAATGTAGAAAATTAAAATAGTGACAGATATGAAGATGAAAGATAACGAATATTAAAAAAGTGACAGATATAATAAAGTAAGACAGATTTAATAAAATTAAAGAAAATGAGCAGAAATGATAAATTATAAATAACGCATATAAAATGTACAGAAAGGATAGTAAAGTAAAAATAATATAAAGGAAAATCAGAAAGGAGAAGATAAACCAAAGATACAAAATGAGAATATTTACATATACAAAAATCGTAATGTTATATAAAAATTAATGTTTAATTTTCTACATTACTTGTCACCATATTATTGTTACTGTACATTTTTATATTTTTTGTTCTGTTTGTTTCTCTCTCATAGCCCTGAAGATGACCTACACTGTAGGTCGAAACGTCGGCACATAATTATAAGTTTATTACTTATTCAGTGTTTTTTTTTACTGCACCCCCCAGCTATCTCCTTTACATTAGATCATCCAGTCAACTATTTTCATCTCATACATAAAATACCATTATTTATTATTTATTAAAGTTGAAAGATGCAGGAGAAGAAAAGATTGAAAATGACACCATAGTGTCGAAACGTCTCTAATAGAGTGAAAATTGAGAATAAACAACAACTGGAAAAGGGTTTTATTTCTCTTATCCTAAAAAAAAAAAGAAGAATTAAATCCAGTTTAAAAAAAGAAATAAAAATTTATAAGAATGAACTATTTTTATTTTAAAGAGAAAAGAAATGCCCCCTGTCGAGAAAAGATCTGCGGACAGGGGACAAATCTATTCTCTTATTCGATTCCACGTCCTCGTGTTCTCCCAATTTTTTGCGATGTATACACGAGACCGAATGTTCTTCGAACATTACTTTTAATTTTAGGATCTTGTTCACTTACGTCATATTACTATTTATAATTTTCTGTTAATAGTTTTTTTTTTTATATTTTTATTTGAAAGAGAAAAGATATTCCCCCGGCCGGGATATTCCGGTGGCTCAATTGGTTAGAGCACTGTCACGAAGAGACAGAGGATCAGGGTTCGAATCCCTGCCGGGGACATTCTTTTCTCTTTAAAATAAAAATATTTAAAAATTAAAAAAAAACTATTAACAAAAAATTATAAAAAATATATTCTTACTAGTTTAAAACTTAGCAATTCTTCAATTGCTGATAATTCTCCGAGGTGTCTGAAAAGAAGATGGTTTTGTGAAATTCTAAGTTTAATTATTCGATTACTACCATTGAATATGTCTCTACTTCAGTTTATATAATACCATTTATATGTATTTTATATTTATTTATATATATTTTGATGAGGTACAATTGATTACCTGTCTAAGTATAATTTAGACGATACAATTACAAGGAAGCAATTATCGATAAGCCACCGATCCCCGTTAATGATCGATTCAGATATCGATCTAACGAGCTCCTAACACGAAGTTAATCAGCTCCATCTAACGGACAAAACTGTTATTTATTGTCATCTCTACTAGCGGTATCTAGCGGCCAATTCTTGTTCGACAGATCATCTCTCGATTTATGGCTTCTCGATAATATCAATAAAAGCCATTAACAACACGTAATTATACCTATTTCCCATAATTATTATGATTTATGACCACCAATTAATTTAATTTGATCTGATGCGATAGAGAAAATTTTCATAAAACAAAGATATAGGTGAGATTTTTTTTGCCTTATGATCAACTTCTGTGAAGGGATAATTTTCAGTTAACAATTAAATATACTTCTAAAGTTATCTGCATGTTTCAGAAAGGATCTATTCTAGTGTTTCATGATGTTTATCTTAGTTTTAACACATATTTTTGTTTTTTATTATTAAGAATTAAAACACTCTTCAGTGATCGAGGCGTTGCAACCCAATCAGTTCCAACGAGCAGTTTTTGTAAACATTGCTGACTCTTGTACAGGAAGTGGTCGACTTTTGTAAAATATTCACTCTCAAATAAAAGAAATCAGTTGAACAGGACGCAGCAGCGTACAGAAGTGTAATGTATATATTTACGCTAGCGAGAATTAACCTTATAATGAGCAGATTTTTCCCGATTTTGAACAATTCAGGCGAGAATTTTGCGGTAAAAAATGATTTCGGAAGGTAGGAATCCTTCTTTTTTCTGTATTATGGGTGTTTCGAAATAGCAAGCAGTTTGAATTGATAATGTAGCTTTTCTATTAGTTAAGACAATGAACATTTTTTTATTTTTTTGTTCGTATATATAAGATTTCGTTTATTTTTGAGATTTGAGGATGTTTTGGATTCGTTTCTCTCCCAAGTTTTCCACGTGTGGCCTTCACTGTACCTAATTTCCCATTCAGCATTTTCCTAAACGCTGTCTCTAAAATTCAGTGTCCTAGAAGTCTAATAAAGGAGCAGCAAGTAATAGTTTAAAAAAATATATTTTAAAATGCTAGTTTAATGGTTAATAATGAAATTAATTTATTTACAGCCCCGGTGAATAAGTTGTTAAGTCAGAATTACTCTAAAAGGAGTTTCTTGTACTTAAGTAAGCGTAATCGTGTTATTTTCGTAGTGAATAAGGGGCTAAGTAAGGCATTGGCTTGAAAAGGAGTTATTGCTTATATTACAACTTCATTTCAAGTACAAATCTACGAGAATGATACGATTCCGGTTATCTGAAAGAAAATAACACTTTCAGGACAAAATCCGACTTAAACACTTATTTACCGGGGCCGTAGATATAACGGAGGCTGAATAAATAATTTTAAATTATTAGTTAGTAATTTATTATTAAATATCTTCTAAAGGCTAAATTTAATAAAGTCTCTCTCTCTCTCTCTCTCTCTATATATATATATATATATATATATATATATATATATATATATATTTATATGTGTGTGTGTATTCATAAAATGCCAATTTCTTTTTTCTTAATCCCACATCTTGTATACTTTTGCCCTAGGTAGCAATCCTTGGCAACCCCCTTGCGATGCTACTTTATAAATAGTAGAAGAACGGCGGAGCCCTCCCCCCCCCCCCCTCCCCCCCGCAGGTATTACCTAGGGGGCCTACGGACCCTTATTACCCCTCAGGTATTACACACGGATTACTTATTTCCCAGAGCTTACCACCCCGAGGGGGTCTTTCATTTTTTAGCCCCCTTCCTTTTCGCCTTAGATCGGAGGAGAAATGTTTTAAACAATTTTTCCCATCTTCTTAGCTATACACCCCCATTCCCAACATTCAAAACAATCTAGGGCTATCATATAAAATTAAAATATAAATTAAAAAAGACAGATCTTAAAATGAAAACTTTTTTTTCTCTTTATACTTTTATAAACTCTCTCTGGAGAAAATCCGACTTAAGCACTTATTCACCGGGGTTGTAGGTATATTTGATAATTTTCAGTAACTATACACATGTATGTAATATACATAGATAATATAAAAATAGGGTACCTACCCAAAATAAGGGGGAAAAATCTGTCGGTTGAGCGTGGCATAGGACGTCACCTCCTCGCAGAACCCGATGTTCATGAAACAGTAGTCTCTACCATCTACTGAACCCCAGACCCATTCACGAGTTGTAATGGTACAGTATATTCATATATGTAAGTAAAATAGCTTATAAATAGGTAGGCTATATAGGAGTAATAACGTGAGCTATTATTAATAAAATGAA
Organism: Arma custos; assembly: GCA_037127475.1. Lineage (NCBI taxonomy): Eukaryota > Metazoa > Arthropoda > Insecta > Hemiptera > Pentatomidae > Arma > Arma custos. The sequence continues at coordinate 111,878,727 of CM073762.1, read as the reverse complement.
TTGTATTATTATAAAAAAATTCATTTATAATTTAATAAAAAAATATAAATATAAAATTGACGTACTTCAACCAGATCCTAATTAAAGTAATGTTCAATGAAAATTCTTCCCCGTGTATACATCGCAAAAATGCGAGTACTGGGGATGATGGATCATTGAAGAGAATGGATTTGTCTGGCCTGGTTACGAGCCCTGGTAGCTTAATTGGTAGAGCACCGCGCTAGAGACCCGGGTTCGAATCCCGGCCAGGACAAATCTTTTGTCTTCAAAATAAAAATATTAATTTTATTTAGTTTATTCTATATTAATCTTTTATTATTAGCTTCCTTGTCTCTTTGTTATTAATACTCTACAATGATTAAGCTTGCTCTGTATATATATATATATATATATATATATACAATCTCAGGCCCCCCCCCATTTTTATTTTTATTTTCCACCACTTAGATACCTTGATACTTGTGAATTTTAATTTTAACACTTACCAATTGCAAATTTAATTTTTATCTTTATTACATTATTTTTTTATTAACTCTTTCTTTTTTATTACTTGTTATTTCTTTTTTTTTTTATTCTTTATTACTTTTGCTCTAATACTCTTGTTAATACTCTTGTTTCCTATACATTTTAGCTTTAATATTTACCATATTTAGTCATTTTTAACAATTTAGTAATTTTCAATAGTTTGTATTTTGTATATTTAGCCCTGAAGAAGAACTGCAAAGTTGGTCGAAACGTTGGTTACTAAATAAACATTTCTCCCAATCTAAGAGAAAATGTATTGACCTCCACCCGGACAATTCTCTTCCACATGTCACATAATTACATTCCAAGACTCTAAAGTAAGCAATATTAATTCAGTTTATTTAATTCTGTATTATATATCTTAATCCAGTAAATTACAGTAAGTAAATTTAACTGAGATTTCAGTTTAAACATCACTATGTCTGAAAATTTATTAAACAAAAAAAAGACGGTAACAAATAACAAAAATAAATACAAAATCTTACTAATATTATAAATGTAAAAGTTTGTATGTTTGTCTCTCTTTCGCGCAAAAACTACAGAACGGATTTGGATGAAACTTTACAGTAATATAGGTTATACATCAGAATAACACATAGCCTATACCAAGCACGGATTTATGGGGGGGTGCACGGGGCATGTGGCCCCCGCCCCGACAGTATTTTAGGTACAGTGGAGAATCCATTATAGTACATAATTAAAGGCAAATCACATGATCATAGTTGTTAAAATAACAGAAAGAACATAAGTGAAACTATTTGTTTTTATATCCTACTAATCTTACTATAAATGTGAAAGTTTGTATGTTTGTCTCTCTTTCACGCATAAACAACTGAACGGATTTATATGAAACTTATTGAGTAAAATAGGCTATAGCAAGGGCAGATTTATGTAGGGGCATGTGCGCCCCCCCCCCGTTATAGTACATAATTATAGGCAAATCAGGAACTGAGCGTCTTGAAATTTGTAGATAGGTAAATTTGTATAGTTCAAGAAAGAAATTTGTATAATTTCACCCCAAGGGTTTCCCCTTTAATATAATGGGGGTTCAAAGGCTGTATATAAACCGTCAGTTTTGAAGTTAGACATCTGAAATTTCGGATGTACGAGTAACTTATATTTTTTAAAAATAATTAAATTATTTATTTAAAATGACCTTTCACGAAACTTTATGTGGCAGACCAAATTCTACGCGAGCGAAGCCGCGGGCATAAGCTAGTAAAATTATAAAAAAATACCTGAATAAACTAAATAAAATTAATATTGCTTCTTTAGAATCTTGGAATGTAATGATGTGACAATTGAGAAGATAAAACAAAAGACTAAATATAAATAAAACACATGTTAGATAAAGTTAGATACTTGACTAGTTGCTTCTAGCTTAAGTTATTACTCCTGCATTGTCTATCTATTTAGAAACTATTACATAAATATATTTATATATTTAATACTAATGTAAGTATATAACAGTTTTTACCTGAGACTCCCCGTTGGCCCGGAGCTCGCTAACAGACTGATTTCTAATCGCCTCTTCACCGTTAATGGCTCTCCCTTCTCTGAAGAAACGTAACATCCGTGCAATGAGAAAAGATCTAATACAATAAATAATTTGGGTCTTTTTCGTTTAATCCCCGCATCTATTTTTATATTAAAAATAAAACTCGTGTTTTGAAAAACCTTCAGGAATGGTGTCAAAATTGGAGAATTAAAATAAATCCTAACAAATCCCACCAAATTATCTTCACTCTTCGTCGTAAACCTACAAATTCCTGCCCTACTGTATCCTTTAATAATATTCCTCTGAACCCTGTCGAACAGGTACGTTACCTAGGACTCCATCTGGACAAATGTCTCACTTGGAATCCTCATACAAGACTGAAAAGACAAGAAACTGCTCGACGATTTCGCCTACTTCAACATTTACTGGACAAACGTTCAAAGCTACCAATTAATTACAAAAGACTCAATTACATGACAGTTATCAGACCTATTTGGACATACGGAGTTGAGCTTTGGGGCTCTACTAAACCATCCAATTATCTCGTATCCAATCCTTACAATCCAAAATCCTTCGTAAAATCCTGAATGCTCCTTATTATGTCACAAACAAACTCATCCATCATGATCTTAATATCCCATATGTTGCTGATTTGGCCCAAACTAGATACCTATCCTTCCATGACAAGCTCCATCCACACTTGAATCCGCTAGTCTCTCAACTCGCTTCCCATAATATTCCTGATAACCCTCCGAGGCGTCTGAAAAGAAGATGGCCTCGAGACCTTCTACTATAAAACTTCATTGGAGTGCTATCAATGGATAGTTTCTCCACAAGTGATTTTTTGTTCATGTCCTTTGTTCACACAACAGATTTACTTGATTATTGATATTTACAACTGTAATATAATTATAGTTGTAAATATCAATAAAATAAAAAAATGTTTTGAAAAAATATAGCTACATCTGATAACAGTTATTCTAAAGACCACAATGTAAATATGCGATTTATAATTTATATTTATGTGGTCCTGGTGGAGGGTACTAGTATGTTTTAGGGCCTGCTGACATCAGCGCGCTCAGGTGTCACTTACCTCAACTATTTGGACCCTGTCAGGTTATGTTGCCTACAATTTATTTCAAATAGTATCGCCTTTCATTATCATAGAACAGATTTTTAGGAAATGAAATAAATGAGAAACATGTGAAGACAAAATAAAACTAGAAAAAATGAAACATTTATTAGAAGCAATGTTCATTAAAAAGAAGAATATCTAACTGAAATATTATATTTTTTTGTTAATTGTTTTAATTTTTATCTAATTTTCTTTTAAAGAGAAAAGATTTGCCCGGGGAAATCGTTTCTCTTTAAAAGAAAATTAGATACAAATTAAAACAATTAACAAAAAATATAATATTTTAGTTAGATATCATAATTTCTCTTTAAAATTTAAATATTTAAAATATGATAATATGAGAAACATGTCAAGAAACAATGAAACATTTATTAGAAGCAATGTTCATTAAAAACAACAATATCTTCAGAACCTTTAACTATGAAACACTCTTTTGTTTCTCTACATATTCCTCCAAATATCCACTGCTGAGGCAAAATCCGTCCTGTGTTGTTTTTTCTTCTAGTATATAGACTTTCGTCAATTTCTACATACATCCCTGGACCTCCAATAGTTGTTGAACTTCTCTCTAATTTAAAAGCACACACTTCTCTCATATAATTGGAATAATCAATGAGACATGTTGAGCTGTTCGTCACAAAACTTTATGGAAGTCAGTTCCTACTGAAGAAATAGGAGAGCTGACTTTTCTTCAGTCACCGTGCGAAAAATCTTCATTAAATTCCAACTCACATTGTCAAAATAATATGAAAACACATCCTCGTTCACTTCACACAAACAATAAAAAAGGACTAAGAAAGGTTACAATAACAGTAGGAGATGGTTAAGAAAAGTGACACCTGAGCGCGCTGATTTCAACAGGCCCTAAAACATACTAGTACCGGTGGAGGTGAAGCAAATTCTCTTATATAGGAAGAACCAACATGTTTATTGGTAAGCCGACGTTTCGGCCCACATTGCAGGTCTCCTTCAGGGCTGGTACGATCGGGGGTAGGCACTCAACTCTTACAAAAACATTTTCCCGTTTGCTCATAAGTTCAAACTAATTCAAATGGGATCCTTTAGATATCACGAATGTTAAAAAATGGACTTAACTGCTTTCAAAAATAACAGCTGCTAAAACAATTAATATGGTAGTAAATGCCACTGTCATGACAGATTCTGTCACTACATTAAATACTGTCATGACATAACTGTTTCTGTAATTTCAGAAATCATTGCAGTGGGTTTCTGGATAATTCATGATAATGCTTTTTCTGCTACAACCAATTTAAATCTAAGAAGGACTGCTTTAAGCTAGAATCAGTCAATATGAAATTATATTTTTTTAAAAATCGGTTATTCCATGCAAAAGAAAATGAGATGGACTAGAGAGCAAGTAAATCCATATTTAGTAATCCTTCCGTATTTAGACCTGGGTTAGAGTCATAACTTGTACTTTATCGGCCGTGTTTCAAACCCCTGCCCTAAGACCGTATCATATATCTGGGTTCGCTATTTGGTACCGTGCACGTTATGAGGTTACTATTTATAGCTCTTATGTCGAATTTTATTAGCTCTATCTTATCTGGAAATGGCAAAATAACATTTTATTATATCTTAGTTATTTACTGACACCAAAGCCTGTATTTCATAATATACATATTTTAAATAATTTAAAAAAAAAATGTATTCAATGTAATTTACAACTGTATTATATTAATACATCCAGTAAATAGGATGAATGTATGCAAGGACATGAGATGACAAGTAGAGAAACTACCCAGTGACAGTACTCAAATAGCAAGTTCAACTTAGTAGATCACGAAACCATCTTCTTTTCAGAAGCCTCGGAGGTTTATCAGGAATTGAAGGCGTTGTTAGGTTTGGAACGAGTGGGAATGAAGTCCGTCATGATAAGATTGATATCGGGTTTTATGGATGTGTCATGGCATTATTTATATTTTTAAAACGATCCAAATATTATTATTTTTTTGTAGATTAATTTAATGATTTTTACAACTGTAATAATATTACAACAAGTAAATCTACTAATATGAACAAATGACATGAAAATAAAAAACACTTATGGAGAAACCTAATATGGTAGCACCCTTATAAAGTTCTATAGTAGATGGTCTCGAGGCCATCTTCTTTTTAGACGCCTCGGAGGGTTATCAGGAATAGTATGGGAAGCAAGTCGAGAGACTAGCGGATTCAAGTGTGTATGGAGCTTGTCATGGAAGCATAGGTATCTAGTTTGGGCCAAATCAGCAACATATGGGATATTAAGATCATGATGGATGGGTTTGTTTGTGACATAATAAGGAGCATTGAGGATTTTATGAAGGATTTTGGATTGTAAGGATTGGATACGAGAAGAATTCGATGGCTTAGTGGAGCCCCAAAGCTCTATTCCGTAAGTCCAGATGGGTCTAATGATTGTCGTATTTTAAACATGCTGTATATATTAGATACATGCGTACTTAGCAGGATATTGCATAATATTTATCTGTTGGAAGTTTTGTATACATTTTTCTTTCATTGTAAATTATTATTCTCCACAGATATATTTAAATTTGTACAATTGGTTTTAATTTGAAACCGGTCTATTGGTACAGCATTTTTATTTTTTGAATTGTAGCAAATTATACAAGAAATAAATTTAAAAAAAAATTATATTTATAATATAAGGAAGAAATAGTTGGGGGTGCAGTCAATAAAAACACCTTAATAAGTGTAACTTATTTATTGTGTGCCGACGTTTCGGCCTGCAATGTAGCAATGAGAAACAAACAGAAAAACATATATTAAACGTTGCAGTAACAAGAATATGGTGACAAGTAATGCAGTAATGTGGAACAAGTAATGTGGAAATTAAAGTAGTGACTAGATATGATGAAATAGTGAATAGATATGATAATTAAAGATAACGAATATAAAAGTGGTTACAGAATAAAATAAAATTAAAATAGTGATAGATAAAAATAAAATTATAGATGATGAACAGAAATTAAAATAGTGACAGATATAATAATTAAAGAATACGAATATAAAATACAGAAAATAAATGTGCAGAAAGGATAAAATGTAAACATAATATAAAGGGAAAGAAAAATGAGGAGGTAAACGGAAAGATACAAAATGAGATGATTAAAATATGAAAAAAATATAAAACAAGGGGTGGAATATGAAGGAATTAGAAAAAACTAGTTTAATTATAGATATAAATGGAATGATACCAGACTTCTAGAGGTTACATAAGTAAAATGTAATAATACAAGCATATGTAGAAAGAAAGGATTGATAAATTTGAAAAATCAGAAATTAAAAATAATGTTTATAAATATGAAATCTAAAGTATGAAAAGAAAATAGAAAATATAAGTAAGGGAAGTTAATTTTATAACTGTATACAGTTAGATAGAAGTTGTATTAATATAAAAGATGATGTGAATATAACATAAACATATAGAAAATTTATATTTATATCAAAAAAATACAAACTAATTTACAGTGATCACATATCGCTCTTTCAAAAGAACAATTAATAAGAATCTCTATTTTTGACTTAAGCTTTGAGGAACAATTGTATTGAATGAAGCTTTTTAATTCAGGACATGTTCAGATTCCATTTCCAATATGCTTTTTCCATTTTAAGATGCAACATGTTCGAACTTAAACTCATGTTGAAAAAGTTTTATGGAAAATATGACAAAAGTTAAAATAAAAAAGTTACATGATTTAAAAAAATTTCTAATGTTTAATAAAAGGCTTTCAATCCCCAAATTTTTATTTTTTAATTAATCTGGTTTAATTTTGACTGAAGACATAGAACTTTCAAATACCTCTTTTGAAAAATTAGGATTTTTTTTTAAAGTTATTTCTTGTATAATTTGCTACATTTCACAAAATAAAAATGTTGTACCAATAGACCAGTCTTAAATAAAAATAATTGTACAAATTTAAATATATCTGTGGAGAATCATAATTTACAATTATAGAAAAAATGTATAAAAAACTTCCAACAGAGAGAAAAAAAATTAGTAATCTTACTGATATAAATGTGAAAGTTTGTATGTTTGTCTCTCTTTCAGGCAAAAACTACCGAACGGTTTTCGATGAAACTTTACATTAATAAGTTATTCATCAGAATAACACAAAGGCATATGGAATCCTTCAGTTTTGAACTTAAACATCTAAAATTTTGGATGAACGAGTAACTTTATTTAAAAAATAATTAAATTATTTATTTAAAATGATGTGTCACGAAACTTTGTTTGGCAGACCAAATTCCACGCGAGCGAACCGCGGGCAAATGCTAGTAATAAAATAAACAAAAATTATAACAATACATTCTTAGTAACTTATATACATATATATATAACAATATCAATGAAATGAAAGAAATTGGTATCCTACAATAATAAATGTTTGTTTCGTTTATGTACATACAGCTTTGTACTATTTTTTGTATATGTAAGGAAGAAATAGTTGGGGGTGCAGTCAATCAAAACACTTAAATAAGCGTAACTTATTTATTATGTGCCGACGTTTCGGCCTACAATGTAGCCCATCTTCAGTGCTAAGAGAGAGGAGAAACAAACAGAAATATATAAAAACGTAGCAGTAACAAGAATATATAAAGTGGTACAAGAGTGGAAATTAAAATAGTGACTAGATATGATGAAATAGTGAATAGATATATGATAAATAAAGAATGAATATAAGACTGGTTACAGAATATAATAAACTTAAAATAGTGATAGATAACAATAAAATTGTAGATGATGAACAGAAATTCTAATAGTGACAGATATAATAATAAAAGAATACGTATATAAAATAGAAAAAATACATGTCAAGAAAGGATAAAATGTAAACAATAATATAAAGGGAAAGAAAAATGAGGAGGTAAATGGAAAGATACAAAATGAGAAGATTAAACTATAGAAAAAGGGGGGTTGAGTATGAAGGATTTAGAAAAACTAGTTTAATTATAGATATGGATAAGATACCAGACATGAGGGGTTACATAGGTAAAATGTAATAATACAAGCATTTACACTTAAAAAAAGTTTTTACACTTAAAAAAATATTGTTTACATAGTTTGTTGATAAATATATTAATGTAAGGTATACTTAATTCCTTATGCATAATTTTAACTTTAGTGTCATATGCATAATTTCGAGCAATTCTAAGACATTTGTTTTGGAATAGAAAATAAGGATTTTGAATTATGGCATTGTTCTATTGAATTGTGGATCTACACGTATTTTCCTTAGCTTGTTAATATCTAAAATCTCAAACACTTCTTTGGTTCGTATATATGTGTCACTAAACTGAAATGCCAACTGGCTGAGAAGGGCAGAGCTACACGAAAGGGCGGGAGCAGTTAACATTTGCCCGCGAATAGTTCTGTCTTTTACACCGCCAATATCCCAATATACCTTTTATTTTCGGGGTTGGTCTTTGTTATTCCTAAAGTAATAAAAAATACACGAGATGTTTTTTTTTTTCCTTTTTTGTTGAACCCGAAGATGCCGATTGGACCAATCTTTACAACCAAACTTCCGACCACGGTTTACTAACCAGACCCAAATCCGTCAGATCACTCTTAATAGAATCTTCCCACCTACGCCTCGGTCTTCCACTCAGACCGAAGTCTACCGCTTCCAAGTCGATCAAAGCTAATAACCGGAATCATACAGTTTTAAATTTCTCCTACAAAATTGAATAATATAAAATTGAATAACTTTCTATCGAACAATTTTAATTTCAGAATCGTATATGACTGAAAAGACAAGAAACTGCTCGACGTTTTCGCCTACTTCAACATTTACTAGACAAACGTTCTAAGCTCCCAATTAATTACAAAAGACTCAATTACATGACAGTTATCAGACCTTTGGGGCTCTACTAAACCATCCAATTCATCTCGTATCCAATCCTTACAATCCAAAATCCTCAATGCTCCTTATTATGTCACAAACTAACTCATCCATCATGATCTTAATATCCCATATGTTGCTGATTTGGCCCAAACTAGAAACCTATCCTTCCATGACAAGTTCCATACACACTTGAATCCACTGGTCTCTCAACTTGCTTCCCATACTATTCCTGATAACCCTCCGAGGTGTCTGAAAAGAAGATGGCCTCGAGACCTTCTACTATAGAAGTTTATTGGAGTGCTGCCGATGGGTGTTTTTTGTTTTCATATAATTTGTTCATATTAGCAAATTTACTTGTTGTAATATTATTACAGTTGTAAATATCAATAAATTAATCTAAAAAAAAAACCTCTATCCTTGCCATTATATATCATTCCTGTCAATATATTTATTTATTGTATCGTAATAATTACAGTTGTAAATGTCAATAAATAAATTTCATAAATTTTAGAAATAATTTTAAAAATTTTACTTGGAAAATTCACAATTAGAATTGATAAAATAGGCAAGCTTGGACAGTTATCAATAGCGATATGTACATTTTAGTTCTATTGAATAATTAAATTTCAGATTTAAACGATTACCATTAAATTTATTAGTTTTATTGTTATAAAAACAAACTGTAATACTACAACCGTGAACGGGCCTGGGGTTCAGTACCTGGTAGAGACTGTGCGGTTGCACTGACAACTGCTGTGCAGGGAGGTGATTTGTCCTAGATCACACTCAACAGCCAGATTTCCCCCCTTATTTTGGGGAAGCGGTCATAGATCCCATATGGTTCATCTCCGGCAACTAACAGATTACAGTTGTAAATTTCAATAATTTTTTTTTTAAATATTAAGTTGATTACTCGTATTAGCTTACAATATGCTCATTTGTAAGCCTCATTATATTTTAATTATAAATAATTTAGCTTCTGCATTGGAAATTTAATTATTTTAATTCATTATATTCAAGAATATTATGCAATTATATTTGCTATAGTAATTTAATAATATGAAATAATAAAAAATGAATTTTAATTTCCCTAATTGAAGGCACTTAAGCTCCAAACTTTATGGAGCAGTTTAAATTCTTATCGTTGCATGAACATTTCCTAATAACATTTTCTCAAAGCATAAAAAATCGTTAGGCCATTTGAATTTCCCGCCTCATTAACTGATTTAATGGCTCCGTGAAATGCAACTCTATTTCTCATTGGTTCAATCCGTTTCTGACCTCGTTACAATACAAAGCCTCTACCCATTGGTAGTTAGTCTTCGTGATAATTCTAAATATTCCAGCATTTATTTACGCGTAGGTAATAAAAGTTTTGACTGTAATAAAAGGAATTCATTAGATAATTATTTCAAAATCTAATTATGAGAATCTATTTTTCTGGCGTGTGAGATAGTATTTTGAAAGAAAAATACTTAGGAAACATTATATTATTGTCTTCTAGTATTTGATCAGTGCTACATCATTGCCTTGTTATCAATAAAAATTATTTTTTTTTGTTTTAAATACATTGATTGAAATTTACAGCTGTATACAGAATACATCAAGTAAATATAATGAAAGATAAATCATGTCCAGAAACACTACACACTAAGCAAGTAGAGAAACTACCCAGTGGTAGTACTCAAATAAAAAGTTCAGCTTAGAAGGTCACGAGGCCATCTTCTTTTCAGACGCCTCGGAGGATTATCAGGAATTGAAGAGGTTGCTTGGTTTGAAAGTTTGTCATGAAAAGAATGATATCGAAATTGGGCCGAATCATCAATTAACGGTATATTATGGTCATTATGGATTACTTCGTAACAAAGTAAGGAGCATTGAGGATTTTACGAAGGATTTTGGATTGTAAGGATTGAATACGAGAGGAATTCGATGGCTTAGTGGAGCCCCAAAGCTCTATTCAGTAAGTCCAGATGGGTCTAATGATTGTCATGTATATGAATCTTTTGTAATTAATTGGGAACTTAGATCGTTTGTCTAGTAAATGTTGTAGTAGCCTGAAACGGCGAGCAAAAATTAATTATAAATAAAAAAAAATTGCTTTACCTTTTTAATATTCAAGGGAGCAGGTTAGCTCAGTTGAGTTGCTGAGTTTTTTTGCTAAGGATACATGAAAAATCACCTCCCTCCATATCCTGTAAATAGTAGAGTCTCTAACATGTACTGAAAGCTTCATCCTTCATGGGTTGTAGTGTTACAGGTTTTTCTTTTATTTAATATGTTAATTCTCAAAACATTTACAACTTGGAGAAGTTAGTGGGCCACAAGACCACGCGAATATCATTTATTTATTACTCATATAATTTGCTACAGTTCACAAAAATGATATGCCCTATCAAATAGACCAGTCTCAAATTAAAAACAATTACAATTTTTTATAGAAGTTGATCGTTCACGCCGCCGCTTGCTATATTTGCCCTGAAGATGGCCTAAATTGTAGGCCGAAACGTCGGCACACAATAAATAAGTTACACTTATTAAGGTGTTTTTATTGACTGCACCCCCAACTATTTCTTCCTTATATTACAATTTTTTATAATTATTGGTCATTTTTTATGAGTTATAAATATTTTTATTTTTTAAAGAGAAAAGATAGGCCCTCGACCGGGATTTGAACCCGGAACCTTTGTCTCGCCGTGACATCGCTCTGCCCATTGAGCTATCCAAGGCCACTGCCGGTCGAGGACAAATCTTTTCTCTCATAGATCCTAAAGCCCTAGTGCTCCCGCCATTTTCGCGATGAATACACTAGAACGAAGTTCTTTGAACATTAATTTTAATTTAGGATCTTATTGACTTACGTCATATTATTATTTATAATTTTTTATAATTATTTTTTATAATAATTGTCCTCGACCGGCAGGGGCCTTGGATAGCTCAATGGGCAGAGCGATGTCACGGTGAGACAAAGTTTCCGGGTTCAAATCCCGGTCGAGGGCCTCACTTTTCTCTTTAAAAAATAAGAATAAAAACAATTACTATTGTACAAATTTAAATGTATCTGTACACACGAAGAACATTACTTATCTTTCCTCACAGTCTTCTGTTATCATGTCTGCTTGTCTTTGCTTTCTTTCGACCACGCAGTACCCTTCCTATTTTCTTTGTTTTTTCAAGAAACTTGATTTCTTTCAATTTTTTTTTTCGTATTGTTCTATATCTAAGCAGCTTTTGCCTGTTGTTTTTAATTTTTCATGTTTCCTCTCTCAGAACCTCTTACGCTCTTGTATTCGCGGATTTCGTCAAAGACTTTCTTGTTTAGTCTCCCTCCGTTCATACTTACCATTTGCCCTTAGAAACTTAGTCCTAAATAAGAATCAGAATTATTTCGCTTTCTAGATCTCTCATCTCCTGGTTGGGCCTTAACCTGTAGCCTTCCTGTGTTTTCTTGGCCCATAGATTCTCCTCAAGATTCTTCTATCTATTTTCAGTCATTTTTCTAATCCAGGAATCCATGCTGACACCATCCAGTACAAAATTACTGATTTTATTACCGAGTTGTAGTCTCTTATTTTTGCGTTTGAGAATAGCTTCTTCTTATTATAAATATTTCCTTTTGCCAAGTTTATTTTTTCCAAATTGTGATTTTCTCTTTTATGCTCTAAATCTTTATTGCATATTGCTTCTCCTAGATATTTAAATTGCTTCATTACTTTTATTTGTCCATATTTTGTCTGATATCCAGGTAGGGTCTTAACCTGTAACCTTCCTGTGTTTTCTTGGGCCCATAGATTCTCCCCACAGAAGACCCTTCTGTATATTTTTTGTTATTTTTCTAGTCTAGGAAGCTATGTTGACTCCATCCCATACAAAATTCCCCGTAATTAATTTTTGTTTAATATTTTTAAAAAATACTTAAATACATATTGATTATTATAAGCATATATGTGTATATATATATATATATATATATATATATATATATATATATATATATATATATATATATTACTCTTATACCCTTGGATAAGGAAATAAAGACTGAATTGTGTTTCGCTGAAAAAACAAAAGATTTATTGTTTGTTCATTTAACGTCACTTTATGCTGCTATGGCTAATCGGACGATGCTACAGTGGGAGCTCTAAATTTTGCCTATCCAGGTTTAATTGAGATAGGGATTTTTAACGAGTACCTGACATCGTACAGGCTCAGGATCCCATTTAACGTCCCTTCCGAAGGACGGCGTAACTAAGGATTTTTTACTCCCTTAAAAAAATCCTAGGGCCACCTGCCGGGCTACGAACCCGCGATTTTGGGTTTAGTGGTTTGTCACGCTAACCACTAGACCACAGGTGATATTGAAAAGATTTATTTACAATACATATTTACAAGTCTTAAATAACTACAATTATTCCTAACAAAACATTAACTCACCTGAAAAAAACAAAAGAAACATCATTTAAAGCCTTTACTTATTTGTTGTAGCTTATTGAACATACGATATTATTTAAACAATTTATAACCTTACATTAAAAATGTAACCTGTCTTTAATTATAACAGCTGTTATATCAAGTAGGCTCTGTCGCTATCACGGCAAGTACAAAATTAAGAAAAGCTCGTATATTAGCTATGCAGTTTTCTTTACACACATATATATAAGTATATTTTGATATAGAGATATATATAGTGCAAGAACCTCTGTTTCTGTAAGGATTAAGTAGCTTCTCAAAGCGTACCTATTTCTGAACCCTCAGGTCGTGGATTCGATTCTCGGCCCACGGGGATACCTGAGGCAATTAATCTACGCACCCCTCGTATGCGAAACCCTTGGGCCTACCTGCGCCAACGGTGCGTAGGACAGATGACCACGCTAATAAATAGCCGTCAGGAGGTTTGGTCTCTGGGAGGGAAGAAATATAGCCCCTCCTCGCGACTGCTAAACTTAAAGCTCCATTATAATTCGATCTAGGCAGATTTGTCACTTCCCGTGATTCCTAAAGTTTGGCTTAGCGATGTGAATATCGATACAATATATATTATACCCATAACATATTTTCGATTACAATATATATTTGTCAAAATCTTCCTAGTCACCCACGTGTGTATAAACTGTACCTCTAAAACCCAGGTACTGTTCAGCACATGGTAGAGGTTGTACTAAATTCAACAATTGTGCAGTTAGATGATTTTCCCGCGATCCCGGTTATTCTCCAAGTTTTTCCCCTATTGAGGGTACCCACTTTGTGGAGTCTGGATTAGTTGGGGGAAGATCCGCTTATTCTACAGGGTCCATATGTCTTATAGGCTTCGTTCTAAGCAAGCTGTCCTAAAATGCAATTTTTTTCTCCTAACATCAGATATTTTGAACACAAGTAAACAGTTCGCTACTAAGCCGTCGCTCGTGTTCAAGTTGTTCTTTAATTGGGCCACAAATTTTCATAATTTCTTTCAAACAGCTTCGATTTTTCTAGCAGGTCTTCCTTAGTCGTAGTGAGGCATTCCATAGCATACAGAACCGCTGGTCGTATTACTGTGCAATAAGGGAGCGGGTTTGGTCAGTGATGAGTTGCCATCCAGAAGGCCCCGGGTTCGGATTATTTTATCTGTTAACAACCGGATATGAACACTGTAGGATCTATAGACCCTTCCGGGGCTCACTCAGCCTCTAATAGGTCAATTGGGGGGAAAGCGGTATAGTTCTTTCAGTTTTTCTTCCATAATTGACTTGATATTATTGTCCTTGTGGATTGCAATATCAATATTGCATATTGCGAGAACACGGAAGTATAGGATCAGTGAAAAGAAGGGATATGACTGACCGAGAAGCGAACCAGGATGGCTGAGGTGGTTAAAGAGAGGTGGGAGACCCGGGTTCGAGTTCCGGTCCTGGTCATATCTTTTCTTTTCAAATAAAATATTAAAAAAATTATATCATACAACAATAAAATCAATTATAATAAATATTATTATTAGTGGTAAAGCTGCCAAAGTGGAAGAGGCTAAGTAAAGATTCTTCTTTCTTTCTTCTTTCTTCTTTCTTCGCTCCATTTTGCTCCAGTTGTCTTCGCTTTTGTCTCTGGCCTAACCTTCCATTTTTCAACTTTAAGTTTAGTATTGTGCCTGTAGAACAGATCCGATACTTAGAGTTGCACCTTGACAAACGATTAACCTGGAATCCTCATACAAGACTGAAAAGACAAGAAACCGCATGACGTTTCAGGCTACTTCAACACTTACTAGACAAACGCTCTAAGCTCCCAATTAACTACAAAAGACTCATCTACATGACCATCATACGACATATTTGGACTTACGGAGTAGAGCTTTGGGGCTCCACTAAGCCATCGAATTCCTCTCGTATCCAATCCTTACAGTCGAAAATCCTTCGTAAAATGCTCAATGCTCCTTATTTTGTTAAGAATAAATTCATCCATAACGACCTTAATGTCCCTTTTGTTGCTGATTTGGCCCGAACCCGGTATCTATCCTTTCATAACAAACTTCATTACCACTCAAACCCTCTAGTTTCAAACCTAGCTTCCTCTTCAATTCCCGATAATCCTCCGAGGCGTCTGAAAAGAAGATGGCCACGTGACCTCCTTACTTGAATTTTGATTTGAGTACTACCAGTGGGTAGTTTCTCTACTTGTCATTATCATGTCATTATATATCACTTAGCCTACTTACTTGTTGTATTATTGTAATACAGTTGTAGATATCAATAAATAAATTAAAAAAAAAAAAAAGTTTACTATTGTTTCTCGTGTTGATGTCTTCATTAGTAATTTTAGCCAATTCCAAGTCTTCCTAAATATTTCAGATCCATTCCCCTCCTTTAGCAAGGGATGCTACGTGTTTTACTAGTATCTTTGTAAGTCTGTGATCGACAAGCCTCATCATGAGGCCATAGAACCTAAGACGTATTTTCCTCATGCCTATCCCTATATTAGAATAATCTTCAATTTTAGATGTTTTATGTAATCTATACCCTTCTTTGATAACGATACATTATTGTTATGACTTGCAGGTGGACAATATCCGAGCCTGCTTGAGTGCTGCTGACCGGCTGGGCGTGAGGCTAGAGGGAGTGAGTGCTCGAGACCTGAGAGAGGGCAGCCTCAAAGCCATCCTCGCCCTCTTCTTCAGCCTCTCCAAGCACAAGCAGCAGCTCAAGCTTCAAGCTGAGCAGAGCAAGCAGAAGAAGCACGACGAGATGTTGTCTAGGTAACTATCTACGTCACTTTCTATAATAGAATAGAACAGACCAGGCCCTTAAGAATAAAAAATATGTATAAAATTTAATATAATGCAATTGGGAAAAAACACAAAGCAAAGCCTTATGTTTCAAATCCAGTAATACACCCACTTACCAATTGAATATTTTAAAAGAAAAAATTGGCTAACTTTGCTAATGTGTATAAATGTATATAGGTTAATATTACTTGATATGTTTTGTGGATCAGCTGATTCTATAACCTTCCCAGCTGGTTGCGTATTACCTTCTTTTCAGTTGTATGTTGAACGTCTTGGTGGTGGGGTGCTGTCTCTTGTTTGGAGCCTGTTTGGGCTGTTGATCGTTGGGATGTATTGCACCTTTTTCTTCGAGATGTGATTCACATAATCGTTTTTTGTTTTTGTGTCTTGATAATGCCTGAATAGGCGTAACGTCGACTGGTAAGTGAGTGTATTACTGGATTTGAAACATAAGGCTTTGCTTTGTGTTTTTTCCCAATTGCATTATAATAAATAATAGTGTTTCTTTTTGAGTTTTTGGCTCTATTTTATTGATTTTATAAAATTTAATGAAGATATATCTCGTCAAAGAACTACATTATTAGAATAATACATTATAATAATAGCTTAGATTTGAACGTGGTTAAGGAAGACGTATGCCGGATTCTGGTGGGAGTGAGTTCCAAAGAGTGTTAGAACGGGCGATGCTCAAATGTTTTGGTTCTGTGGAAACCAGTATAAACGTCGGATAAAAGCGAGATCTTGTACCCTAGGATTGGATAGAGGATTTGAATTTTAGGAGAGTATCAGAATCTAAAGAATCGATACCAGTGAACTCTATCCACGGAACACTACCTAAACCCAATTCGCCAGATCACACTTAACGTAATCCTCCCATATACGTTTCGGTCTACCACTCAGACGGTCCCCAGTTGGCACTGCGATTATTAACTTTTTATAAATTCGTTCGTTATTAAGCCTATTCACTTTATAATAATATTAATACTTAAAACTTACCCATACACATTGGTCATACATATATACATACTTGTGAAATAAATACATTGTGAAAATATTGTCGCATATTAAAATAATAAACATATATACATATATATATATATATATATATATATATATAGTGATATAGTGTTTTAGATCTCGAGTTTCAGTCTTTTTTTAACTTCTTAGGCGACGTTTCGAGACTAAGTTAGCCTCATACTCATGCCCTGACAGTGAAAAAATGAGCTTTTAGTAAATACATTAAATAGCACACTAAAATAGATATAAAATGACCTGTGTAAGTTGTAATAGATAGGGTGTACTTACAAGTTCCAAAGAATGAATCAGTTTTTCATTAATCAGTTACCTCGCAAAACAGCATAAAATGTTTGTATTGCAATTGCTATGATCAATGAGTAAGTAATCCATTTTTAGGAACAGCAGTTTATTTATATTTATTGAATCATATTAGATTATTGTTATTTTTATATATTATGAATTAATTAAATTTGCATAACACCAGCTAAGACCTTAATACAAGATATAATTGGTACAGTAACCTATCCTTAATATATATATATATATATATATATGCTATCAACGACTTTTTTGTAAATTTACATAAGGGAAATTCTAGCATGCATTGTTTCGTTATATCTCAAAAAGATTAGGCAGCGTCTTCGATGAAAACTCCCATGCGGCTATACATTTTCCAATACTTCAGATTATCGTTATATTTCAACTAATTTACACAAAACCTTGACAAATTATATACCTAAACCTTCCTCATGAATCACGCAATCTATTGGTGAAAACCGCATGGAGATCGGTGTATTAGATTTTGAGTTTAACAGGAACAGAAAGACGCGGCGGAGAAAGATTACAGTCTCTACCACGTACTGAAGCCAAGGCTCTTGATAGATCCTACTGTAGCAGGTTTTGTAATTTCTCAATCACGGACCATTCCATTACCATACAATACACACAGCTTCAACACTCGCCGCATTCCCATGACCGGTCGATTGCTGTGACTGCGCCGATTTAAATTGCTAATAAGAGCAAAAGTTGACATATTGCTGTGTTGATTCGATGGGGATTCGTTGTTCCATCCGCCCGCTCTCGAACGACCCCTTCCTTTTCGGTAGATCCTCCCCCCAATTTTCCCGGTCGAGTCGAAATGAGGGAATGTACTTTCCTTGTATACTGTCGGATGTCCCTCAGAGGTGGGCACTTCCGTACGCCATTTCATTTGGTCTGTATTGTGAGTCACAGCAATCCTGTACATGAGACAGGAGAGAGTAGAGTGCATATATATATATATATATTGCTATATTGGCTTCACTGACCTAGCTATGATCTCAAGGAAAAGAGAATATTGCTTTAAAGAGATTATTATTGATCTAATAGATAACATACAAAGAAAGGGGGGCGCTATAAGTAACAAAATAGACATTTTAAGTTGCCTGCCCTAGGCCCCTTAGCATATTTACTTAAGTACTTCTAATGTTCCAGATAGTGTCACATATAGCATATATGTATATATACATATATGTATATATATATATATATATATATATATATACATATATATATATATATATATATATATATATATATATATATATATACACATATATGTATATATATATATATATATATACATATATATATATATATATATATATATATATATATATATATATATATATATACATATATATATATATATATACATATATATATATATATATGTATATTATATATTTTAAAAGTTTATAATTATTTGGCTGGACTAACGTCTCACTTTGAATTCTCATACAAGCTTTAGAAGACAAGAAATTGCTCGACGTTTTCGCCTACTTCAACATTTACTTGACAAACGTTCTAAGCTCCCAATTAATTACAAAAGACTCATTTACATGACAGTTATCAGACCTATTTGGACATACGGAGTTGAGCTTTGGGGCTCTACTAAACCATCCAATTCATCTCGTATCCAATCCTTACAATCCAAAATCCTTCGTAAATTCCTCAATGCTCCTTTGTCACAAACAAACTCATCCATCAT
Organism: Arma custos; assembly: GCA_037127475.1. Lineage (NCBI taxonomy): Eukaryota > Metazoa > Arthropoda > Insecta > Hemiptera > Pentatomidae > Arma > Arma custos. Next base: position 111,859,395 of record CM073762.1, on the reverse strand, counting down.
GATCTTAATATCCCATATGTTGCTGATTTGACCCAAACTAGATACCAAGCTCCGTACACACATGAATCAGCTAGTCTCTCAACTTGCTTCCCATACTATTCCTGATAACCTTCCGAGGCGTCTGAAAAGAAGATGGCCTCGAGACCTTCTATTATAGAACTTTATTGGAGTGCTACCGATGGGTAGTTTCTCCATAATGTTTTTTTTCATGTAATTCGTTCATATTAGTAGATTTACTTGTTGTAGTATTATTACAGTTGTAAAAATCATTAAATTAATCTAAAAAAAAAATAATTATTTGGATCGTTTAAAAAAATATATAAGTAATGCCATGACGCATTATAAAGAAAAACATAATTAATTAAAAAGCATTACAGATCAGATCCAATTGTGTAATTGTAATATTGAAAAACTTTAAAAAGCTTTTTAAGAATCAAACCATTATATTATCCTGAAGAACCGGATTTTTACGTATTTTAAAGAAAAGACGACCAAACCTACCCTGTTCGAAAATGTAGAAAATTAATTACATGAGATAGAGAAAGATTACAAAAGAAATGGACGGAGTAAAGAAGGGAGGGAGTAAAAGTTTTCTGGGCCAATGTCAAGAAGAAAAAAAGGCAGTTCAAAGGACGTGGTCCTTAGTAGGTCTATACGAAAAAAAAACACATAGAAAATCGCTACACACATTTATTACACTTTAGTTTAATATATTCAATTAATTATTTACCTTGATAATTACAGTTTAATAACTAAACTAAGTAACAAGTGTGAGAATAGTTCGTAGAGCTTCCTGCGTTTCATAAAAAAAATTATCAAAATTTGTCCAACTGTTTAGAAGTTCAGTGACTTACACAGGAAAAGCAGGCTTTTTCCTGTAATCTGTATTTCTAATTAATGGTTAGAAATTTAACACATGTTATGAAAAAAAACCTACATTTAATAACAGTCATTGTAAATACCAAAATGATACTGTTTGTTTGTTTGTTCATTTAACGTCACTTTATGCTGCTATGGCTAATAGGACGATGCTACAGCGGGAGCTCTAAATTTTGCCTATCCAGGTTTAATTAGGATAGGGATTTTTAACGAGTACCTGACATCGTACAGGCTCGGGACCTCCGTTTAACGTCCCTTCCGAAGGACGGCGTAACTAAGGATTTTTTACTCCCTTAAAAAACTCCTAGGGCCACCTGCCGGGCTACGAACCCGCGATCTTGGGTTTAGTAGTTTGTTACGCTAACCACTAGACCACAGGTGACCTTCCAAAATGATACTTAAGTCTTCTTTACAAAATAAGGTGGTTGTATATTTTTTAGTCCAAGTATAAACGAATGTCTAAGTCGTATTTAATGGGACTTTAGAACCAATGAGTCTTTTTCGTTCAATCCCAATATAAAAAAATGAAGTCATACAAGAGTATATCCACAACCGTGGGATTTCGGTGGGATATGCGCGGGGGGGGGGGAAGAATGCTTCGTTTATGGCAGTGCAGAACAGGAATGAAAATACACTATTACCATGCATTAAAGACTGCATTCATCCCCAAACAATTAGCATGTCTGACTTATGTAAGGGCTACTCAAAAATAGAAAAAAATGTGGGATATGAATACAAACATTGTACAACATGTCAATTGGAGCACACACGCAGTCAATTGATTCACTATGGATTGGTTTAAGATATCATGAATGTACTATTTCTAAGACAAGGGCCGTGTCTCGTGCGAATGGCACCAACTCATGCTTCGCTGTAGCCCGGGACCATCTTCTTTTCCTCCCTCACGCCTCAGACACAGTGAGTCAGAGCGCCCTCGAGCAAGGGATGACAGGGCCAATCAAAGATCCCCTGCACTTCTCCCACTTTACATTTTAATGACCTGATAACCTCTGCGTGCCGGAAGGGATTCCGCCCCTCACCGACACTTCAGAAGGCGCCTGTTGATGCAGCCGTTTGATTGCCTTGGGGTGGGGGGCGAATTAGACCAAACAGACTCCCCTCTCGTATTAATTACCCTTCAACCCTTTTTACTGACGACTCAATTATACAATTACACGCTTGTACTAGCCCTAGCAAGAAATCTTGGAATGGAAACTTCTTTAGCCGCGTAGAGCGATTTTCAGTAGGGTGAAAACTCATAGATTCGCGCCATCGACATGCTCGTGACTTGTTGCGCGAGACTCGCAACACCTAGTGGTCCGTATATTACTTTAGTAATATTTTTTATTCAACTTTAGTTTGAAGGTCAGAATTCGGTTGATATATTTTTTCCCTAAGGGTTTCCTTTAACCAAAAATTTCCTGTAGTTAATTTTTCCATTTTTTCTGTCTTGCATACCTCCCTCAGATCATGGCCGTGCATACTTTCTTCAATCTCATCCTTCGATCTTTTCTTGGTCTTCCTCGCCGTTTCTTCTGAGATGACCATACATTCCAATCTTTTTCTCACTATAAATTCTTTCTTCTATTTCTTGGAGGATGTTTTGCTGAAATTTTCAATTGTTCTCTAATTTCGGCATAAGTCCTTCTTTCTGGTCTTGATACTCTGGCATCTCTCATCCAATAGTACATCAATTTGGTTTATTTAACAACTAGGAGGTCGTTTAACCTCACTCACAGTTCTTGCAGGACCTGGATCTCTGCCGTTCTTCTCTATTTCAATATTCTTACCTTCTTTAAATCTTTAAACTCTAGGTCATCCATCCACCGACGCCTGGGTCTGTCCTTTCTTTCTTCCTCCTCCCGGTGCACCATTTAACATAATTTTAAGCAGCCTATGAGGCACCATTATTTCCACGTCCCCTGACCATCTTGCTCTTATTTGTCACGTATGTACATGTATGTACACTTATTCACCTGTAGCTGTAAGATATGTACAATAGCGGATAACAGTCTCTGGGTATAGGCTTATACACAATTATCCTAAGATTCAATGCTCATGATACAAATCGATGTTTACGAATTTGTAATGTAATGTAAAATGCGTTCACAAAAACGTATTTCAATTGTTCAATGTTAATTATACGGTTTCCAAGGTAACGGCTTTGAGATAAAAACCTGGGAGGTAATTCTGGTTTTTGTTAAGTTTTTTTTTTTTTTTAATGTATATATTGTTGAAAACTGAGTTTCTATGTAAAAAACGGAACTAGGTTTAAAGCTAATATTTCGCACTCTAGTAGCAATATAGTTTTGCTGAAACTATTCAATTCTAAAACAACCAAAAATAACCTCCACAGTTTTTATCTCACACCTGTTGCCATGGTAACCGTATTAATAACATCCGCGTTTGGTGTATTTTCTGTAAAATAAAAATATTTATTTATTTGACAAGTGAGGAAAGTGCCAATTTATTTCACCCGAGTTTTATAAGCAATTTCCTCGCGTGTTAAATATTACATTTTTCCTGCAACCATTTAAAAATTAAGAAATTAATGGTGAAACTTTAGATTTGTTAAAACTACACTAGCGCTATCTTTATTGCCTGTTCTTTTATGAATGGAGGAGTAATTTCTATGAATTCATCACTATCTATTACCATTTTTTATTTTGTTTTGTGGTCTGATCACTGTTTTAATGCTAGATCTCCAAATTTCTGATGTATGAAGGTGCTAATACACTTAAGGTTACATTAAATATTTCTATAAAATCGCTTCAAAATAAATAAAAACCTATCTTGAATTAAATATAAAATAAATATTGAAAAATAAAAAGAGACCTTAAATATGTTAAGACCGTGGAAAAATTCCAACGAAAAGCCCCAAGTATCCAAACTAAAACAGAAATAGAAATTATCTGTCCAATATTTCGCCCATTCAGGCATCCTCAGAGTAGATAGAGAAAAAAAAATTTTTTTTTAAATTTATTTATTGATATATACAACTGTATTACAATAATACAACAAGTAAATAGGCTAAGTGATATATAATGACATGATAATGACTCTTAGAGAAACTACCCACTGGTAGTACACAAATCAAAGTTCAAGTAAGGAGGTCACGTGGCCATCTTCTTTTCAGAGGCCTCGGAGGATTATCGGGAATTGAAGAGGTTGCTAGGTTTGAAATTAGTGGGTTTGAGTGTTAATGAAGTTTGTTATGAAAGAATTGATATCGGTTTCGGGCCAAATCAGCAACAAAAGGGGCATTAAGATCGTTATGGATGACTTCATTCTTAACAAAATAAGGAGCATTGAGGATTTTACAAAGGATTTTGGATTGTAAGGATTGGATTGGAGAGGAATTCGATGGCTTAGTGGAGCCCCAAAGCTCTACTCCGTAAGTCCAAATAGGTCGTATGATGGTCATGTAGATGAGTCTTTTGTAATTAATTGGGAGCTTAGAGCGTTTGTCTAGTAATTGTTGAAGTAGCCTGAAACGTCGTGCGGTTTCTTGTCTTTTCAGTCTTGTATGGATTCCAGGTTAATCGTTTGTCAAGGCGCAACCCTAAGTATCGGATCTGTTCTACAGGCACCAGAGGGATATTATTAAAGGATACTGTTGGGCAGGAAGTCATTGGTTTACGACGTAAGGTAAAAGTGATTTGATGCGACTTTTGAGAATTTATTTTAATTCTCCAGTTTTGACACCATTCTTCAAGATCAGTGATATGGGATTGGAGGTTTTGGGATGCAATAACTGGACTGGTGTTGACTGATAATACACATGTATCATCAGCATGAGAAAAAAAAACAAAAATCAAAAGCACTTTATGGCTATTCCACATTATTATTGTGGAATGGCCATAAATCCACTGGTGTCTTGATAATGTTGTTTTTCTTTTCGTTGCAATCTTACTTTCATTTTTTCATATAGGTTTTTGTCTTATGTTTTGGTATTGTTTATAATTATTTATATTTTCCTGCTGTACTTTTTGTAGTTTGGTGAGTGTATGCTGAATTTATATATTCTCCAGTATTTATCAGCTGTTTTTATCTAACCTTACCCAGCCAGGGTCGAGTAACCTTCCTTATGATTCATTAGTTCCATTTGAGCCTTGGAGGTGGTGGGATGCTTCTTGGGTGCATTATTCATGTTTTGTTTTGTTTTTGTTCTTTTGGTTTTTTTGTTGTAGTTGTTTTCTCTATCTACCCTGAGGATGCCTGAATGGGCGAAATATTGGACAGATAATTTCTATTTCTGCTTTAGTTTTGAGACTTGGGGCTTTTCGTTGGAATTTTTCCACGGTTTTAATAAATATAAAATAGTTCTAAAATTATTTATTTTAACATTTTAGGAATATAAAATGAATAATATTATAATACCGCCATTTAATATTTAGAGTAACAGCGTGCTTATTGTCAGATTCGATCTAAATAAATAGGTGTCTGTTACTTTTCCACTCTAGTGTTAGCTGAGCAATGGATAGCATTACTCAATGGTTGCAGGAAAACGATATTTAAAGCTAATATTTCTCTTCAATTAAAAAACACAAACCAGAATAACCTACCCGGTTTTTATATCACCTTGTTGTATAGTTGTTTTATATATATATATATATATATATATATATATATATATATATACATATATATATATATATATATATATATATATATATATATATATATACATATATATATATATACATATATATATATATATATATATATATATATATATATATATATATATACATATATATATATATATATATATATATATATATATATATATATATATATATATATATATATATATATATATACCTGTATAGGTTACAGACTAGCTCCCAATCAGTTCGCCCCCCCCCGCACTACCCCGTACCCCAGATCGATGATGGCTCCAAATACCAATACCCTCCCCCGACGGCCAGGCTCAACCGACCGTGGTCCGACTCCTTGACCTCTGCTAATCCTGGAGATCCTCCCTTCCGGTAATAGGCCTCCGTAGCCAGCCAGCCGTCAGATAGCTGCTGACGTACCCTCCGGTCTAATGGGTTATCTCAGCCGACCAAGAGGCCTCTAATGAATATCGATCCCTTTTCAGGGGGAGTAGTATTAATAATCCATTACCATTCACTCCCGTGCTAGTACTGGCGACGTTTACACGGAGCGGGTCTCATTTGTATACGAGGGGGGGGGGGAGAAAGGCACGTGCGGGTGTCGTGGAAGTTTACGTAACGAATTAAAATTTTTATATAAAATATTATTTACTTATTCAGGAAAATCAATTAAACAAATAATTAATGTGTTACAATATAACTTTATTAATTACTAGCTTATGCCCGCGGCTTCGCTCGCGTGGATTTTGGTCTGCCAGATAAAGTTTCGTGAAAGATCATTTTAAATAAATAATTAAATTATTTTTTAGAAATATAAGTTACTTGCACATCCAAAATTTCAGATGTCTAACTTCAAAACTGACGGATCTATACAACCTTTGAACCCCTATTATATTAAAGGGGAAATCCTTGGGGTGGAATTATCCAAATTTCTTTCTTAAACTATGCAAAGAACCCATCTACAAATTTCAAGATGCTAAGTTCCTGATATGCCTTTAATTATGTACTATAATAGATTCTCCACAGTACCTATAAAAACTTTCAGGGGGGGCCTGTGCACCCGTGCGCTCCCCCTAAATCCGCGCTTGCTATAGCCTAAGTGTTATTCTGATGTATAACCTATATTACTGTAAAGTTTCATCCAAATCCGTTCAGTAGTTTTTGCGTGAAAGAGAGACAAACATACAAACTTTCGCATTTATAATATTAGTAAGATATGCCTGTTTGACTCGGTCATGTGGTGTTTTATTGTTGCCATTCGATCGCTCTTGAGAACCCCCCTCCCAATCATATAGGATCTCTGTATTTGGTAATGGCTTTTCGACGCTTACAGGTCGACATTATATACTTTTGATAATACATTTTTTATTATAACACCTTATTATAAACTGTCACTATGTTACACAAATGTTTTATATACAATCGATAGATTTTTACGACAGCTGACGATCGAAACATAAACAAACATCGTGGCTTATTCGAGTCAACAGTTATAATGAATGGAAATTTCGATATGCAGCAAAATGACCCCAAAATTGCGTCACTTCATCCTCCACCCTTTGAGATACTGCACAATCCTCACTTATCGTAATTAATTCTTTGATCTTTTAGCTATCCAATGGTCTAATTGAATTTTGAATGCAGATGAGAGATATGTAGCTGCAACACAAAACTGTATCTCCCGATTTTGTTATCAATCTTTTTTCTTTAATTGTTTCCCGCCAACGAATACTAGATCAGAGAGAATGTAAGGTACTGGGCTGAGAGGCCCACGTAGATAACATACACTTTTAAAATACATCTAAAAAATGGTCTCTAAAGAATTTTCAATGGACCTGTCGTCACAAAATCGCGTTGTAAAAAAAAAAGATAATCTCAATGTCGGTCACGCAGCGAATATTCTTTTGCTTTTCAAAACAAACTTTCGCCATGTCTCTCCTGTTTGGAAATTATATCTCCTCAGAATAACGTGTCCTTGGATTTGTCCTGTTTCTATCGCAATGATTTTTTTTTCGAAAATTGATTGTTCATTTATTTTTTTAAAATTATTTTTTATATTCTTTAAATAGGAGAACAAAAAACCTATTTCCAGTAAAAAAAAATGCTGTATTCCTTATTTTCGAGATACGTTTCGGCCTAGGCCATTCTCAATCTTCTATTCTAATTGTTTCATTTTTTTACTTATTATATGGTTAACAATTTGACCATAAGTCATTCATCTCAATTTAAGTTGTTTTATTCCATTCAAATTTTTTTTCAAATTCAGAAGGAACCATATCCTCTATAGTCATTCAATTTTAATTTAAGAAATAACGAAATAGTTAATTTCAAAAGTTAAGTGTGGTCCTTGAGCCACATATATCCAGAAAGAAAAACTAGCATTTCTAGTTGAACATTTAAGAATTTAGAAAAAGATTCCTAATTAAAGAGGAACTTAAGGCTATAAAAAATTTGAAGAGGCAATGCTCAATAACGCAAATTTGGTTTGTTTGCACAAGTGTGAGGCTACGTGTACCTACTACCCAACTTAATGTAATTAGTAATTTAGGATAATTAAATAATGATAGATTCGGTGCGGCATCAAAGTTATATAGAAGAGAAAGTTGAGAATATTGATCCAATTTTTTTTTATTCACTATGCCAAATGATTTTAAATGAGGGAAATGATCCAAAGTTTGATTTTTTACCTGATTTTCCCACAGCCTCAACTTTGTTTCAAAGGCTTGTATACATGAATATATTTGAGTGGCAATCAGATCTTTACCCTACAACTTTACATTCAGATCAAGTGTTTATTCATGTCTACCAAAAAGGTACAATCAACCTCCAGTCATTGTCATAATCAATTGGGTTGCCTTTTTTCTAACATCAAAGCTTGAACAGGGTCACGTGATGCAAAAAATCTTTCTAAAACCTCGACTAAGCCAACGAACTTTTTTTTTTTTGTTCTTGGTTTTAAAAAATGTTTCTTTCGAATTTTTCAAATTTATTTTTAGTCTCATAGTATACGGAAGCTAAAGTTCGATGAATTAGGCACTTGAGCCCTTTTTATGTTTACAAGAGCAGTTCAATCGGACACATCTGATGCAATAATTCACTGAAATTTCGCTAAACAGACTCTGATAAATCCTTAACTTTCTTTCTTTTTCGGATTCTTTGCGGTCCATTGTTCTAATCTACGGCCTCCGTCGGATGCAACGCTGCACCCACCTTTTTTTTTGTTATTTGTTACTTCATCCTAAAATGAAGAAACGAAGCTTAAGTAATTCTAATTGTTAGTGTAACGAGGTCAGCTATTTAGTTCATTAGCTTATTCTTGAAACTCATTTATCATTTTATTAAAAAAAAAATCATTAACTTGTAGAATTCGTATACATTAATGGTTGAGAACAATTTATAATATACTAAAGAAATGGTTAACCTGGAAATATAAAAATTTCGCAAAAATAAAAATATTACAAAGTAATGTGTGGTACAACATTGATATGGAAATCTTGTACCACGATAACATGTTTCCAAGGTTGTGCGAGAAAGTTATTTAGTCAAGATTACAGCAAACCTCCAAAATGGTATGCTTCATATTCGATTCCCGAATATTAAACAAATATGCTTAATTAGGTTAGCGTAACAACTTACTAAGCCCAAGATCGCTAGTTCAGAGCCCGGCAGATGGCCCTAAGATTTTTTAAAAGGAATAAAAAATCCGTGGTTACGCCGTCCTTCGGAAGGGACGTTAAACGGGGGTCCGGAGCCTGTATGACAGGTACTCGTTAAAAATCCCTATCCTAATTAAATCTGGATAGACAAAATTTAGAGCTCCCACTGTAGCATCGTTCGGTTAGTCATAGCAGCATAAAGTGACTTTAAATAAACAAAAAACCATTAAGTTAGTTTAAAGCCTAAAATTTTACATTGAGAGAATAACACCATTAAAAGAAATTTAGAGACTCTTTTCATAAAAGATAAATTGGAGAATACAGTAAATGATAGAAAGGAGTTAGGAGAAATTAGCAAATTGTATTCGTCCATTATTTTAAAATTGAAAAACAATAGAACATAAAATGCTTTATGCTTTATAAACAAACCAGATAGAGTAAAATAACCTGACCCCATTAACTACCAATCGACCTTATGAAATATAATGTAAGGAAGAAATAGAGGGTGCAGTCAATGAAAACACCTTAATAAGTGTAACTTATTTACTGTGTGCCGACGTTTCGGCCTACAATGTAGGCCATTTTCAGGGCTATGAGAGAGAAACAAACAGAACAAAAATATAAAAAACATTGCAGTAACAAGAATATAGTGACATGTAATGTAGAAAATTAAAATAGTGACTAGATATGATAAAATAGTGAATAGATATGATAATTAAAGATAACGAATATTGAAATAGTTACAGAATATAATAAAATTAAAGTAGTGACAGATATAATAAAATTACAGATAATGAACAGAAATTAAAATAGTGACAGACATAATAATTAAAGAAAACGAATATAAAATACAAAAAATAAATGTACAGAAAGGATAAAATGTAAACATAATATAAAGGGAAAGAAAAATGAGGAGGTAAACGGAAAGATACAAAATGAGAAGAGTAAAATATAAAAAAAGATGGAATATTTATATGGGATTTAGAAAAAAAATCTAGTTTAATTAATTTTTCTAAATCCTTCATATTCCACATTTTTTTATATTTTATTCTTCTTATTTTGTATCTTTCCGTTTACATCCTCATTTTTCTTTCCCTTTATATTATGTTTACATTTTATCCTTTCTGTACATTTATTTTAATATTCGTTATCTTTAATTATCATATCTATTCACTATTTTATCATATCAAGTCACTATTTTAATTTTCTACATTACGTGTCACTATATTCTTGTTACTGCGACGCTTTTTATATTTTTGTTCTGTTTGTTTCCCTCTCATAGCCCTGATGATGGCCTACATTGTAGGCCGAAACGTCAGCACACAATAAATAAGTACACTTATTAAGGTGTTTTTATTGACTGCACCCCCCAACTATTCCTTCCTTATATTAGAAGTTACAGTCAACTATTCCTTCTCTAACGTGAATCTTATGAAATAAATCTTCCATATAATAATTTCATAAAATTTCATAATTCAATTAAAGGATTTAATGAAATATTTAAAATAAAATTTAAAAAAATTCTTAGGTTGTTAAACGAAATAATATTCTTGTTTACAAAAAATTAAGGGAAAAATTTTAAATAAAAGGTTGATTTTTTTTCTCAAAAAGTACCTAAATAATCTAAAAAAAATTTAAACTGAACTGAACATTATCACATTTAAAAAAAAGTGTTTATTCCTAAGTAGTAAGTAAAATAACACTGTTCGTTAAAAATTACGTTAAATTTTCAAAACATTTTCAAGCGTGACAATAGAAATGGAAACGGTTACATTTGCTTTGGAAACGGTTACATTTGCTTTGGAAACGGTTACATTTGCTTTGGAAACGGTTACATTTGCTTTGAAAATGGTTACATTTGCTTTGAAAAGGGTTATATTTGCTTTGGAAACGGTTACATTTGCTTTGGAAACGGTTACATTTGCTTTGAAAAGAGTTATATTTGAATTGGAAAGGGTAGCATTTGATTTGTAAAAGGTTATAATTGACTTGGAAAAGGTTCAAATAGACTTGGAAATGCTATATAAAAAAAAAAGTTTTACCTACTTATCTAGTTTGATCCCCAAGTCTCTGGTGAACTTCCCTCTTTCGAAATAAACTGCGAACGATTGGAACAAGAACAATGCAAGATATGTAATTAGACTTTAGTTCCAGAAGACTATCAGAGCGAACAAGTTAGAACAACAAGAGTCGTGTTGCAACATGGCTATTGATTACTCTCTGTCAGCTCAGCCGGCAAATGGATTTAGTTTCATAGTTCATTTGTTCTTCAAAAAGGGGTCGACTCATGCTCTTGTCTGATTATCGATTGTCTGATTATCGATTGTAACAGCTCCGCTGCTCTCCATAATCGTTCCCATAACAGATTAGCCTAAAATCTATGCAGCAGTTATTTCGTAATTGAAATCATTGAACCGTGCATTACCTACTTCCTCGAGTATTTGTGACTCTTATCATTGAGTGGTAGTGTTTCTTAGTGACATATATATATATATATAAATATATTCACTGATAAGAACTGGAATAAATTACTTTACTTTAATTAAGCTAAATTTAAAATCTTACCTTGAATTGACTAATTACTTTTATTAACTACTAATAAACCTTTTATCATTTGAGTATAAATATGGATAAACATCAGGCAATCAATAGATAAGGCAAAATACATTTCACTAACATTGATTTATTATTAACCGCAATTAAAAGCAATAATAGAAAACAAATTGATTTCAATTGAGTCATTCATTCAAGTAAGTAAAAAACCTTTTTCCAGTCAAACATTTTTTCTTTATTTAAAAATACGTTTCAACATTCTTCAGTCATTTTCAATTTACATCTCTCATAAGTCCATTTTTTATATAATTTAAATATATTTTTTAAATACTTATAAATTTGCACATTTTTAACCTTTTAGTGGATTGTCAAATAATTTAAATTTTTCTTATAATACTTAGAGTTTACAGTGTACTCCATGGTCATTATTAACAATCATAAATGTTAATAAACTCTTCAATGTTCTCTAGGAAATATCCTCCGATCTTTGTCTCCAGGTTTATTAAGGAGTGATTATATTCTTCTTCATTAGACGATAGTTGCGTCATGTATAAATATATATACTGTAATATTTTTAAAAACCACAACAAATCCTTAAGTCTCTAAGATCCTGTCCAATTTAACCCAGTTTAATTCAACTTCTGATATATAGATGAGCTAAAGTAAATCCTTATTTTGAATATTGGTACTTGTGTATTAGCCGGTTCCCAGAGTCTATTATCCGCCAATGTTTATAACCTAATTCTAGACTCCTCTAGCTTCATTCCTCTTCTTATATAAATGTTTCCCTATACTTTCGACGGAAACATCTCCGTTTCTATCTTTGCCTTAATCAACTTGTTAATCATTTTCTCACGATTTTATCGTTGGAATTATTCAGAACTTCACTGCTTCTTATTTTAAATACGGCTATTCTCAAAGTGTTATTCTGTTCATTTTATTTAGTCAATAAAAAAATAAACAAGACAAAACGACAAAAACAAAACAGAAAACAATTCAATAACACACTGACAAATTACTCGAATGATACGAGTGATAAGAAGAGTACAGGTTAGGCTAAGTAAGGAGGTAGGTTTCGTGGGTACCGTCTAATACACGAGTACAGGATTATTTTAACATATCTAAACTATAATTATGGGAGAGTTTTAGGTACTTGTGTCTTAACGCAGCCCTGGTTACTTTTCCCTGCTTGTTCGCATGCGCGAGCAGGTACATTTTGTAACGGTTACATTTCTAACAGTTACCTTATATTTATTGGGGTTGAAAAATGATGAACAATTACAAATCAAAAGAATTTATTGACAAATGGAAAATAATAATAATAAATTGTGAACAATTAAGAAATAAAAGTAATGAAAAATTATGTACAAAAAAATAATTTCAAACAATTAAGAATTAAGAAATAAAAGTAATGAAAAATTATGTAAAAAAAAAAAAATTGAAAAATGTAATATGTATATGATGAACAATTAATTAAAGAAGAATGAACAATTACAAAATATAAATAATAAAAATTTAATCGCTTTTAGGTGGAAAATGCGTCGAAATAGACTTCAATATAGATTCAAAACAGTCTGTATTTTGTTTTGACTGATGCTGTCACCATACGAACTCGTATAGATATGATTCATTTCCAAAAAAACCTTTCACTACAATACAATTTCATTTGATGGGAATTGCTACATTTTCTTAGTTTTGGTAAAATATTACGCTCCTGCAAAAAATTTACTTTAAAACAGGGTTGTTAAAACAATGCATACAACGTGTTACGATATCTTGTCAGATCATACTGTCGTATTAATTTGTTTTTTTATCGAGTACTATCTGAAACCACTGCAGAGCGTGTGGCGAGCTATGCACGACCAGTTAAACGCAAGTTCCATTCTCGCTGTCGGAGATAACTTGTGGGTTTCGCTTCTCGAACAAACAGGACTTGTGGTAGGTCAGTCTGCATATTTCTATCCTAGTTTTTATTTATTTATTCTATTTTTAAATGAAATAGTTGAATATTAAAAATATATCCTTATAAGTTCGTAATAAAAATTTGACTGATTTGATTTTAGTATAAACTCGTAATGTTAGATCAATAGTTGTCGAAGAAAATTGATAAGAGACAGACTACATTTTCTTATTTCTATATTACATTAGCATATATAATACTGCGCAAAAATAAATAGGAATATTGTCATTTTTTGAAGTATATACTTTACCTACCATTTATATTATTATATATTTAATAAGTACAATAATATAGATAGATAGAAATTTTGGTACTTGTATGTTTGGACGTTCGTTGACGCCAGCGTCCCAAGTGCCACTTTTCCTAACTACCTGCTACTGTTATCGTAACCTTTCTAAGTGCTTTGTTATTGTGTCAAGTTGGAAGTGAATAGTATTTTCATATTATTTTGACAATATGAGTTGGAATTTGAAGATTTTTAAACGGTCACTGATGAAAAATCAGCTCTCCTATTTCTTCAGGAGGAACTGACTTCCATAAAGTTTTGTGACGAACAGCTCAACATGTCTCATTTTACAGTAATTGATTATTCCAATTATATGAGAGAAGTGTGTGCTTTTAAATTAGAGAGAAGTTCAACAACTATTGGAGGTCCAGGGATGTAAGTAGAAATTGACTAAAGTCTACATAGTAGAAGAAAAAACAACACAGGACGGATTTTGCCTCAGCAGTCGATATTTGGAGGAATATGTAGAGAAACAAAAGAGTGTTTCATAGTTAAAGTTCCTGAGATATTGTTTTTAATGAACATTACTTGTAATAAATGTTTTATTGTTTCTTGACATGTTTCTCATATTATCATATTTTAATGAGAAATGATGATACCTAACTAAAATATAATATTTTTTTTTAATTATTTTAATTTTTATTTATTTTTATTTTAAAGAGAAACGATTTGCCCGGGAAAATCTATCGATATTGAGTATAGCTTGGATACTTTTAACTACATTAATATTTAATGTAGTATAATTTATAGTAAAAATGCTTTTTATAATAAAAATAATATTAAAATGTTATGCAAAATAATACAACAAAACTAGTGGTACCCCTATTTATTTTTGCACAGATTAATGTAGTGTATACAACGTGGGTTCATTATGTATATACATGACGTAATATTTGACTAATCGTTTAAGAAAATGGGGAAACGTATATTATTAATAAAACAATTTGTTGTATATATGAACAAAAATGAGAAAAAAATTAAAATAAAGAAAATAATTACTAAAATTCAATCGGATTGTATCATTTCAATTCATAAAGGGTCTTGGTTTCATTACATGGAAGAGACTGTACTGTTTCTTGAACAACGGTCATAGAAGGTTCTGATTTTCCCGATATCAAATCCTAGGTAAAGTCAGTGTAAGTGATTGCACTGTTCAACGGCGCCTTGAAGCCAAACAAGGCCGTGGAAAAAATGCTGCCCTTGAAGACAATGTTCTCCGAGGTTTGGTGGAAGAAAATTCCAGAAAAACTGTTCGAGAACTAGCAGGGAAACTCCAAGTCAAAAAATCAACCGTTGTTTACCAGCTCAAGGTAAAAACACGTCTCATACATTATTATACGATCGCGATATGAAATTTGTGGTACGCTTCTCCCCCCCCCCCCAGCCGAAACAACAGCGATCCTTGCCATCGCCCAGACTTTTGGGTCCCGTGAGTTTGAAATCTAAAAACAAAAGTTATGCGAAAATCACGCTTTGGCATCTTAGTAAAGACCGGATTTTCGTTTGAAAAAGGATTAATAAGTGTTTACATCTATAAAGTCAAAAGACAAAAAATGTTCACTATTTCGAGAATTGTTTTAAAGAAAACATAAATTCCGGCATTTTCCATGCAAACCTATATGAATGTGGAAGATATTGGTCCGGAGGAGGTAGAAAAAATTCTCTTAAGTAGGCGGATGTGTTTATTAAAGAGCCGACGTTTCGACCCACGATGCAGGTCTTCTTCAGGGCTGTCGAGGGGTTGCGCGGGGGCCGTTGTTACTCCCTCACTAACTCTACTCACATCACTAACTATTACCACTACTAGCTCAAGTATTAAGTATGTTATAAGTAATAAATAAAGTAAGTTAGAATTTGCATTAAATTAACACAAAACTACTAAAAAATAAATAAATCGATATCCGTCCAAGCGAAGATTAGACATTAAAACTCAATTAATAGAATACACAGGATAGAAAAGTGATTACTGCTAATAGAAAAAGGAACCTATGAAGAAGACAACCCAAAGCCTCGGCTTAAGCGAGTCTCTCTAGCTGATCAGTGACAAGCGGTTGCAGAGAGAATGAAGAAATATTGCCAAGAAAGGAAGGAAAAGAAACACCATAAATCTTAAGTTGTATGCTGTCCTTAGGTGGCCAAATTCATAAATAAAAAAAAAAAATATATATATATAACTGATCCAATTAGCAGTGTACTCAGGAATCGCCCCTTAGGGTGGGGCGCCGTCCTGGAGGGGCGGCTCTGCACGGTCGGATGAGGTTGCGCAAACCTTTGGTATAACAAGCGCTCGCCCGCCCCCAGCGATCAGAGATACACTAAGCGCCATGGCAGCAACACTACTTCACCTCGCAGTATACCTCCTCATCGTCACCGTGGCCGCCGCCAGGAAGTCCGAGAGGCGTCAAGACTACGGCGATTACGGAGGGATCGACTCCTTCCTCGGCTCGGACGCTGGAGCGGAAGGTTACGCCTTTGCGGACTCCTTCGGAGGTAAAAAAGAGAAGGACCCATTCGCCGCAGTGTACGGCGGATCGGATTCGGACGAAGGTGATGAAGGGTTGTTCTCCGCCTTCGCATACGACTTGGGTGACGATGACGACACCTACGGGGAGTACGACGTGGACTACGAGGGCTCGGAGAAGAACGAGAAGAAGCAGAAGAAGGACGAGATGAAGAAGAAGAAATCGGAGAAGGCTCCGGAAACGCAAGGCCCGAGGTAGCTGTGACGTCGTTGTGTCTATCTTTTTGGGCGCAAAATAAATTTTGTCTTGTTTTTGTTTTTTATCTGTTGTATTCATTACTTCCTCTTTATCCATTATTGATGTCTGTACTGCAACATACCACGAAATTTCTTGGGTTCAGTACTGGGTAGAGACTGTAATATTTTGGACAACTATTGTGCAGGCAAGTGATTTGTCCCAATCACCAGGTTTTTCCCGCTTTAAGAGCCTGCGTGGTCTTCACATTCCACAGATTAAATAAATTTCATGCCACAGCAGGACTTGGACTTGTGGCACGGCAACCCAGTGCCCTACTCATTATTGATACATTATTGATACATTACTTCTCGTTCTTTGGTTTTTGGTAAATGAGCATTATATCGGTCGATTTAATATGTTTTTGTTTTCTACATCTCCAATATCATTATTCTTGCTTTAATCACATTTTTAACAAATAATTAATTTCATATGAGGAAGAAAATGGTCTGGGTGGAGAAAAAAAAAATCTCTTAAGTTGGCAGAACTGTTTATTACAGAGCGAACGTTTCGACCCAATTTGCAGGTCTTCTTCAGGGCTGTAGATGTTTTAGTGTTAAGTAATTTTATATTTGAAACTACTGAAAGTACATATTTTTTTTATATTTTTAATTATGATTTATGATCATTATGATATAATGAGGCATTAATAACACAAGGGAACAAATTTTTATTAATTTTTTGTTGCATGGAGTTTTAGGCCTGTTGTTTACTAATTAGAGGTTGGTGATTACAAATCTAGCCTCAGTTTTTCTCCAGCACCTTTTGTTTTTGGCAAACAGCTGATAGACATATATTTGTACTAGTCACATTCAAACTTCAATTCAACTGAGTTGTTTAGTGAAAAAGTTTGTGCTCTTGTGTTAAATAACAATGTCCAAGTTAAGAAATATCTGTAGAAACGATCCAAACTATTTCTGTAACATTTGTGGTGAATATACATTCAAAAATTGTAGGCTAAGTGTGTCAGAGTTTATAACACAGGTATATTTTGATTACTTTGGATTCGCTTTGGACATCCGTGACAAGTACTGGATCCCTCATATGGTATGTAAAACATGTGTTGAGTCTTTGAGATTATGGGCAAATAAGAAAAGACCCCATTTTAAGTATCAAACACCAATGATTTGGCGGGAACCTAATAATCATCAAGATGATTGTTATTTTTGTGTGATTGATATTAATGGAATTAATAAAAATAACCGGTCGAAATGGTCTTATCCAAACTTGTTATCTGTTACTCGACCAGTCTTGTTCTCTGGCGATGCACCAGTACCCCAAGCTTCTTCATCTGTACAAAATGATCATGATATAGAAAAACAAAACTATTCTTCAAGTGATGAAAGTCGGACAAGTGATTCTTACCCTGATTTTACTTCTGAGCCCCAGCTCTTTAATCAGGAAGACCTCAATGCATTAATCAGAGATCTTGGTCTTTCTAAAAAGACATCGGAGATTCTAGCTTCTCGATTAAAGCAAAGAAATCTTTTAACCCCAGAAACAAGAATTTCATACTATCGTAACCGAGAGGCAGAATTGCTGTCATTCTTTTCTAAAGATGACGACTTTGCTTTTTGTTCAGATGTTCCTGGTTTATTGAAAGCAATGGGAGTACAGAAGTATGATCCAAATGAATGGCGTTTATTTATTGACTCCTCTAAACGTAGCCTGAAATGTGTACTTATGCATAACGGCAATAAGCTGGGTTCGATACCGATTGCACATTCAACTACAGTCAAAGAAGAATATGCTACTGTAGCTTCTGTAATGGATAGAATCAAATACAACGAACAAAAGTGGTTGATAAGTGTTGATCTAAAAATGGTGAATTTTCTTCTTGGACAACAAGGTGGATATACAAAATATCCATGTTTTATTTGTTTATGGGACAGCAGAGCTAGGTCTGAGCACTGGATTAGAAAAGATTGGCCTTCCAGGCAATCTATGGTTCCGGGACAACTGAATGTAATAAATGAGCCCCTTGTGCCCACGGATCGAATAATACTGCCACCTTTGCATATCAAACTAGGGCTCATGAAACAATTTGTCAAAGCTTTGAACAAGGGTGGTGATTGCTATAAATACATCTCTAAGAAGTTCTTTAATTTGAGCCAAGAAAAAATTAAAAATGGAATTTTTGATGGTCCCCAAATAAGAAGGTTGATAAAGGATGAAAACTTTATTAGTTACATGACTGATATTGAAAAAAATGCCTGGAATGAATTCGTTTGGACTGCTCAAAATTTTCTGGGAAACAAAAAGGAAGAAAGCTATGCGGAGCATATTGAACTAATTTTGTTACACTTCCAGCAGCTTGGTTGTAATATGAGCATCAATGTACACTTCCTCCACAGCCATTTGGACCGTTTCCCTGAAAATCTTGGTGATCTGAGTGAAGAACAAGAGGAACGGTTCCATCAGGACATTCGAACTATGGAGGAACGTTACCAAGGTCACTGGAATGCTCACATGATGGCGGACTATTGTTGGAGCATTAAAAACAGCCCCCGTGAACCGAATCAAGCCAGAAAATCTTACAAAAGAAAATTTTTTGATATGTAGTGGTAATTTTTTTAATAGTTTTCTTAATAAAAAATATTTTCATCTTAAAAAACAGTTTATAATTATAACCCCAAAAGTAAAGCTGATACAAACAAACTGACTTCAGATCTTAAATCAGCACCTCGAGGAAGTAGAATATTAGTCAAAATATTTCATGCAACAAAAATGTTGTTCCCTTGTGTAATTAATAAGTTAAGGCTCGATGCTAATACGTCCAGCATATGAGGCATTAGATAATTTATTTTGTATAAATAAATGAAATACCCAAGAAAACAAACAACAGTTGTTATATTTTTATTCTGGATGTATATTCGGCTGTTGTTTATTCAATCTGTTAACAGATATAAACTAGATAAACAATGGGATCTCTAAACCTTAATTGAGTTAACCAAGTCTCTATAATGTAGTTTCTCTTAGTGGGGTAAACCTCTTCAATGGCCAATTCACCTCCCTGCATGGCCGTTGCCTTAATATAGTAGAGTCTCTACCATTTACTGAGCCCAAGAACATTCGTAGATTATAATGATAGGCTTATTTCATTCCTGTTCTTTAGAAGTTTCAATCAAGATTCGTTTTCATAAAATTCGAATGTATTAACCCTTAACTTGGCAGAATTTTAGTTTTTTTAATATCAAAATAATATTCATACCACATAACCCTTAGCCGAAGGTAGTCTAAAAAAAAATTTTTGATCTATCTCCACAGATAATAGTGCTGGTAAAAATTCCGCAGGTTGTCGCTTCGAGTTGAGGCTCAATTTTTAACTTCTCATTAATATTTTTTTCAAAAATACAAGTCATCATGAGCTTTAGTATGGAAAAGAGGATGTAATTATGGGAAATGTGTATATTTCGCTAATCATTTCATTTAATATGGGAGTAAAAAATCCTTAGTTACGCTGTCCTTCAGAAGGGACGTTAAACGGGGGTCCCGAGCCTGTACGATGTCAGGTACTCGTTAAAAATCCCTATCCTAATTAAACCTGGATAGGCAAAATTTAGAGCTCCCACTGTAGCCTCGTCCGATTAGCCATAGCAGCATAAAGTGACGTTAAATGAACAAACAAACAAACATTTCATTTACAAATGAACGTTTCAACAAACATATATCATCTACACATGGAAGAATTAGTTGAAAATTTTATTTTTTTATGAAACGATTACAGAAATCTACTCATAACCCAATATTACAATCTCTTTTCCATAGCAAAGCTTACGATAACTTTTATTTTTTGGAAAATATTAAAAATGTAAAGGACAAACTATTAAAACTTGTAACTTGGCTGGAAGCGACAACCTATGGAACAGATACCAAATCAGACGATACATTGAAGGAAATGAAGCCTTCTGTATACATACCTTATCGAAATGATATCATTGGATAACCTGCAAGAATGATAACCATTGCGTAACCTGTTCCGACCGACTAGTTGCTACCACTGCCGAAAGGTAGCAGAACTGAAGGGTTTTGCAATGAGTCGCCGCAATGCTTCCGAGAGGTAAGCTGAGAATATTTCTGTTTCTTTAGTAATACTGAGAAATACTTCCTGGTAACGTTTGGGGGGAAGGGGTGAGTACCATATGGCATTTCGTGGAGTATTTCTTAACCTATGGCAATATGGATACAACATAGCTTCTTTGTGCTCATATTAAACTATAAGTCTTTTTAAATATTTTTATTTTGAAGAGAAAAGATTTGTCCTGAACGGGATTCGAATATAAGTATTTTTAGAGAATGGAGATAGTTGGGAGGTGGAGTAAAAAAACACACCAAATAAGTCAAGAATTATTTTTATTCGTGCCGACGTTTCGACCTACTTTGTAGGTCATCTTCAGGGCTAATAGGAGATGAGGCTGGGTGAACAGTGTAACTTACCCCCTCTTCACCACCACTGGTTCACCACCATCCTCTTCTATTAGCCCTGAAGATGACCTACAAAGTAGGTCGAAACGTCGGCACAAATAAAAATAAGTCTTGACTTATTTGGTGTTTTTTTTTTTACTGCACTCTCCCCCAACTGTCTCCATTCTCCATTGTATCATCCAGTCAACTATTTTCCTCTTTAATAAGTCTTTTTAGTGGAGAAAATAGTTGACTGAAAGATTATTAGTTAGGGGGTGCAGTAAATCATAATCCGAACAATCGAATCTGACTATGACAGATAAATTATGTTATCTCTTAGCAGCCATAGATAGACCCTTTTTAATTGGGGGAATCTGGCAGCTGTGTGTGATCCCGGACATATCACCTCCCTGTATAAACGTTGTCTTAGAAACAATACAGTCTCAACCAAGTACAGAACACACCACCCTCCATACGGTACTGTATTAGAGATTTTTTTTTATATATAAATAAAATCCTGACTCGCATCTAAAATGATTCAATCAAATTAAATCCCCCTCTCTCTTACTTTAAGCCGTCGAAGAACAGTGATACCGGAAAGTTTTGAAGAAATCTCCCTAGAAGCGGAAGTTGGACGATAAAGAAGATCCTGGGTAACGGAAGTCGGACCAAGTTGGCCAAAGCCATCTCCTTTTATTATTTTCCAATGCCTCCTCAATACCCTATCCTCAATACCCTTCAGGATTCCACGCCCGTCGTAGTTCAAAAGGATCCTTGCAGATAATATCCGGAAGAAGTTTTCTATATTCTTTCATTCCTTCTGGTCGTGAGCTGCTTGCTTGACGACCACACGTGCGCATATATTAAATTATCGCATTAATATAATTTATATATGAATACATAAAAATAATATAATAAATTATGTACCTATATATAAACTTATATGATATAGGGTGCTTCAGAGTTAAGTAACCAAACTGAAAATTTGTAGTTAGTTCATGTAACTACAGCTGCTATGGCTAATCGTATGATGCTACATTGGGAGCTCAATATTTTGTCCGGGTTTAATTAATAACAATAATAATAATGTCTTTATTTATTCTGGGATATATTTATTTATTTTATTTTGATAATATTATTGTTTTGTTATGGAATGACTGTAAGCTACACAGCACTATTACTTATTGCCCATAAGTGGCAGATTGTAATATTTCAATAAAGTGTTAATATTAAAATTTATTTGGATGAGGAAACCTTCATTTGTGAAGAAAATCCTTTAAAAAAAAAAAAAAAAATTAAAATTTATTCTGGGACAAGTCCCTTTAGAATTACAATACAGGTTTTGTAAGCTATTATGTCTTATACTGTAAAATAATTACATTTAATTAATTATTACAAGTAATTTAGTAAGTGGGAAAGAATAAAAAAATGAAAAAAAAAAATTTTGAATTACCTACAATAACAATATTTTAAGAACAGATTAGAAGAAAATAAAGAAAAAAAAAATAAGTTAACAATAATTATATAAGAGAAACAATTTATGGTTTATCATAAATACATACATATATATCAAATTTATGCCAAGAAAAAAAAATGAAGAAAAATTAAACAATATTATCAGAGATTTACATTTCATCCCTATTTGTTCTTTTTTAATATCTATCTATATAATATTTATAATACATATGTACGTGGTTTAAATTCCACAAAGTCATATATATAAATACATAATAACACACATAAATGTACATAAAAAAAAATCATTCATTTATTGAATAAAGAGAACATTAAGTCAAAACTGATCCCCTTAGGACAAGGATTTTTAATGAGTACCTTACATCGTACAGGTCCTCCGTTTAACGTCCCTTCCGAAGGACGGCATAACCAAGGTTTTTTACTCCCTTAAAAAAATCCTAGATCCGCCTGCCGGGCTATGAACCTGCGGTCTAGGGCTTATTAGTTTGTTATGCTAACCACTAGACCACATGTTGCCCCAAATTTTAATTATGTTATTGCCTATTTTAGGGGAGCGGAGTGGCTCAGTGGTAGAGCACTGAGTAGCCATGCCGGAAATCCTGGTTCAAATCCCGCTGCAGGCAGTTACTTTTATTTAGTCTGTTTGCAGCGGGGGATGGATCATATAGGATCTAGGACCCTCCTGGGGCCCACCCTATAAAATATTATAAAAACAGGGTACCCAAAATAAGGGGGGAAAATCTGGTGGTTGAGCGTGACCTAGGACAAGTCACCTCCTTGCAGAACCGTTGTCCATGAAACAGTACAGTCTCTGCCATGTACTGAACCCTAGACCCTTCATGGGTTGTAGTGGTACAGGTTTTTTTTTTATTGTCTATTTAAAATGGACAGAATACAAGGGAATATCCTTTAATAGAAAAATCTGTGAAATACTTCCAGAATTATAAGAAGAATTCCGAAGAACAAATTATTTAAAAAAGGTCATCTAATTTGCTTAATGCCATTTACCTGTAGCTCTTCTATAACTTTCCAATCCGTACAAAAGTGTTGAGAATATGGCTGGCTCATTTTATTATTCCCTTCTTTAAGTTCTGGCTAAGAACTCTGCTAACCTAATCTTTTTCATTTCAACTAAAACGTTTCGTGCATTATGAACTTACTTAAGGACAAACAAACAATCGGATCGTTTTGAACTTTATTGAACTCTGCGTCCTTACAACTCCCCACTCCCTCGACAAAGGAAGCTCTCCCCCTGTGCCCGGAGGACCTGCCCATGACAGCGGTCCCAGCTGATCAACGACCTACCTGTTGCCTCCCTAATTATCCTGTACTTGATGCCCGCTCAGGGTTGTAGGTTCAGCTTTGTGCTCGGCCCCCCCCCCCTCCCTCGTGACCCTTCATGTCCCCATACCTGATTAATTCAATTAACTTGATCCCCTTTTTGAATTATTTGCTGTCATCGATGGGTGGAATAATTAATCCAAACAATAGAATTATTTTCTACAAAGGGATTTTTTTGTAATATTTTACATTTGATTTATTTCAAGGTACTTGTGTGTTTGCCGGTACCCATGAAATCTCTTTATCTAGTATAAACTCTCCTTATCACTCTCGCCTAATTTCAGTTATTTAGTTTTTTTATGTTATTGTTTGTATGTCTATTGAATATAACAGAAAATATATCGCACAAGTATTTCTAGTGTGAAATCTTACTAATATAAATGTGAAAGTTTGTATGTTTGTCTCTCTTTCACGCAAAAACTACTGAACGGATTTGGATGAAACTTTACAGTAATATAGGTTTTACATCAGAATAACACATAGGCTATAGCAAGCGCGCATTTAGGGGGGAGAACACGGGGGCACGTGCCCCCCCCCCGGACTGTTTTTTAGATATTGTGGAGAATCCATTATAGGACATAATTAAAGGTAAATCACATGATAATAGTTGTTAAAATAACAGAAAGAGCATGAGTGAAACTATTGTTTTGATATCCTACTAATATTAAAAATGCGAATGCGAATTTAAGTTTGTTACTCATTCACGCAAAAACTACTGAACGGATTTGGATGAAAATTATTGAGCGTGATATAGGATAAATCACTCCATAAAGACCGTTATACATCATAGGCTACAGCAAGGGCAGATTTTTGTGGGGGCACGGGGACATTATGTTATAGTACATAATTAAAGGCAAATCAGGAACTAAGCATCTTGAAATTTGTTGATAGGTTCTTTGTATAGTTTAAGAAAGAAATTTGGATAATTCCACCCCAAGGGTTTCCCCTTTAATATAATAGGGGTTCAAAAGTTGTATAGAATCCGTCAGTCTTGAAGTTAGACATCTGAAATTTAGGATGTACGAGTAACTTATATTTAAAAAAAATATTAAATTATTTATTTAAAATGATCTTTCACGAAACTTTATGTGACAGACCAAATTTCACGCGAGTGAAGCCGCGGGCATAAGCTAGTAATTCATAAGTCAAAAAATTACATTTTTGGAAAGACGGGAAACTATTTTCCCTAATTGGACTTGAAAATTTATTCAACGGGGCTGTTTATATCGGTTTAAATTTAAGTCTGTGGGTATTATGTGAATTCAGACTAATAAAAGCTACACTGAAAAAATCGATCGTGTTCAACGTGTTCCCTAAAATTAGAGGAATCCTTCCGTATAAAAGAAATACCCCAGGACTGAGGGCGCGACAAGAAAGGTCCTGAAGGATTTACATAGGGCATCAGCGTAGGATCCTCGATCTTGAAAGGCCCTGATCTTTTTCCAATCAGTTTTAAATCCCCCGAGCCTTGGCAGTGATGAAACCTTCCTCCTCCTTGTTAATAACACCGATCCTTCAGGACTCGCCAATAAGGACCATTTCCTTCTTCCCCACCCCCTCCCCCCCGGTCTCAATCTGAATGTAGGGAACATCCGGTAGCCATTTCTCTGTTTCCGAACTCGAGTTCCGGGCGGTTATTCAGGCTTAATGATCTGTGAATGCGGAATAAGATTCTCTACACGGCCCTTTTATGGGAGTCTTACCTTCTTCTGTGAATAAACGGTGGGGAACAATTTTATTCGGAAACCTTTTTTGATGAAGGAACGAAGTTATTAGGTAGAAATTGTGATAATATGTGTTTAATATTTTCAATAAGGAAATGGTTAATATACAGTCCCTGGTCATATTAATGTGACCACTGGATAGATTCGTTCTTGTTACATGTTTGCATAATATTTTTGTATGCGTAATGATGTAAATCGAGTTTAAATATTAATTTAATGGGTAAGTTAATTATCTGATAATAATATGAAATTGAAAAAAATAGTTTCGAAAATAAATCTTTATTTTTTTTTAATACTTTGTGGTGTCACCCTATTTACACCCTATTTTAAATATTGATGAAAAAAGACTATGAAAATAGTTTAAATTTATGATACGAATAATAAATCAATAATAAACTTATCCGAATCCGACTTGTATTTAATGAAAAAGCAACGATAAATCAACAAAAATTTCAAACACAAATTATGTACGCTGTCACTCGTAAAACAAAATGGCTGTACTAAAACCAATGCTGCCATTACTAAAAAAAAAAATACTTTAAAAAACTTATAACAGTGTTGCCTTAAAACAGCAATTTATTAAGACACTCGAAAGTACATAAAAAAAAATTAGGAAAAAAGAAAAAGAAAATAATCACTAAAATAGAGCCAAAAACTCAAAAAGAAACACTATTATTTATTATAATGCAATTGGGAAAAAACCACAATGCAAAGCCTTATGTTTCAAAAATACACCCACTTACCGGTCGACATTTCGCCTATTCAGGGATTATCAAGACACAAAAACAAAAAAGGGTTATGTGAATCACATCTGGAAGAAAAAGGTGCAATACATCCTTTTCAGTTGTATGTTGAACGTCTTGGTGGTGGGATGCTGTCTCATGTTTGGAGCCTGTTTGAGCTGTTGATCGTTGGGATGTATTGCACCTTTTTCTTCCAGATGTAATTCACATAACCCTTTTTTGTTTTTGTGTCTTGATAATGCCTGAATAGGCGAAACGTCGAAAATAAAATAATCTTTCTTGGTGGTCACATTAATATGGCTAGGGACTGTATGGTCGATTTCAACGAGACAACACACGATGTTGATTGTGCTGTATGTTCGAAGCACAGACCGTTATACAACACTAACACTGGAAAATATCCCTTTCCAACTTAAATTATTATGTAAAAGCATTTTTCAAGTGTTAACCATTTAGCCGGTAGAGATGTTTGTTCATATAAATCCTTGATATTGCTAACCAAATCATTTAGAACAATAGAATTTTCCAGAGTGATGTTACTATTTAAACAATCAGTGCTTGTGTATTAACCGGTACCCAGGGACTGTTATTCGCCAATGTTTATAACCTCAACACTGATAATTTAGCTACTGATAACACCTTCCTTCTTATTGATAATAATAGAAATAGAAATATACAAAATGTAATAATAAAATGATAATTCTCGACTCCTCTAGACAGGTTTCTCTTCTTATATAAAAGCGTTTCCTACACTTTCGACGAAAACATCTCCATTTTTAAGTTTGTCGAAATCCATTTGTTAACCATTCGACCGGTAGAAATGGTTATAACAAGTATTTTGTTTAAAGCAGTCTATATAAATCGCTAATATTGCTAACCAAATCATTCAGAACAAACTGGATCTTCAAAGAGTGATGTTAGTATTTCAAATAATTAGGCTCTAGTTTCAAACCTAGCCCCCTCTTCAATTCCCGATAATCCTCCGAGGCGTATGAAAAGAAGATGGCCACGTGACCTTCTTATTTGAACTATGATTTGAGTACTACCAGTGGGTAGTTTCTCTACTTGTCATTATCATGTCATTATGTAACACGCATTCTATTTACTTGTTGTATAATTGTAATACAGTTGTAAATATCAATAAATAAATTTAAAAAAATAAAATAAAATAATTAGGCTTTATAATTTTTTTTTCTTTTTTTTTTAAACTGGATTTAATTCTTCACTTAATAATTAGACCTTAAATAAAATTAAATAATAAATGAAGAAACTTTAAGTAGACAATCTTGAGGGCTCCCGACAGTGAAAACTCAAGACTCTGGAATAACTGTGTTCTTTTATTATTGTATTTCTAAATCAATTACAGTCTGGACCAGAGGCGAACCCAGGGGGAAGCACGAGGGCACGTGCCCCCCCAAACGGTTTTTTTTTGTGTACTAACCTACTATGGAGATTCCATTACAGTATATACTTATAGGCTAATCACATGATCAAAGTTGTTAAAGTATATGAATAAAATAACAGAAAGAACAACAAACTCTTGTCCATTTCTAGCTGGAATTGTGAAATTAGTTCGTTGCTTCTTCAAGCACTTGAAAATGAAAGAGATGATGGATAATTAGCGTTGGCGCATAAGAGCGGTGCGCAGGAGTTCTCTCTCAGGAAGTTTATCATGCGCTTGTCATAATTATGTAAAATAAAACAAACTTCTCTTTGTAGCGCAATTTGTTTAGTGTAATTTTAGCGAGTAACAAGTAATATTAATGTATATAATCAGTGATAAAGACAGGAAAAAACAAAAGAGCGTAAGTGCGTTTTTCTTTACAGAAAAAACAAAAAACCAACGATGCAGTTGCAGGGAAGGAGATTGAATTTGGCGGTATACCATGTACATCCTCGGATGCGACAACTGCATCAATGCCAACAAATCCATCAGTAGCACTAAGGGCGGATTTAGGGGGGGCACGTGCCCCCAGACGGTTTTTTGTGTAGTGCGGAATCCATTGCAGTGCATACTTGTAGGCAAATCTCATAATCATAGTGGTAAAAATCTATGAATAAAATAACAGAAATAACATGAGTAAAACTATTGTTTCGATATATTAATAAACCTTTCTATAAATACTACGAGTTTATTTCTAAGTTATTGTTGTTTTTTTTGCTCTTCTGTCCGTTGTGCCCCCCAGAAAAAAATCCTGGACTATTTAAATTTAATAAAAAGTATGAGAGGAAAATAGTTGACTGGATGATAAAATGGAGATCGGAGATAGTTGTGGGGTGCAGTAAAACAAAACACTGAATAAGTACTAGACTTATATTTATGTGCCGACGTTTCGACCTACAGTGTAGGTCATCTTCAGGGCTATGAGAGAGAGAAGCTGTTGGGTGTACCGGCTAACTAATAAATTTTGTTATTTTTGATTTTGTAACAAATTTTGTAACAATTTTGATTTGTTAGTTAGTCGGTACACCCAACAGCTTCTCTCTCCAAATCGCCCTGAAGATGACCTACACTGTAGGTCGAAACGTCGGCACATAAATATAAGTCTAGTACTTATTCAGTGTTTTGTTTTACTGCACCCCACAACTATCTCCGATCTCCATTTTATCATCCAGTCAACTATTTTCCTCTCATACTTATTATTAAATTTAAATAGTCCAGGATTTTTTTCTGGGGGGCACAACGGATATATATATATATACAATTCAGAGATATTCCGTTTAACGGGATGAAGAACAAAAAAGAAAAACGTAGAAAAGTTCAGCAGGGAGGTGACTTAAGAGCTAAGTAGGCCAGAACTAAGATAGCGACCATATACGGCAGGGAACCGACTGCGATCTTGACATACTTCCAAGTTGCTGCCACAGCTTAGTGTCACTATATATATATTTATGTTGCTGTCCTCTGTCGTAACTTATCCCTAATAATAACGATTTAATAGTAGAATTTATTATATATTGGTCTAGAACATTAATTAAATAATATTATCTCTAATAACAGCTGTAAATTAAAACAAAATAATAATAAATGTCAGAAACCCTTGTCCTAATTTATTTATATATTGTGACAGAGGATTCTAAAACGCAAAAAACTTTGCCAAGCAATGCTCACAACATATTTATTTAATGCATGTATGAGATGAAAATAGTTGACTGGATGATCTAATATGAAGGAGATAGTTGGGGGGTGCAGTCAAAAAGAACACAGAATAAGTAATAAACTTATAATTATGTGCCGACGTATCGACCTACAGTGTAGGTCATCTTCAGGGCTATGAGAGAGAAACAAACAGAACTAAAAATATAAAAATGTACAGTAACAATAATATGGTGACAAGTAATGTAGAAAATTAAAATAGTGACAGATATGAAAATTAAAGATAACGAATATTAAAAAATGACAGAATATAATAAAATTAAGATATAGACAGATTTAATAAAATTAAAGATAATGAAAAGAAATTAAAATAGTGACAGATATAATAAAATTAAGATAAAGACAGATATAACAAAATTAATGATAATGAAAAGAAATTAAAATAGTGACAGATATAATAAAGAAAGACAGATTTAATAAAATTAAAGAGAATGAGCAGAAATGATAAATTATAAATAACGCATATAAAATAAAATACAGAAAATAAATGTACAGAAAGGATAGTAAAGTAAAAATAATATAAAGGAAAATCAAAAAGGAGGAGGTAAACAAAAGAAACAAAATGAGAATATTTACATATACAAAAAAAGGGTTGGAACATGAAGAATAAAGAAAAACTAGTAAAATAAAGATATAAAATGAACGATAACGGACTTAAAGATGTTACATGTTACAGAAAAGATAATTCTTTAATAAATCTTTTTGACTGCACCCCCCAACTATCTCCTTCACATATTTATTTAATATATATATATATATATATATATATATATATATATATATATATATATATATATATATATATATATATATAAGGTGAATTCATATGTATATGTATGCATGTGTAGGTAAATACGATTACGAGGTGTTTATTGAGGGGGCAATGGACGCAGGTTACAGGATTATATGCGAAGATTAGGAGAGATTTGCCGACCGCTCCTCCAAAGCCAACATGATTTGTTCCTATCTGCGCCTATTTATGATAGGCATATTTGTCATAATTTTATCACTAAAAATAGAACAATTGGTTACATTATAATATTTTAGGGTACTAGTATGTTTAAGGGCCTGCTGACATCAGCGCACTCAGGTGTCACTTTTCTTAACCATCTCCTACTGTTATAGTAACCTTTCTATTGTTTTGTTATTGTTTATGTGAAGTTGAAGGTGAATGTGTTTTTGATTATTTTCTTCAAATATGACTTGGAATTTGAAGAAGATTTTTCGCACGGTGAACGATGAAAAATCAGCTGTTAGGTTTCTTCAGGAGCGGAATGTCATTCCGCAGAAAATGCGTTGTGGAAATGGACATGATATGAAACTGCAAGTGGGGAATAAAATTACAAGACCCTGGGTATTCGATTAAATACGTGGTTGAGGAATAGTACATTACTTTTGGAGACTATTGTCCATTTTATATAACGAAGTTAGAGGGAAGAGACCCTTTTGATGCAATTTTTGAAGATATTGTTCTTTTTAATGAGCATTGTTTGGAATAAATCTTTCATTGTTTATCATAACATCATATTTTAAAGATTCAATAACAATTTGTAACTAACATATGATAATTTTTTAGTTACAAATTGTTATTTAATGAATATTCCTTGTAATAAATGTTTTATTATTTCTAGTTTAATTTTGTCTACATGTTTCTCATTTATTTCATTTCCTATAAATCTGTTGCATCATAATGAAAGGCAATGCCTATTTAAAATCCATGCACACCCTGACAAGGTCCAAATAGTTGAGGTAAGTGACACCTGAGCGCGCTGATGTCAGCAGGCCCTTGAACATACTAGTACCTATTTTAGTATTTAGGAAATAATAAAGAATGTATAATTTTTTAAAAAATCTTCACATATATTTAAAGGACAAAAGTCGTAATTTCTCCTGACCGTTTTTATTATACAAATCTTCACGAGAATCGATTGTGCAATAGCTATAAACAGTATCATAATAAATAATCCTTGATATTCGACCCTAAAGGTATCGATACCAGATTTAGGTGTCGAGGTATCGATGTCACAGATAATCTCGACCTTTCTAGATAACAAATGGACTTCTGTGCCAATAAAATTATATAACGCTATATCTCTAGACCTTGTATATATGTGTTTCTATTTATAAATGCACATATCATATTAATAAAGTATGTAGATATCAATAAAAATCAACAAGTAAATGGCAGGATTGATAAATAATTGTATGGATAATTACAAGTAGAGATACTACCCAGTGATAGTACTCAAATAACAAATTCAACTTATAAGGTCACGAGGCCATCTTCTTTTCAGAAGTCTTGGAGGATTTCGAGAATTGAAGAGCTTGCTAGGTCTGAAACTAGTGGGTTTGAGTGAGAATAAAGTTTGTCATGAAAATATTGATATCGGATTCGGCAAATCCAAATCATTTGCAAATGGGACATTAAGGTCATTATGGATTATTTTGTTCGTAACAAAGTAAGGAGCATTGAGGATTTTAAGAACTATTTATGATTGGATACGAGAGGAGTTCGATGGATTAATGGAGCCTCAAAGCTCTACTTTAATTTGAAAAATAATTTTTTTTTTTTAAATTTAATTTATTGATATTTACAACTATAATAATATTACAATAAGTAAATCTGCTATATGTACAATACGACTTGAAAAACACTTGTGGAGAAACTACCCATCGGTAGCACTCCAAAAAGTTCTATAGTAGATGGTCTCGAGGCCATCTTCTTTTCAGACGTCTCGGAGGGTTATCAGGAATAGTATGGGAAGCAAGTTGAGAGACTAGCGGATTCAAGGGTGTATGGAGCTTGTCATGGAAGGATAGGTATCTAGTTTGGGCCAAATCAGCAACATATGGGATATTAAGATCATGATGGATGAGTTTGTTTGTGACATAATAAGGAGCATTGAGGATTTTACGAAGGATTTTGGATTGTAAGGATTGGATACGGGATGAATTGGATGGTTTAGTAGAGCCCCAAAGCTCAAATCCGTATGTCCAAATAGGTCTGATAACTGTCATGTAAACGAGTCTTTTGTAATTAATTGGGAGCTTAGAGCGTTTGTCCAGTAAATGTTGAAGTAGGCGAAAACGACGAGCAGTTTCTTGTCTTTTCGGTCTTGTATGAGGATTCCAAGTGAGACGTTTGTCCAGATGGAGTCCTAGGTAACGTACCTGTTCGACAGGGATCAGTGGAATGTTATTAAAGGATACAGTAGGGCAGGAATTTGTAGGTTTACGACGAAGGGTGAAGGTAATTTGATGGGATTTGTTAGGATTAATTAAAAATACAAATTCCTAGCTCTAAATCTCTAATATACTTGAATGTAACTAACCATGCGACTTATCGCCTAATCATACTTTATCAGGACGTGCAAAATTCACATCAATGAAGATCAAATAGCAATAGTTTAATCAAACACTACCATTCTACTGAATTTGCGTCTTTAGTTATTTTGTCAATTTTATATCAGAAACTTAAGCCTGTCTATTTCGGACATTTTCACTTGCGTTGTATACATAATTATGCACAATTATAGATGTACCTATATGAAAATAATTACACGCTATTTATATATATATACAAACACGTGTCAGTTTTATATTTAGACTAGCTTATGCCCGCAGCTTCTCTCGCGTGGAATTCAGATTCAGACTGCCACATAAAGTTTCGTCAAAGGTCATTTTAAATAAATAATTTAATTATTTTAAAAAAATATAAGTTACTCGTACATCCAAAATTTCAGATGTCTAACTTCAAAACTGACGGATTCTATACAACCTTTGAACCCCTATTATATTAAAGGGGAAACCCTTGGGGTGGAATTATCCAAATTTCTTTCTTAAACTATACAAAGAACCTACCTACAAATTTCAAGATGCTTAGTTCCTGATTTGCCTTTAATTATATACTATAACATAATGCCCCATGCCCCCACATAAATCTGCCCTTGCTGTATCCTATTATGCATAACCTATTTTACTCAATAATTTTCATCGAAATCCGTTCAGTAGTTTTTGCGTGAATGAGTAACAAGCATAAATACAAACATTCACACTTATAATATTAGTAGGATATCAAAACAATAGTTTCATTCATGTTCTTTCTGATATTTTAACCACTATTACCTTGTGATTTGTCTTTAATTATGTGCTATAATGGATTATCCACAGCACCTAAAAACAATCAGCGCTTGCTGTAGCCCATGTGTTATTCTGATGTATAACCTACATTACTGTCAAGTTTCATCCAAATCCGTTCAGTAGTTTTTTCGTGAAAGAGAGACAAACATACAAACTTTCACATTTATAATATTAATAAGACTAGTGTGTTAATTCACTTTAAACTTTAATAAGTCATTTTTTCACTGATATGATAAATATGAGACCAAAATAGTCTCGAATCGACGCCGAAAGGAAGTTAAACGAATTGATTGAAGCTTGAGAACCAGAAAAAAAAATTTGTACCACTACAACCCGGGGTTCAGTACATGGTAGAGACTGTTTCTTTGGGAAAGTTGTTCAATGAGCTGATTTGTGCTAGATGAAACTCAAACGCCAGATTCCCCCCTTATTTATATTGTTACGGTCGCCGACAGGAGGACGGAAGCAAGGGATTAGCGGCTTAAATACGTCGGCGGGAGAAGTTAAAGTAGGATAGGACCTTCTCAGCATAGTAGATCCGCCTCTGCTTTGTCGGAAAGAGATTAAGCAGATTCTAGAACACGGAAGAGTGGAGACTGTTCTAGAACGTTCGGCCTTGCCTATATAAATACCTCCCTCGCCTCGAGCGAGGCAGTCTTAGTCTGAGAGTAGACCACGCACGGTGAAGATCTGTGATAAGTGAGTGTCAGTGTGATAAACTAGTCAGTGTTGAACCGGCCAGTGTAATAAGTGTATCAGTGAACTGTGACAGTCTCGCGAGTGTATTAAACTGTTCCTGTTTGTTACTGTGTGTCATTCTTGGAGAATCGGTCGGTGGACTAGTGAACTGTAAGTAATTATTAGTCATAGATTGTAGTGTAGTTTTATAATATTCATACAAATTTATGTAAATAGTTAAGTCATTTAGAATTAGTAATATCTTATATTATTGTAATAATTAAATAGGAGTTAGGCCTAGATTATAATATTTAGAATATATTGTTATTGTAAATTTATATTAGTTTAATAATTTAATTGTTAATAGTTTAATTGTACCTTTTTTATCATTGTGTTAATAAATATTAGTATCTTTAATTAAGGAATTGTTTAATTCATTTTAATACCCAGTAGCCCGTAACAATATGTTTCCCTTGGTAGCAGAATGGCTCATTGGTATCGCGTGAGTTCCCGTGCTAAGATCCTAGGTTCAAATCTGCCGGCAAACATTTATTCAGTCTGCTAGTAGCTGGAGATATATTCTAAGGATACTCATCTATACTCTATAAAGTGTGTATAAAAATAGGGAAATCTGACGGTTGAGTGTGATCTAGGACAAATCGCCTTCCTCCACAACCGTTCTCTGAAAACTAGCACAGTCTCGATCATGTACTGCAACCTCTTCATGGGTGTTTTAGTTCTTTGTCGTTATGAGGAATTTAGATCAATAATTTTATTAAGTTTTATGTAATAAAGTTTGAATACGGGTAATTAATGATTTCTCATTGTCACATGCTTCGAATGTATACGAGACGCTTCGGTTATTTTCTCGTTGGCCGTACCCCTAGAAGTCACGAATCCCCTGCACTTGCGTGATTCTCCCCGCATCCGGATCCGAACCCCGAACCCCCTTGTTCTTCCTAATTCGATTTCTTAATTACGGGCCACCCTCCGGACTACCGAGCTAAGGCTGGTACGTGTCCTTCTGTACTGATTGTGAACGATCCTGCAGGAACAACTTCAAGTCCTGCCTACTAATTCCCTGATATCCTTCCATGCGGCAAATAGAACAGAATGTCGATGTAAGAGCTTGAAAGAAATGCCTATAATACTAGAGTGTTGGTGGCTCTTAGTAAAAGGTTGATTAATTTGAAAATACATGTCTGTTAAGGCCGGATGGTTGAACGGTCTTATGGAATAGTACATATTTATTTTAATCAAAAAGAATCGGGCAAATATTTTGTAAAAGAAAGATTATTTTCCTTTTATTTATTTTTTCATTGTTATTTAACATAACCGTTAAACGTTTGTTTCCTGATTGTATAAAATAATTTAATTAACTCATAATAATTGTTTGATAGAATAATAGGTATTTGTTTAGTTATGTGTCTGATATTTGTGATAAATTTGAAAACATAAGTTATAACAGTGAATTGAGAAAAACAAAAGGTAGTCGACCGGCTTTTGTTGGCTCCAGCTATAGCGAGCGGGACAGTATTGGCACGAGCCTCTTTACGTGCACATCGCTAGCTCTAGCTCTCAGAGTTTTTATTGTGGATTTGAACTTTACTAATTCGTTGCCCTACTGCGGTTGGGAATTAGTTCAAGGACAGTCAAAGTCTCGTCGTCAAAGTCTCCACAGCGCATCCACCCGATCATTTTATATACATTTTCTCTCACCCTGCTGAGAAAAATTGCTTTTTTGGTTTCGCCCGCCCTGCCGAGGAGAATTCCATTGACGTATCGACATCTTCGATCGCCCCGCCTTCGAAATCTACAAGTCAGATAAGGAAGATTTTGTTTTTTATTATTATTCCAATTGGCCAAAAAAAAAATAAAACATCAAACGCTAGTTAGTACTACTAAAACCCATAAACGGTCTTGGATTCAGTACGCGGTAGAGACTGTACTGTTTCATGAACAACGGTTATCCTAGAAAGTGAACTGTCCTAGGTCACGCTCAATATCCAGAATTTGCCCTTATTTTCGGTACCCACTTTATAGAGGCTAGGTGAATCACAGGAGGGTCCTAGATCCCATAGGAACCATCTCCGGCTGTTAAAAGATTGGAATTTAGGACATTCAACAGGGCAACTCAACGCCCTCTCAACAAGCCATTACGGTCCTTCGCTGTGTTGAAGGTCCTGTTAATTAACCTGACGGTTGAGCAAGATCTCGTTCAAATGACAACTTTGCACAACCGTTTTAATCATTGACTATGCCAAGTCTTGAACACAATCCAAGTATAGTACTGCACCCTGCATGGATTTTAGTGGAACTTCAATTTTTTATGATAATAATCAAATATACAATAGTAGCACATGATAAAGCATTCTGTTTCGCTTCCACTTATTCAATGTGTTAGTTCCTGTTGAAGTTCCTGAAGGATTTAAGATTTATCCTTAATATCCTTTTATAAACTTTCCTTTACTAAACTCTAGATCTTGTTCTATTACATAATATTGTCACCTTTGGTCTAGTGGTTAGCGTAACAAGCTACTAAAAGCCCAAGATAGCTGGTTCGTAGACCGGAAGGTGACCTTAGGATTTTTTTAAGGGAGTAAAAAATCCTTAGTTATGTCGTCCTTCGGAAGGGACGTTAAGCGGGGGTCCCGAGCCTGTACGATGTCAAGTACTCGTTAAATATCCCTATCCTAATTAAACCTGGATAGGCAAAATTTAGAGCTCCAACTGTAGCATCATCCGATTAGCCATAGCAGCATAAAGTGACGTTAAATGAACAAACATAATATTGTTCTCAACCTTAAATGAGCAATGATCTTGTTTGCCACCCGGCACGTGGCCTTTTTAAAGATTTTTTAAAGGTAGTAAAAATTCCAGAGTTACACAAAATTAGTGTAAGGTACTCGTTGAAGGACCCTATCCTAATTATATCTGGCTAGGCAAAATTTATAGCTCCCAACATAATATTTTACAATAATATTTTTGCATTATTTAAATAATACTCGCCTTGAAGAATATTAGTTGTATATAGGGAAGAAAATGGTCAGGGTGAGGTTAAGAAAAAAATCTCTTAAATAGGCAGAACTATTTGTTTTAAAGCGAACGCTTCGACCAACATTGCAGGACTTCTTCAGGGCTTATAATGCTGCATTTTTTGTAGTCGACTGTCAACCCTGACTCCTTTATAACCCCTGAAGAAGGCCTCCAATGTGCGTCGAAACGTCGGCTTTAAAATAAATAGTTCTCCTCTTTACGAGATTTTTATTTAAAGCCAACCCGAAACATCTTTTTCCTCATAAATATAAAGACAACTATACCTATTTATTTATTGTAGGGTCTTGGATTCAGTACATGGTAGAGAGTGTGTCTAAAACAACGGTTGTGCAGCGAGGTGATTTGTACGATTTAGAGCTCAGCCCCCCCTTCCTACCATTTCTGGCATACGGGGTTCGGCAGTGGCGGATTAATGCGTTGGGCTTACGCACGCCCACCACTGCCAATAAAAACTCTTTATTTATAAAAATCTTATTATACAAAATTTTAGGAGGGTTTTGTATATTTTTGGGTACAATAATGTGTTGTTTTGTGGTGCTGCCCTGTTACCTTACAGTTGGGGCAGCACCTTTTAGGCCTCCTGGCCAGTCTGCATCCGCAGATGCTGTCTCGGGAACTCAACAGGCGGGGCACCGGGGGTCAATCTCTCTCCTATGCTCGCTGAGCTTTCCCCGGAACTCACCGATATATATATATATATATAGCGCTCAACCGCCAGATTTTTCTTCGAATTAAGGGTACCCAGTTTAAAAAGACAGCTTGAATTGCAGCTTGAAGAGGGTAAGCAGACCCAACTCCCCGATATAATGTTACAATAAAAATTCCTCCTGATAAGCAAGGAACCACCACCAAGATGCCAACACTGTGACAACACTCTTACAGTCAGTCACATCTTACAAGACTGTTCATTTTACGCTTCAAGTTTAAATAGATTAGGACTCCAACCAGAAATTTCAGTTTTATTAAACAACGACTAATCCAATATCCAATCCGTACTTAATTTTCTTAAAACCCACAAACTGTTAAATAAAATATAGAGATGAATAATTTCTATATAGAATATGTATATTTATATGTTTATGTATGTGTTTTATGTATGTATGTGTGTATATATTGATGTATATATGTGTTTACTGTATGTATGTCTTTTTTTTAATTTTTATTTTTTTTTAATATCTATATATTTTAACTAGTTTATCAAATCTTGATAAAAACAAACGAATTTCAGGCGTTGATGATCCTGGGGTTTTACGCCTTAAAGCCCAAATAAACAAACAAATAAACAAACATAAAAATTCCATAAAAGCTCATTTAAGAGCAAAGGGTTCATAATTCTGACATTATTGGCAGTGATAAAAGAGATAAAAAAGGCAAAAGGTTTTTTGTGAGAATTGAAAATTGAGGAGAAGCCTATTCGGGTTTGGCTCTCAGGTCACGTGCGTTGTTAATTCGGGAGAATCCCCTGTCGGGTCGTTCTGTACTGGGTCGCTTAAGTATCTTTTGGCTCCTAAGTATCCGGGCCATTATCAGCTAGTTATTGTGTCTACTATATATATATATATATATATATAAAATAAACGTTCACCTAGGGCTACTTCCTGAAGGACGTTTATTGTTCTGCATGTTCCGTACATTTATAGTACATTACATACAATTGTACTTTCATGTTGTTGTTTTATTTATAGTTAAAACTTAACGATAAATTGAAAATACAACATTAAAACAAAACTTAAACATAAAAATATTGAACATAGTTAACATCAAACCAGAAACAAAAGCATATATTAACAAATAAGAAAAGGAAAAAAATACGGTGGTTGCGTATTACCTTCCTTTCAGTTGTATGTTGAACGTCTTGGTGTGGAGGTGCTGTCTCAGGTTGAGAGCCTGTTGGGGCTGTTGATTGTGGGGTCTATTAATTCCTGAATAGGTGAAACGCTGACTGGCAAGTGTTTGTTTTACTCCAGAATTTTGAAACATAAGGCTTTGCATTGTGATTTTTCCAATTGTATTCTAATTAATAAAATAATATAAAGTTATCATACCTCTCATAAACAGACAACCAATAGGAATGAAGCTGGTAATAGAGAAGGACCAATGAGATTAGAGGTACTACATAACCGCCCGAGGGGTGACACCCAACCGGCCAATCTCCTCACTTCTTATAAGCTCATTCCAACCTTTGAAGATCCGATTGGCACTTCTATTACTGCTTGTTAACTCTCGATTAGTTCGCAAATCTAATCATATATCGATTATAATCTAAATAGCTTTCGATTTAAAAATGGTGGACATTAGTTGGGGTAGATGAAATCGTTGGAGAGCCCGGTCAGTGAAAACATTATTCAGTACAGTTTATTATTTATCGTCTTAATAAAAAAACATTTTAATTTCTCTTTATATATTTATCCACACATGTCAAACAAACAAAATTGTCAATCAGCAGATTTATTGATAGGAAAATAATACAGAATGACATGAAAGGCATGAAGAAGACCTCTCCCGTGGCTTGCTGTAATATTGTGATAACAGATCCCGCATCCACTTTCTTTTTAGCCTCCTCCTTGTGTTCTCAGGCATGAGAGTCGTGGCCATTTGTTCTAGTTTTTCTTGAAAACGTTAGTAAGATCAGGGCCTGACACTAGACTAGAAGATAGTAGGTCTAGTATCAACCCCCTATCCTACTAAGCCCTGAAGAAGACCTGCAATATGGATCGAAACGTCGGTTTGAAATGCACAGTTCTCCTTATAAAAGAGAATTGTTTAACCTTCACCCGGCCTATTTTTTCCTCATATCATATAAATAAGGTTCGCTAATATTATTCAACTGTAGCGAATAACATATTAAATTCTTAAATAATAACACCCCCCTCCGAACGGTTCTTTTCATTTGCGAGAAAAGTGTGAATATATTTGTCTTAAATATATAACAATACTAGATTATGCCCGCGGCTTCGCTCGCGTGGAATTCGGCCTGCCACATAAAGTTTCGTGAAAGATCATTTTAAATAAATAATTTAATTATTTTTTTTAAATATAAGTTACTCGTGCATCCATAATTTCAGATGTCTAACTTCAAAACTGACGGATTCTCTACAACCTTTGAACCCCCATTATATTAAAAGGGAAACCCTTGGGTTGGAATTATCCAAATTTCTTTCTTAAACTATACAAAGAACCTTTCTACAAATTTCAAGAGGCTAAGTTCCTGATTTGTCTTTAATTATGTACTATAACGGGGGGGGGCATGCCCACGTGACCCCACATAAATCTGCCCTTGATGTATAACCTATTTTATTCAATAAGTTTCATCCCAATCCGTTCAGTAGTTTTTGCGTGAATGAGTAACAAACATTCGCATTTATAATATTAGTAGGATATCAAAACAAATAGTTTCACTCCTGTCCTTTCTGTTATTTTAACCACAATTATTATGTGATTTTCCTTTATTTATGTACTATAATGGATTCTCCACAGTACCTAAAAAACTGTC
This sequence comes from Arma custos, assembly GCA_037127475.1. Taxonomy (NCBI): domain Eukaryota; kingdom Metazoa; phylum Arthropoda; class Insecta; order Hemiptera; family Pentatomidae; genus Arma; species Arma custos. The sequence continues at coordinate 111,818,473 of CM073762.1, read as the reverse complement.
GGCGGGGGGAGGGGGTGAGGCACGTATCCCCTCCTCCCTAAATCCGCGCTTGCTATAGCCTATGTGTTATTCTGCTGTATAACCTATATTACTGTAAAGTTTCATCCAAATCCGTTCAGTAGATTTTTGCGTGAAAGAGAGACAAACATACAAACTTTCACATTTATAATATTAGTAAGATTTAGGGATAAATATTGAAATGTGGTCGAAATATATGTTTATTGATTGAACCTGAAATATATGCGTATATATATATATATATACGGACATACACAATTACATCCGCACACAGCCGGACTATTTGTGTAGACAATATCTAATAATGTTTCCCCATTTGATAACAGCCAACCATAACAGAGGGTGTTCATTCGTGCGCACCCGAATCTCCTTAATCGACGTTTGCATCATCGAACAAAAAAAATCTATAGTAATGAACAGATGACCTTATGTGAGAGCGCTCAGGCGGAAGAGGAAATTACTACATTAGGAATTGACAAATGCAGGGGTGGCCAAGCCGAATCATCTTGCGAGCCACTTTGGAAAAGCATCTCAGCTCTATAAAACGCAGTATAAAAAATTATACATCCCCCAATTATATTTCAGTGGAATGTAATTATTATCATGTTTATTAGCGTTCTTTTCAACACCCGATTAATTTCGTTGTAGTTATACGTCACGAATGTCAAGATGAGCCTTTAAAGTTAAAGTAGCGAACTTTTTTTTTTAAATTTATTTATTGATATTGAAAAGTAAAAAAGAGACCTTACATAAATGTTAAGACCGTAAAAAAATTCCAACGAAAAGCCCTTAAGTCACCAAATTAAAACAGAAATTGAAATATCAAGCCATAAGTCCAATTGTTTCTTGATTTTTTTTTGTGTTTCTTGCAATTTTACTTTCATTTTTTCATATGGTCTTTTGTCTTATGTTTTTGTGTTGTTTACTATTATTTATATTTTCCTGTTGTGCTTTTTTAAATTTGGTGAGTGTATGTTGAATTTTCAAATCCTCGAATATTTATCAGCTGTTTTTATCTAACCTTATCCAGCCGGGGTCGAGTAACCTTCCTTATGATTCATTAGTCGCATTTGAGCCTTGGAGGTGGTGGGATGTTTCTTGGGTGCATTATTCATGTTTTGTTTTGCTGTTATTCTCTTTCTACCCTGAGGATTCCTGAATGGGCGAAATATTGGACTGATAATTTCAGTTTCTGTTTTAGTTTGGAAATTTAAGGGCTTTTCGTCGGAATTTTTCCACGTTCTTAACATTTTTTATTTATTGATATTTACAAGTATAGAAACTACCCACTGGTAGTACTCACAAGTTCAACTAGAAGGTCACGTGGCCATCTTATTTTCAGACGCCTCGGAGGATTATGGGGAATCGAAGAGGAAACTGGGTAGTAGCGAATTCTTAAAAGTTAATAAACGCTGTGCGACTGGGAAGCGGCTGAGGGTGCACTTAGACGTAGATGGGAAGATTGCATTAAGATTGATCAAATGGATTTGTTCTGGATAGTGCTCCTTGGGCGGAAGTAATAAGACTGATGGTGTCAGCGTCGAGCCTTCGGGTTTCCCAAGTCTTATTTTTTTTTTAAAGAGAAATGATAGGCTCTCGGCCGGGATTCGAACCCGAAACCTCTTTCCCTCCGTGACAGCGCTCTACCACTTGAGCCACCAAGGCCGCCTGCCGGCAGGGGACAAATCTTTTCTCTTATCCGATCCCATGTCCTCGTGCTCTCGCAATTTTTGCGATGAATAAACTAGAACGAATGTTCTTTGAACATTAATTTAATTTTGGGATCTTATTTATTTACGTCATATTACTATTTATAATTTTTTTATAATTATTGGTCAATTTTTTTATTTTTATAATTAAATTAATGTTCAAAGAACTTTCGTTCTAGTGTATTCATCGCAAAAATTGCGAGAATACGAGGACATGGGATCGGATAAGAGAAAGGATTTTTCCTCTGCCGGCAGGCGGCCTTGGTAGCTCAAACGGTAGGGCACTGTCACGGAGAGACAGAGGATCCGGGTTCGAATCCCGGCCGATGTCCTATCTTTTCTCTTTAAAAATAAAAATATTTAAAAATAAAAAAATCGTCCAATGCTTATAAAAAATATTATTTTTTTTATCTCAGATTTCTCTGGCTCCAAATCCAAATCCCAAAATTCAAAATGTAAAAGATTTCACAGATTTAAAAATGTTCTAACTTTCTCCAAATGATAAAGTGATTTTAACTCGACAGTAAGTTCCTGGTATTTCCTATTTTTTTCGGCTCTTGTGTTCATTACGATTGTATTACATGGAACTGTGGTCTAGTGGTTAGCGTAACAAACTACTAAGCTCAAGATAGCGGGTTCGTAGCCCGGCAGGTGGCCCTAGGATTTTTTTAAGGGAGTAAAAAATTCTTAGTTACGCCGCCCTTCGGAAGGGACGTTAAAAGGGGGTCCTGAGCCTGTACGATGTCAGGTACTCGTTAAAAATCCCTATCCTAATTAAACTTGGATAGGCAAAATTTAGAGCTCCCACTGTAGCATCGTCCGATTAGCCAGAGCAGCATAAAGTGACGTTAAATGAAGAAACGAACAAACATGGAACTGCTATTTCTATGATTCTGACAATTTCCTTTGATTTGTGGATCAACAAACTATTCGGTCTTGTTATGTATTAACCTCTGGTCCCGGATTATTTGCTCGTACTAATAAATTTGTATTTCATTATTTACTAATAGTTTTTCCGGCTGATATCGACAGTAAGGCACCTTCCAGTCCTGCATATACTTTGGTGATACATATCTTCACTACTTTATCATACCCGAACATGTGATTGGTGATACATATATTCACTACATTATCATACCCGAACATGTGATTGGTGATACATATCTTCACTACATTATCATACCCGAACATGTGATTGGTGATACATATCTTCACTACATTATCATACCCGAACATGTGATTGGTGATACATATCTTCACTACATTATCATACCCGAACAAGTGATTGGTGATACGTATCTTCACTACATTATCATACCCGAACATGTGATTGGTGATACATATCTTCACTACATTATCATACCCGAACATGTGATTGGTGATACATATCTTCACTACATTATCATACCCGAACATGTGATTGGTGATACATATCTTCACTACATTATCATACCCGAACATGTGATTGGTGATACATATCTTCACTACATTATCATACCCGAACATGTGATTGGTGATACATATCTTCACTACATTATCATACCCGAACATGTGATTGGTGATACATATCTTCACTACATTATCATACCCGAACATGTGATTGGTGATACATATCTTCACTACATTATCATACCCGAACATGTGATTGGTGATACATATCTTCACTACATTATCATACCCGAACATGTGATTGGTGATACATATCTTCACTACATTATCATACCCGAACATGTGATTGGTGATACATATCTTCACTACATTATCATACCCGAACATGTAGCCCGTCCCAAGAAATGCTTCGCACCCATTTAACCACCTCATTATGATTATTATTATTATTATAGCCAATAAAAAATTAATATCAAACCTTTGTAAATCGAATTTACTTTTATTGCGTGCTTTAAGTATTTAAGCATCTACTCAATGTTAACATTAAGCATTACTAAAGGGTAGCTTATTTCTATTAAAAGATAAGTAAGTACGGCCATTATGCTGGTAATAAAGTCCGTATTAGAGGAAAGAAATGTTGATGAAATTACCATATCGCCATCTTCTTCCGTTTAACTGCAAAATTATTTACCACCCTGAGGCGTTTTCCTGTCGTAATCTTCTCCACTCTTTTGAGAGTTGGGGGATATTATTCCTCAAGTTCTTTTTACTCCATCTTCTTAATTGTCGAGTCTTCATTATCTCCATGCGTTTTGAGACTTGAAAAGAAGAGCAACTTACAGAGCTGTATCCTAGTATGTAACGTAATCGTTTATAAACTACAATCAGGTTTTGAAAAATCTAGAAGATATTTATAAATATTTTTATTTGAAAAGAAAATATATGTCCAGGACCGGGAGTCGAACCAGGGTCTCCCATGTATCCGTCATGGTACTCTACCAACTGAGCCATCCTGGTTCGCATCTCGGCCAGACACATCTTTTCTCTTCACTGATCCCATATCCCCGTGTTCTCGCAATTTGCGATATATACAAGGAGGAGAATGTTCATTGAACATTACTTTAATTAGGATCTTGTTGGCTTACGTCATTATATAACTTACTCAGTTTTCAGATTAAAATTTTCTAACTGATAAATGAATGATGTGTTTTTATTTATATAAAAGCATATTAATATTATTATTTATATTATTGACGCTTTTCTCATCCAGTTAGATATTTTTAAGAACAAGTTATATTTATTGATATTGTTCATATTTTTGTTTCATTTTCTGCTTTCTTAGTTTCTACTTGACATTGTAATTTGCATAAATATGTAATTGCTAGCTTATGCCCGCGGCTTCGCTCGCGTGGAATTTGGTCTGCCACATAAAGTTTCGTGAAAGATCATTTGAAATAAATAATTTAATTATTTTTTTAAAATATAAGTTACTCTTACATCCAAAATTTCAGATGTCTAACGGCAAAACTGACGGATTCTATACAACCTTTGAACCCCTATTATATTAAAGGGGAAACCCTTGGGGGTGGAATTATCCAAACTTCTTTCTTAAACTATACAAAGAACCTATCTGCAAATTTCAAGATGCTAAGTTCCTGATTTGCTTTAATTATGTACTATAAGAGGGAGGTACATACCCCCGTGCTCCCACATAAATCTGCCCTTGCTGTAGCCTATGGTGTATAACATATTTTACTCAATAATTTTCATCCATATCCGTCCATTAGTTTTTGAGAGACAAACATACAAACTTTCACATTTATAATATTAGTAAGATTAGTAGGATATCAAAACAAATAGTTTCGTTCATGTTCTTTCGGTTATTTTAACATCCATTATCATGTGATTTACCTTTAATTATGTCCTATTATGGATTCTCCACAATACCCAAAATACAGTCCGGGGGGGGCAAGTGCCCCCGTGCGCCCCCCCTAAATCAGCGCTTGCTATAGCCTATGTGTTATTCTGATGTATAACCTATATTACTGTTTTTTTATTTCTTATACTTTGTTTTCTTTTTCTTTTTTCTTTTTAAATGTTATCACTGTTGGTAATTCGCAACTTTTTTTTTCTCACTAATTCTTTCTCACTTAATAAGGCATAATAATACTCTGTATAAATATACTCTAAGACGTAATAATACCTTGTATACCTGTATCGTTATTCTAAAGGTACTTGTCCCAGAATAAATAAAGAATTTATTATTATTATGAAATATTTCTTTTCAAATAAAAATATTCAAAAATTATAAAAACTAACAAAAAAATAAAAGATGTTTAATTTACTTTGATGAAATTTTAACTTTTTGAAAAATACCTACAATGATAAATCACCTCCCTGCACAACCGTTGTCCATGAAACAGTACATTCTCTACCATGTACTGAACCCCAGGCCAGTTCACTGGTTGTAGTGGTATAGGTTTTTTAATCGATTTATAAATTTACAGCTATTCCAAAGTCTTGAGTTTCACTTCTGTCTGCAGTCCTCATGATTGTCTATTTCTTTTTTTTTGGTGTCCTGGTCCTGCCGACGTGATCCTGCAATACATTTCCATTGCCCTCTCCCAGTACGAAACGACCCTCGAGAGGTGACCCCCAATTGCCAGGGGCCATCCTGGGGTGAGTCAGCGCTGGCCAGTCCAGTCGCCAAATTAACGTCTCCACAAGACCTCCCCTCGCTAGGGTCGATTCTCGCCTACTTCTGTTGACTCAGTTCGGGGTCGGTTATTGCTCACACCTGCATAAATATTTGTCTTAATCGTATCAGTTAAGTGATGTACAGCGACATCGTGGGGTTATTGAGGTATATTGAGGATTAAGTCGGTGGGGTTGGTTAAGTCTCTGGTAAGTTAATAGGATAACATTCTGTATTATTATTCAGCTGAACTATTATTAAAGATTTATTTCCTTTTATTTTATTGTTATATGGTATAAGTTATTTAATATTTTTAAATATTTTATTTGGAAAGAAAAGATATGAACAGGACCGGGACTCGAACCTCTCCGTGGTGGTGCCTTAACCATCTCAGCCATCCTGGTTCGCTTCTCGGTCAGTCATATCCCTCATTTTCACTGATCCTATATCTCCGTGTTCTCGCAATTTGCGATGTATACCTACACGGGAAGAATGTTAATTAAACATTACTTTTATTTTTGGATCTTGTTGACTTAAGTCATTAAATATTATTATAATGGGAGACCCGGATTCGAGTCATATTTTTTCTTTTCAAATAAAATATTTAAAAAATTATACCATATAACAATAAAATAAATTATAATAATATTTAATGACTTAAGTCAACAAGATCCAAAAATAAAAGTAATGTTTAATTAACATTCTTCCCATTGTATACATCGCAAATTGCGAGGACACGGAGATATAGGATCAGTGAAAATGAGGGATATGACTGACCGAGAAGCGAACCAGGATGGCTGAGGTGGCTAAGCACCACGACGGAGAGGTTCGAGTCCCGGTCCTAGTAATATCTTTTCTTTTTAAATAAAATATTTAAAAATACTCTTAAAGATATTTATATACAGTCGAACCTGAATAAGTGGAATCTCTTCGTGACAGGATTTCAATTCCACATAAACAAGGTTTCACTTATTCAGGTCATTAAGGTTGTATGTACCACTAAAAGAGGTTCTCAAACAACGGGTAATTTTTATAAATGTAAAAATGTATTACCTGTGTATGTAGTACACACTTAAAAAACATACATAAATAAAAAAATGGCAGGTGCGGGGAGTTCAGAGTGTAGCAACAATAGTTTAGAGTGGACAATGTGCTTAATGTTTACACTTTAGGTGTACCAATTAATTGTTTACAAACTGAAAAAAAAAAAACCTCTATTCCTTCAGCTTTTCTTAGTATATAGTCATGTAAATTCCGCTTATAGAAGTAACTATAAAAAAAATGTCTCATTTACAGTGGTAATTTCCAAAAAAAAAATATTCCACTTATAGAGGTGGAAACATTCCAGTTAAAAAGTTTATTAAAGCGAAAATGAAGGGACAACGAGTTTTGTACCACTTAGAGAGGAACCCACTTATGCAGTTGCCACTTATCCAGGTTCGACTGTATATATATATATATATATTATATGTTTTATTTATGAATTTATCCACCTACGGACCGCATACAACTTAACACTTATTCTATTTCTTTTCTTTCCATCTTCTTTCCCTCTCAATCCGCTCTTCTCTGATCATCTGTCCATACTCAATTCGGTCGAGCCTCTGGCTTGTCTTCTTCATATGAGCTGTAGATATAGGGCAGCTGTTGAGAGTTGACGGATTGGTATAAGAATGCACCGAGGAAATTCACATTCAGTGAAAGCTTCATTTTGATATTAGGACACTAAGAGTGACACAAGTTCCAACACTTCTGCCATTACTATATTAATAATGAAAATAGTTCACAGAACCGGATTTTCCTTCTATTTGCCCTGAAGATGGCTTTTAACGTAGGCCGAAACGTCGGCACTATTAAAAGTAAGTCATAAGTCATAAGTCAGTGTTATTACTGACTGCACCCCCTCACCAATTCTATCTTTCAGTATATACTTATTGTTCGGAGAGTCAATGTATGCAAAAACCATGCTCATGTTAATAATTTCAAATTTAAATTATTTATTCATTTCAAAGTTTTGAGTTTTCACATCCGCCGATTCAGTACTCCAATGGCTACTCATTTTTTTTTTTTATTTTAAAAGTTTTGTAGTGTGAATTTTTTTTCTTCGGTTGTGTGGTGAGAATCCTTGTAAGATAGTCCTTCCCCCATCGGAAGGATATATCCTCAGCTCTTTCACAAAAGGACAAACATTATTGATAACCTCCCGGAAGGACTCAAAGAGCAGGAGGATCAGAGATAAGAGGAAGCGATGACTAAGAGGTGTGTGATAATCAGGAGCAGTTGGTTCCGCTCTCACCGGCGGCACGCGGGAATCCCGATCGATAGAGTCAGCGCGTCTCTGTTCTCAGCGGAACGCGCTCCGATGTAACGCGGAGTAGTCCGCGGAGGGAATTCTGAGTGGGTATCTGGAGCCAAGGCTAATCCCACCAGTCCTAAGCTCCAAACATTCCAACCGATCCAAGTTTAGATTATCGGAATGGAAAAATGAACGGTTTTGTCTTACTTCATTACATAGTAGCATAAAAAAACTGTACCACTACAAATCTACACTGTGTACTTGGCTCAGCCTGTACTGTTTCTTGGACAAAAGTTATGCAGGGAGGTGATTTCTCTATGATCACGCTCACCCACTAGAGTTTTCCACCTTATTTAATTTCAACAATTTAGAGGCTGGGTGAGCCCCAGGAGGGTCCTGGATCCCGTAGGATCTATGTCCGGCTGCTGCTAACAGATCAAATAAAAGTCTGCCAGCAGCGGGATTTGAACCTAGGACCTTCGGGTCTGTAATCAAACGCTCTACCACTTATTCACTCCGCTCCCCTTACATATTAGTGTTACGGCCACATAGAGAAGGACGGAAACAAGGGATTAGCGCCTTGAGCCGTCGGCGGGAGAAGTTAAAATAGGATTAGGAAGGTCACCTGTGGTCTAGTAGTTAGCGTAACAAACTACTAAACCCAAGATCGCGGGTTCGTAGCCCGGCAGGTGGCCCTAGGATTTTTTTAAGGGAGTAAAAAATCCTTAGTTACGCCGTCACTCGGAAGGGACGTAAAACGGGGGTCCCGAGCCTGTACGATGTCAGGTACTCGTTAAAAATCCCTATCCTAATTAAACCTGGATAGGCAAAATTTAGAGCTCCCACTGTAGCATCGTCCGATTAGCCATAGCAGCATAAAGTGACGTTAAATGAACAAACAAACAATAGGATTAGGACCTTCTCGATCGCCTCCTTTTGTCGGAAGTCATTAAGAAGGTTCTCGACAATCCCAAAATAATCCCGCCCTACTTCCGTGTTGTAGAATCTTCGGCCTTGCCTATTTAAATACCTCCCTCGCCTCGAGCGAGCCAGTCTGAGAGCAGACCAGGTACGGTGATGATCTGAATTAAGTGAGTGTCAGTGTGATAAAGTAGTCAGTGTTGAACCGGCCAGTGTAATAAGTGTATGTGATAGTCTCGCGAGTGTAATAAACTGTTTCTGTTCGTCACTGTGTGTCAGTTTGTCATACTTGAAGAATCTTACGGTCGGTGGACTAGTGAACAGTAAGTGTTAATTAGTAGTTATAAATCGTGATGTAATTCATACAAATTTGTTAATAGTTAAGTCATTTATAATTATTAATAACTTATATTATTGTAATAATTAAATAGAGTTAGGCCTAGATAATAAATATTTAGAGTACTGTTATTGTATAGTTTGTTTTGGTTTATTCATTTAACGTCACTTATGCTGCTATGGCTAACCGGACGAAGCTACAGTGGGAGCTCTAAATTTTGCCTATCCAGGTTTAATTAGGATAGGGATTTTTAACGAGTACCTGACATCGTACAGGCTCCGGACCCCCGTTCCGAAGGACGGCGTAACTAAGGATTTTTTAAAGGGAGTAAAAAAATCCTAGGGACACCATCCGGGCTACGAACCCGCGATCTTGGGCTTAGTAGTTTGTTACGCTAGCCACTAGACCACATGTGACCTTGTTAGTGTTATTGTTGTTGTTGTTGTTGTTGTTATCGTTATTGTTATTGTTATTGTATAGTTATATTAGTTTAATAATTTAATTGTGAATACTTTAATTGTATTCTTTTTATCACTTTTGTTAATAAACATTAGTATCTTTAATTTAGTAGTAGTTCAATTCATTTTAACACCCAGTAGCCCGAAACAGTAGTGTAGTACAGCAAAAGTTCAAATCAAGCTTATAGGATATACCTTAAGCCGCGATGAATTAAACTGTTATGTCGAATTTTCCCCAAAATGAGTTTATATTGTTTAGAGAAGCAGACTCGTGTTATTTTCGTAGTGAGTAGTCAAAACTGCGAATATGACACAAGTCCTCTTCTATTATTACAATTCGACTTAGCCTCTTATTCACCAGGATTGCAGATGCGCATTTTTATATACGAGTACATCAAGAGACAGTACAGCCTACCACGCACCTAATAGAATTTCATTTTCATTTTGTGATTAAACAATCATATATATATATCATATATATATATATATATATATATATATATATATATATATATATATATATATATATATATATATATATATGTCAATGGGTCAGAGCTATTCTAATACTTAGAGCTTTATGTAGGAAGTTACAGAGATTAACAGCATCATTGTTGTGTTTAGGATTCAATACTGTATACTTAAATATTGTGATTGTATGAACTAATATATTTATTTCTAGTGTAAAGAAGAAATAGTTGGGTTGCAGTCAATGAAAACAGCATAATAAGTGTATACTTATTTATTATGTGTCGACGTTTCGACCTACAATGTAGGCCATCTTCAGGGCAAATATAACAAGCGGCGGCGAGGACGAACAACTGCCAAATGGTCGTCCTCGCGCCGCTTGATATATTTGCCCTGAAGATGGCCTACATTGTAGGTCGAAACGTCGGCACACAATAAATAAGTATACACTTAATATGGTGTTTTCATTGACTTCACCCCCAACTATTTCTTCCCTACATTAGAAGTTCCAGTCAGCTATCTCTTCTTTAATATTTATTTCTAGGTTCTATATAAAATGGACAGTCGAAAAGGATGTGGTTTAGATCGTCACGTGATTCATTTAAGCATAGAGGTCAATAGTCTTCAGTATTAATTCTGTCGGTTGTTTTATTGGCGTAAAAAACGGTTTCTTTGCTGGGGAAACTCTAATTTGGCTTAGGAGTCTTATTCTCTCTACGGGTAAATCTGATGTGTTCTGATAATGCAAGAAAGTTTTATTAATTTTGTATTTGCCACGATAGCCTTCTTGAAGAAACAGCTGTTATAAATAAAAGAAACAAGAGGGGACTGTTTTAATGTACGGTTACAGTGCCTTGAGGTAATTGAAACCAATCTCTTGAAACGAAGAAACACGGCTTTGAATGTTGTTTCTTTGTTTTGTTTTTTTCAGGTGAGTGAATGTTTTGCTGAAAATTACTGTAATTATTTAAGAAATGTAAATATATATTGTAAATTTTTTTTTTTTCAGAGAAACAATTCCGTCTATATTTCTATATCCGAAGGCATAAAAACATTATAAAATATAATTTATACATATTTAATTTTATTTTTAATATTTAATTGTTCTCTTACTGTTCTGATAATACCTGAATTGGAAATATGTCCGGTAGGTATTTTGGTCATCTGTTATTTCTGAGCTCCATGGTTCACAATAAATAATGTTTTAATTTTTATTTTAATGATTTGCATTTCTAAAATTTCTAACTTTTGTTTTTATTTTTCTGTTTCAGGTATGCTTTTACGATTCCTTTGACGTCAGTTTATGTTAATTCAGGTACTATGAAGTTTGTAAAGGAATTAAAAATATATAGCTACAATGACTATGGTCAGTAATTAAAAAAAAAATTATTTATTATTTCTAATCACAATTTATTTTATATTTTCGACTTTTAATACAAATTTAACACCTTATAAATTGATATATGATACTGATTGTTTTATGTAAAACCAAAAGCAATGATGGCTCAAAATTAGTGCGATATTATTCAATTACTATATCATTATTTCAGTTAATGATAACAATAAATATTATTTTAGTTTAAAATTTTGATTATTATAAGTAATCCAATTTTACTATGTTTTTTTTCCAATTCAAACCATTGCAGTTCAGATAACAAAATACTAAAACAATAAATAATTTCCATATATTTAACATAAAGTTTAATATTATTGGTTAAAATATTATTTATGAAATTTTATCCTTTATTTTCCTAGTATTAAATCTTTTTTCTTTATTTTGGTAATATTTATTAAATTATTGATTAACAAGACGCTTTTTCTAGTTTCTAAGTTAAATAATAACCATCAGAAGTTTCTTACGCTGGAAATAGTTCCGGAAAGTTGTTGACAGCGCTAGCTAGCGGCAGATAGGGGGAAGCACTAGATTGCCGATTGTAGCACTATCTCTTGGTAGATCCCGTAACTACCACATACACTGATATCTCTTATCTCGCTTATCAGCTGTAGTTGTTTACCTTATAAAGCGTTCTGTTTATATCACGAGCGACCTGTTATCACTGTTTTGTCCCTTATCTTTAATATAAACAATGCATGAATAACCTACTTAATTCTAGATACGCAGGCTCTAACGTCATCTTGCTTTATTATAAAAAATAATGGGAAATTAATTCATTAAATTAATTGGTCAAATAATATTACTTGATTAATATTACTAAAAATAATCATTATAATGTTATGATATTGTAGTCAATACGCATATTTAATTCTATACTGGTAGCAGAGTAGCTTAGAGTGTTGAGTGCTGGGCGTAAAATTCCTCCCAGGGTTGACTCATGCTCCATATAATGGATCTTATCTCTTGAATGGATAAATGACGGATGGATGTGATGTCCGACAAACCACCTCCCTTCACAACCGTTTAAAAGCTGTACAGTTCCTCGAGCACTGATGCACTAGATGATCTAAGACTTCGTCAGTATTTTTATCAATTATTTTAAATTGACCATACAAAAAATATATTTTAAGAGGATGTTAATTTAATTTATTTTATAGTATAAGTAAAATAAAAAAACCTGTACCACTACAACCCGTGAACGGGTCTGGGGTTCAGTCCATGGTAAAGACTGTACTGTTTCATGGGCAAAGGTTCTGCAAGGACGTGATTTGTCCTAGGTCACGCTCAAACGTCAGATCACACCCCTTATTTTGGGTACCCTATGTATAATATTTTATAGAGGCTGTGTGAGCCCCAGGAGGGTCCTAGATCATATATGATCGATCTCCGGCTGCAAACAGACCAAATAAAAATCTTGCCAGAAGCGGGATTTGAACCAGGATTTCCGGCATTGCAAGTCAGTGCTCTACCACTAAGCCAATCCGCTCCCTATTTTATATTATAAGTTAATGGAAACTATAAAATATATCGCAACATTCAGATAAGTAAATACGAAATTTCTGATTATTCCAAAATGATACATTTGAATTCGAGTGAAAGAATTCAAATGTATCATTTTGGAATAATCAGAAATTTTGTATTTACTTATCTGAATTTTTTATCAGCATCTTTATCCTAAAGTACCGAATGTAATGACAGAATTATTTAAAAATACTTAAATAATTAATGACTATTTTACATATATGGAGATTTTTTAATGAAGGTTTTTTTTTACTATTTTTTCTTAATAGCATTTTTTTTTGTAAGTGGTGCTTCAACGTCTGTTTAAGATTAACTATGTCGGTTTCCTTTATTTTAAAAGTAATAGGTAATCCACTTTCTATAAATCTGGAGTATTATATAAACAAACAAAAAATCATATATTTATTTATAAAATTAATAAAATATAAAAACGTGGGAAAAGGAAAAAATTACAATATCAAACTGATCTCTGAGTTCCTAGACCGGATGTGGCCGTTACTTTTTTTTTATTTATTAACTGTAAATGAACCATGTCGGATCTAGAGCCCTTTATTGGGTTCACCCAGTCTCTATAAAGTCAGTATGATTAATTGAGAACCGTTCTGCAGATAGGTTTTCGGCCAAATCACCCATCTCCAAAACTGTTGTCTTAGAAACAGAGCAGTATCTACCGTGTACTGAACCCAAGACTCTTCATCAGGCGACCTGTGGTGTAGTGGTTAGCAAAAGAAAGCCTACGATCGTGTAACGGGAGTAAAACATTCTTGGTTGTGCCGTCCTTCGGAAGGAACGTTAAACGTTGGTCTAGAGCATGTACGATGCCAGGTAATAATTAAAAATACCTACCCTAATTAAACCTGGATCGGCAAAATTTAGGGCTCCCACTGTAGCATCGTCTGATTAGCCATAGCAGCATAAAGTGACGTTATATGGAGAAATAAAAAATATGAAACTACTAGCTTTTGCCAGCGGCTTCGCTCGCGTGGAATTTGGTCTGCCATATGAAGTTTCGTGACTGATCATTTTAAATAAATAGTTAAATTTTTTTTTAACTAAAAGTTACTCGTACATCCAAAATATCAGATGTCTATCTTAAAAACTAATGGATTCTATACAATATATGAACCCTTGTTATATTAAAGGGGGAATTATCCGAATTTCTTTCTTAAATTATACAAAGGACCTATCTGCAAATTTCAAGATGCTAAGTTCCTGATTTGCCTTTCATTATGTACTATAATGGATTCTCCACAGAACACAAAAAAACTGTCTGGGGAGGGGCGTATTTTTACTGAAACCACTGTATGAGTAACAAACACACATACAAACATTCGCATTTGTAATATTAGTAGGATATCAAAACAAATAGTTTCACTCATGTTCTTTCTGTTATTTTAACAACTATGCTCATGTGATTTGCCTTCAATTATGTACTTTAATGGATTCTCCACAGTACCTAAAAAAACCTATGGGAGGGACACGTGACCCGTGCGCTCCCCCCCCCCTAAATCCACGCTTGATATAGCCTATGTGTTATTCTGATGTATAACCTATATTACTGTAAAGTTTCATCCAAATCCGTTCAGTAGTTTTTGCGTGAAAGAGAGACAAGCATACAAACTTTCACATTTATAATATTAGTAAGATTTGTAGGATATCAAAACAAATAGTTTCACTCCTGTCCTTTCTGTTATTTTAACAACTATTATCATGTGATTTGCCTTTAATTATGTACTATAATGTATTCTCTACAGTACCTAAAAAAATGTCGGGGGGGGGGGGGGGGGGGGGCATGTGCCCTCGTGCCCCCCCCCCAAATTCCTCGCTTGCTATAGCCCATGTGTTATTCTGATGTATAACCTATATTAGTGTAAAGTTTCATCCAAATCCGTTCAGTAGTTTATGCGTGAAAGAGAGACAAACATACAAACTTTCACATTTATAATATTAGTAAGATATGGTTCGAGACTTAATTGTTCTCATGTTCATGACCTTACAGTGAACAGGTTATTAATTGATTTTAATACTAATATTTAATATTTTAGCTTTTACCTTTCTACAATCATTTATATACTTTATATTACTGTTATTTATTAATAAATATAATTATAACAAACCGTAGTTATATGTTTGAGCAATTATGTTTGATTGCCGTTTGGGCCAGAATTGGCTCAAGCCTCCCCCAAGTGGACTTTCAAGAATATTACCTCAAGGTTTCGTAATTTGCTAATGGACCCTTCTTCCTAGCTCATTAATCTCTTTTATATTTAATTCCCTTTATAACCTCCTCTTCCTTTGTCTCTCTCGTCCTGGCTCGGAAGGGAGGACGGTATTAGGACGAGGCGAACGGAGATGAAATTCGTTCCACAATGTAAACACATTATGTTCTGAGGGTTTGGCTTTTAACTACCTCTTTGCAGTTACCTTGTTTTCTTCCCAGTCATCTCATCAGCTTTGTCCCTCCGGCGGAAGTTCTAATATGCTAATGAAGGAACAAGGAATGAAGTATTAAGGTTAAAAGTTAGGTGCCTTAAGAATAGCAGAAGTGTACAAATTTTAATAAAGATATTTCTTGCAAAGGATCTAAATTATAAGAATGATACAATACTTACTTATGTACATAAAATATATATGTACATATATATATATACAGCTAACAGCGAGCTCTTGACCTCTTACAGTAAGTTCCCAATATCTTACCTCAAGAAACAGCTGACAGAAAGAACAATTAAAAAATGGAACACTACATGGACATCATCGACAAAATCACCCAGCCTACACAGATACCTTCCTCGCATAACACTCGAAAATTACCAACAATTACACAGTTCAGACTTCAAATTAACACAAATTTTAACAGAACATGGAACAGTATTTGAAAAGATTTAACATTATAAGAACAGACCCATGTGATGAAGATGGACATAGCCACACTTTCAGACACATGCTGTGTGACTGTTCACGATACGACCGAGAAAGAATTTAATTGATAAAAAACATAATACTCAAACGAGGCACTTGGCCTGAGACAGAAAATTTAATTTTTTTTAAATTTAAAACTGACTTATTAGCATTTATAAAAGACATAAATTTTGATCAGCTCTAGGACATAAGAAGGGCAATTCACCAGATACCTGGTTCTTCATTTTTAATTGTAACTGTTATGTGTATAAATATATGTGTATACATTTTTATTAAGTACTGTCGCTAATCGTAATGTATAACTCATGAATTCATTTTTTTTTTTAGTTACATCATTTATATCATAAAACCTTTCATTTTGGTTTATTTGTATATTTGTTAAATTTATTTATTTTTTTCATTACACAATTTTGGATTACAAATTTAATTTTAATTTTATTCTCACGTGTAAATTATCAATTTAGTCAAACTATAAATTTTTAATTTCTTGTATTGTTAAATCATACTAAAATGTATTCTGTAATTATAATACCAATCTGACCTGTAATTATTAACATCACATGTAATGACATGTAATATGCTTACTTAAGTATGGAGCATGTCCTAATATTAATAAACGGTCCCTCCATGGGGTTACCATGGGGGGAACAAATTTAAAAAAAAAAAATATATATATATATTTTATGTGTATATATATATACATAAAAACAACCCGTGAAAGGATCTGGGGTTCAGTAGATGGTAGAGAGTGGTAGTTTCAAGAACAACGGTTCTGCAAGGAGGTGATTTTTCCTAGGACACGCTCAGCTGGCAGATTTCCCCCCCTTATTTTGATTACCTACTTCATAGAGGCTGGGTGAGCCCAGGAGAGTCCTAGATCCCATAGAATCCATCTTCGGCTGCTAACAGAATTCATACAAGCATTACCAGCTGCGTGATTTGAACCCGGATTTTCGACATTGCTACATATATACATATATATATATATATATATATATATATATATATATATATATATATATATATATATATATATATAAACTAATGGGCATGTTCTAGTAAAGAAACTCGAACTCCAAATCACAGAGAACATATTCAGAGTTAATTCTCTAAAAATACAACAAAATGAAAGGAAGGAAGGTTTTAGGACAAAATCAAAATGGACGATCCCAATTTAAAACCAAACCAAAGAAGACAAAAAAAAATGTTATAGATTTTATTGTTGGAGACACTTTCTCAACTCCAAATCTGTCGCAATTGCTACCATGTTGCTCCGTTCCAGAGGCATCACCATTATCATGGTCAAGAAGCACGCCATCTCTTAAGTTCCGCCTAGATACCTGGCAAGCCCTCCTCAGGGATTCGCTATCTGCCTTCTGTATCATCATTAGCGGTCCCATTTAGCTACCCGGTACAAGTTGTTGACCACATAATGGCCGAAGACTACTCCAAGCTCTGTTTATGAGCACGATTTTGGTCATACAAGCGGAAAATGATATTGGAGCTTTGTAAACTAAGCTAGTGTTGTTACAATAATAATAACAATTGTATTTTTATTTTTAAAGAGAAGAGATAGGCCCTCGGCCGGGATTTGAACTCAAAACCTTTGTTTCACCGTGACACCGCTCTACCAATTGAGCTACCAAGGCCGCCTGCTGGCAGAGGAAAAATCTTTTCTCTCATATAATCCCATATCGTCGTTCTCTCGCCATTTTTGCGATGAATACACTAGAACGAATGTTCTTCGAACATTAATTTAATTTTAGGATCTTTTTGACTTACGTCATATTACTATTTATAACTTTTTATAATTATTGGTCATTTTTTTAGTTTTAAAAATTTTTATTTTTAGAGAGAATTTAATGTTCAAAGAACTTCGTTCTCGTGTATTCATCGCGAAAATGGCTAGAGCAAGACAAATTGGGATCATATGAGAGAAAAGATTTGTCCTCTGCCGGCAGGCGGCCTTGTGTAGCTCAACTGGTAGAGCGATATCACGGTGAGACAAAGGTTCCGGGTTCAAATCCCGGCCGAAGGCCTATCTTTTTTCTTCAAAAATAAAAATATTTAAAACTCAAAAAAATGACCAATAATTATAAAAATTGTATTTTTACTTTTGAAATTTTTTTTCCATAAGTATTTTCAGCACTCCAATTGAAAATTTAATTGGGCAGTATTTCTTCCTTCATTCTTCTGAGATGACCAATTTTTTTCTCTCTATATGTTGGAGGCCTTTTTTTTTTTTTGAGCATGCATTCGTTCACTAATTTCGATATTAGTCCTTCTTACTAGTCTGGATACCCTGGCAGCTCTCCTCCAATGAAAATTTTTAAAAATTAAGGTGGTTGGACATCTGGTCAGCCATCTCCGATTCCCAAAACGCAATAGTGAAAACAATAAAAAAACTAATAATATGTAATAACGCAAATTAAGACTTTATTTACATCTCAAAAGAATGTATTCAAGCAGGCTTGAACAAATGGTAGAATTTTATGAAAAAATGGAGTTGATCCAAGACAGTCACAATGAAATGGATTGGTGAAATCAAAAAACATTTCCAAAAAAGAGGAATTTCAAAATAGGTGTCAGCTAACTGTTAAAAATCCCTATCCTAATTAAACCTGTATTGGTAAAATTTAGAGCTCCAACTTTTGCATCGTCCGATTAGCCATAGCAGCATAAAGTGGCATTAAATTAGCAGACAAACAAACATGTATGAATATTAGTAATTGCGATAATACTAGCATAGTAGATTTCAATGTTTCGCTCCAGGAAAACCTCTTAAGTAGATTTAATTGTAGTAGATATTGTATTTATACAATTATATATTGTATAAATACAATGTATTATTGTATTTGCGGCCAGCTTAGTTGTGACGTATTTCCAAAGTGGCCCGCAAGATCATTTGGATTGGGCACCCTTGATTTAGAGAACCGATTCTCGAACTTTTTGTAGCAATGTCGCAGGTTCAAGAAGGAAACAATAACACCAGAGGGTTAACTCAGCCCTTTTATAAAGCTGCGCATTAGAATAACTCGACAAGTAAATGCTACTTTAATACTATTGGAGAAGTGTGCTGCCGTAAGATACTAAAGCCTGATTGAAAATCGATACCTTACAATAGAACGAGGGGTGACTTATATCGACCTCGCGATAATACAATGATAAATCGATTTATCATGCTAACTGTTTGAGAAGGAGGGGGTGAGGGTTCGAGGCAATGAATCACTTATCACCATTTTATTCAACTTTTTTCGAAACATATTTTGTATTCAACGAAAACTTTCGAAAGCAGCTCGAAGTATGACGTGCATTAAAGAAGTTTAAAAATTATTTTAAAAAAGTCATTTTTTTTTTACTGTTCTGTTAGAAGAGCGCCACAACTGATAACATTAGAGGATATAACAATGTTGTAACCTTTTCACTTTTGTTAGTGTATACTTATTTTGTCTAGGTTATCTGTTTCCCGTCTTTTTCGTTTTATATCATTAAATTCATGACATGATTACTTAATTTTTGCACATTGAGTAATAAAATCGTCCAATATGTGAGATAAGGTTCGTGAATGCTTTCTATTTACCATTTTTTTTTCTTTTTCATTTCTAAAACATTTTGCACACTAAGTAACAATACCGTTCATACCATTTTGTTAAACCAGAAAACGGCGTTCACTCTCTAACTACTCGAAGTATTTGGGAAAGTGTCAAATGGCGAAATAAGAAAGAGGAACCTATTGAGGCCATTTTAAATTCTATTTAATTGAATTCGTGTTTCGAAAAAGATAACAAACAGAAAGACTTATTTAAGGAAAACTCCATTTTATGGCAGCGAGGTTATAATGAGTTGTCTCTGTCTCTGTTTCAAATCCAGGTTACTTTTGTTTTTTGTTTTTTTTTTCTTAAAGTGGTTAACGTAGAATTGATGAAACTTCGCTGACGGCCCAGCAAGCATAATTTTCTTTGCCATATATCTACAGCCCCGGTGAATAAGTCTAATTTTCTCCAAAATGAGTTTCTTGTACTTAAGTAAGCGAAATCGAGTTATTTTCGTAGTGAATAAGGGGCTAAGTAAGGCATTGGCTTGAAAAGGAGTTATTGCTTATATTACAATTCCATTCCAAGCCAAAAACTACGAGAATGATACGATTCCGGTTATCTGAAAGCAGTTAACTCTCTCTGGACAAAATCAGACTTAAACACTTATTCTAGTGGGACCTTTAGATATATAAGTGACATATTCCTAAAATATATAGTCAACACTGTATCCATGTATGATTGTATGTATCCATGACAACCAGTGAAAACACCTGGTCAAAAGTTTTCAGCTGTTTTTAGGTTTTCTTCAGTTACTTGTAGACTTATTACTTCATGTTCATGTTCAAATTTTAACATTATTATTAATGTAATATACTGTTCGAAGTACCTACTGTTCATTTTTTCGTAATTAATAATTCATTACTCCATTTAATAGCATACGTCTAGTGAGTCGTCTCAGTTTCAAATCCTCGTTGCTATTTTTTTAACTTATTTTAAAGTGGATATCGTGGAATTGATGCAAGTTTGCTGAGGGTATATACAGCTAGGTTGTAACATCCTGACCATACCTGATCACACCTGACGATACCTGACCATACCTGATCACACCTGACGATACCTGACCATACTGCCACATCCATACAGAGGCAGGGTTCCATCTTCTCTTAACTCCACCTTCGAGAGCCGGGGGTTCAGGAACGTCAGTAACAGAAGCTCTTTGATCCGAAACCACTCGTAATTACATTTTACGTTTCATTACCCGCTCCCTTCAGGAAGTCGATCCTATTCTCTTAATAACGTCCCTTTTCTTTTCCTAAGCGTTTGCCCTCTCGTTGCCTCAGAAGCTATGTTCTACAAGCTACACTGAACCTTGAAGAAAAACTTCAGGCACATTCAAAGGAGTTTTTAAATTGTTTTTGTAAAAAATAGGTCATGAGCACTGCAGACAGAAGTGAAAACTCAAAACTGTGTAATAACTTCTTCTTCTTTTAGTGGCGCGACAGATGCTTAAAGCGATGCTTGGCCTGCTCAATCTCCAAGCTCCATCTGCTTCGGCCCTGTGCATGTGAGGAACTTATTCTCAGTTTCTTGAGATCCCCCAGGACGCTATCCTTCCACCAGCCCCTGGGCCTCCCTCTACGCCTCACTCCATCAGGGCAGTTCTCGAACACTCTTCTAGCATTTCTTTCTCCTCCCATTCTCAGCAGGTGACCCAGCCACTTCATCCTCTGTAACCGGGCGAATGAGGAGATCGTCATGTCAATTGAAATATACAAAATACAAAAATAAAATGCTAATTCTTGAGCCCTCTAGCCAGGTTGCTCTTCTTATATAAATATGTCCCCTACACTTTTGACGAAAACATCTCCATTTCTAACCGTGTCAAAATCCATCTAGTGGTCATTTCCTCAAAATATTATCATGAATTTATTCCGAATTTTTGTAAATATTTCACAGCTTCTTTTTTTAAATACGACTATTCCCTAAATTTTATTCTGTTCGTTTTAAATATTAAATAACAAAAGGAATAAGACTTAAAAACCAAAATTAAATTTAATAAACATTACAGAAAACAATTTATTAACACACAAAAAAAAACTCGAATGTTAAGAAAAGGTTACACGATAATAATAATAATGTCTTTATTTATTCTGTGACAAGTCCGTTTAGAATAACAATACAGGTGTTGTAAGCAATTAGGTCTTAGAGTGTAAAGTAATTACATTTAATTAATTATTACAAGTAATTTAGTAAATGAGAAAGAATAAAAAAAATGGACAAAAAAATTTTAATTACCTACAATAACAATATTTTAAGAACGGATTAGAAGAAGAGAGAGCGAAAAAAATGAAATAAACAATAATTATTTAAGAGAAACAATTTATGGTTGCATATATCTGTGGTACCTGTGCACAGTGGGCTAAGTCGAATTTTGTGAATTTCAAGCTATCTACTTAGAATCGTAATTTTTTTCTCTTTCCTTGTGTCTAACACGCTAAGTGTTCCGTCCATTGCAATGAAGGATATTTCTTTGTGAATCGTGGGCTGATACTCCAATCTTGAACTTAAAATAAGTTCAGAAAAAATACGATTCTAAGTAGGTAGCTTGAAATTCACAAAATTCGACTTAGCGCACTATGCACAGGTGCCACAGATATATCAAATTTATGCCAAGAAAAACACAAAAAAAACAAAGAAAAAATGAAGAAAAATTAAACAATATTATCAGAGATTTATTTACATTCAATCTCCTTTTGTCTTTTTTTTTAACATCTACCTACATGATATTAATAATACATATGTACGTGGTTTAAATTCCACACACTCTATTTCACTTTATATATGTGTATATGTAAATACACAATCACACACATACCAATGTACATAAAAAAACATCATTCATTCATCGAATAAAGAGAACATTAAGTCAAAACTGATCCACTACTATTTTCGATTTTTTGGGAATTGTAGGGACAATAGGTGATGGAATATACGGGATTTGAAGGTTGGAAGTTTATTGGAACGACGAATGGAAGAAGGTATAGAGTTCCAAAGGGAGGAGGATCGGATCAGGAAAGCTCTGTCAAAAGCTGCAGTTCGGTGGGATGCTGTATATAGATCTGAGAGCCGAGAGCGGGTGTTGCGGGAGAGGACTGTGGTTTTGAACAGAGGTAGGTTTCAGCTGCTGGGACTGAGAACATGGAAAATGATTTATTTATTACTTTTCGAACTGTCGATGTGAGATGCGCTCGTTATAGACGAGCTATATTTACACATGATAACAAAGCGAGTGTATTCATAGATCATTTCCAAATTCACTTCAATGTCTGATTGCTTTAATTAATAATTATGCACAGCAGAACATCTTACATGAACATTCTTAAATACGAACGATATCATATCAGATTTGTTTTTTCGAGTTAAAAAATTATATTTTTATGCACTCAATTATTTTCAGGTTTAGCAAAACCGAATTCTCTCCAATCGAACAAGGAAACTCTCCCTGACAGGGCATTTAGTTGTTCGATTGGAAGGGAAACGTTTTCGCTAAGTCAGGCAATAACTGAGTTAGTGAGTTAGATTTGGTGGGGGTGGAGGGATGGCTTTGGTACAGGTAATGGTCTTAGGGTGCAACATCAAAAGGAGATACTGCTAAGCTAATATACTTGCTTCCCAGTGGTTCAGTAATATCTCTTCGATACATCGATAGTTTTTGTTTTATATTTCATTCATTTAAATTTACAACTGTATCATATGTAAATGACAGCAATGATACATATTGGTATAAATAAAGACAATAATAAAGTTCATGATACTTGTATTTTTGGAAAATATTAAAAGGGGAACTAGCGAAAAGTTAAAACTTATTGTGACTCAACTAGAAGTGACAGCCTGCGGAATAATTACCAAAATCGATCTTATAAACACTGATTCAAACTGTGTCAAGCATTTTTGTTTGTTTATTTAACGTCACTTTATGCTGCTATGGCTAATCGGACGATGCTACAGTGGGAGCTCTAAATTTTGCATATCCAGGTTTAATTAGGATAGGGATTTTTAACGGGAACTTGACATCTTACAGGCTCTGGACCCCATTTAACGTCCCTTCCGAAAGACAGCATTAACAAGCATATTTTTACTCACTTCAAAAAAATCCTAGGGCCACCTGCCCGGCTACGAACCCGCGATCTTTAGGTTTTTATGCCAACCGATACATCACAGTTCGCCCTATATCAAACTTTAGACACTACAATTATCTGAATGTAATATAAAGCATAAAATACCTGACAAAATAAGTTAAATACATCAACAACTAGTAAAGGGTCTGATGTTCAGTACATGGTAGAGACTGTTTCCTGGACAACAGACAATATATATTGAACCCAGGACCTTCGGCAGGTCAGGATTATTCCAAGACTAGAAATTACTAAAATATAAAAAAATACATTGAGCTTATACAAAGGATAAGAATAAATAAAATGAAAGGGATCGTGTTCCTGGCTAAGCTGAAAGAGCTTGAGCAGAACTAATCTGTCAGTATCAAAGAATACTCTGTAAAGGCAACTCGATGGATGCGTTATTTTTTCTTGATTTTTTTTCTTTTAGTAAAATAAAAAAAGACAGATAGAAAAAACTGCGGCTTTGAGAGCTGTCAGCAGATGTTACTGTTTACGCTGCGTTTTTTTCCCTCTTTCAAGTTCAATTTTTTTTTTTCCGGACGACTTAATTTCTCTGATGTATTCTTTTTCTTCTTTTTTTTAAATTTAAATAATCAATATTCTCTTTGAATTTCAAATTACTTACAGGGATCTTAGAATAGCTAGAAGCAACCACACAAAGTGATGTAACTACCCAAACCAAAATATCCTCTACATGGATATTAAAGTAACTGAACCATAAAAACGAGTAGTTTTATGACGAACATAAGGTCACAGCTACTAACAACTTTTATATTCGGCAGTATATCTGTTCGTATTATTGTCAGAAGAATTATGGATTCAGTTGTTCTCACTCAGAATACACCGGCTTCCTAAATCTGTCCAGTTCTTAAAATAATTTTCTATATCCAGTACACGACAGAACAAGCTAGAGCTAGTTCGACTGAAGTATCTATTGAAATCGTTAAATATCTTTATTTTTTTTATTTAAGTGGTTGATAATTCTAATAATGGTATGAAATGGCCAGAGAGTGTACAGTAAATGATATGAGAGAGTGTGTACAGTCAATGATAGAGAGAGTGTGTACAGTCAATGATATGAGAGAGTGTACAGCCAATGATAGAGAGAGTGTGTACAGTCAATGATAGAGAGAGTGTACAGTCAATGATATCAAAGAGTGAGTATAATCAATGATATGAGAGAGTGTAGAGTCACTGGTATGAGAGAGTTTACAGTCAATAATATAAGAGAGTGTACAGTCACTGGTATGAGAGAGTGTACAGTCAATGATATGAGAGAGTGTACAGTCAATGATATGAGAGAGTGTAGTCACTGGTATGTGAGAGTGTACAGTCAATGATATGAGAGACTGTGTACAGTAACTGGTATGAGAGAGTGTACAGTCAATGATATCAGAGAGTGTGTACAGTCAATGATATGAGAGAGTGTACAGCCAATGATATGAGAGAGTTTACAGTCAATGATTACACAAAATAAAAATAACTTATTTTATTGCCTCAGCGTTTCAGTCTAAGGGTGCACCTACATTGAATCCGATGCGATACGATCACAATTCGGAAGCAAATCAAATGACTGAAATATATCGAGAGTGCCTACATTGGATCCGCTTCGATCCGTCCGTTTTTATCAGACTAATCCGACCGATTTAGTCGCTCGTGGAATCAAAATAGTTTATTTATACGGAAGCGCCTACATTGGATCCGATCCGATACTGAATAATTTACTTTGTTGTATAGTCGTTTTAATTTAGGAGTTATTGCTTATATTACAACTACATTTCAAGCCCAAAACTACGAGAATGATAAGATTTCGGTTATCTGAAAGCAGTTAACTCTCTCTGGAGAAAATCCGACTTAGGGTGCACCTACATTGGATCCGATGCGATACGATCAGAATTCGGAAGCAAACCAAATGACTGAAATATATCGAGAGCGCCTACATTGGATCCGCTCCGATACTGTACGATCAGGTGCGATTTTCACATTTCAAAATCATTAGTTTTCAATCCGATAAGCCAGCCGTTACCATATGTGACAACTTAACTTTTATTGTCTAAAATGTTTATTAAAAAATGTACATAGTAACTTGATAATTAACTATTATATAAATATCCGTCATAAATCAAAATTATATATTCTCAATTCTCATTAAAATATTTTATTACTTATCTTCATGAACCATTAAATATAGTAGCGAAGGTTATTTTTCCGTTGAATAAAATTATATCTATCAGAAATGTACATAAAAATATACCTGCATAAAATTTTAATTCGTCAAATAAAATTGGAAGCATTAACTTTTGATAAAATTATCGTCGTAATGTTTAATTTATTTGTTAAACAGTTAGCAACTCTGGGAGGAAAGGGCTTTTCTGATTTTTTTATACTCGTTTGCAAAGATGAACAACAAAATATCAAAAGAAATAAATATTATCACAATCGAGAAAATTAAATCATTATATAAAACACGAATATAAAATAAAAACAATAAATTATATTTTTTTTTTATTGAAAAACAACTAAATTATTTATTTATAGTCGTACACCAAGACAAAAATATTCTAATATGGTAATATTAGCTCATTGTCATAAGCCCCAGCGTAGGCTTCAGTATAGAACAACCTGGAAAAGCTACGTAGTTAGGGTCTCGTAGGAATATGTCACCATGCTCTCTCAACCAACCTTTTTTCTTTATGTTGTTAATCTTATGTAAAAAGGAGTATTAATTTTTTGTTATCTGTGAGCATCTAATTCATTCCTCATCTGTTTAAGTATAAATAAAATTAATATTATATTACAGTTCGAAATATACATTTGTATCTTAAATATATATTTAGAAGTTTGGAATGTATTTAGGAAGGGTCTACTGATAAGGAGGCCCGCCTCAAACATTTAATGACCCCTAATTACGAAGCAGACAATGGTCCCACTAACGACTCTGTTTCTGCCCTACGAGCTTGGAAGCAACTCGCCCTACTCACCCCAATCAAGTTATAATGAGTTGTTGCTCCCGGTCCAACTTCTTTTCATGAACAATATCTCGCAGAGTTTATTCGGCCAACGAAGAAACTCGATCATTATTTCATAAAAGAACAGTAAGATGGTGATTATTCCTTATTGTCATTTCGATGCTTAAAAAAAACACAAAAAAAAACCCTTAATTTACAGTTTTGTTCCGGACTTGCTTTACATGTTTAAACAACAGTGATTTTATGTTAGAGAAGAGTTGGTCGACTGTATCTTCTAATTTAAGGAAGAAATAGTTGGGGGTGCAGTCAATGAAAACACCAAAATAAGCATAACTTATTTATTATCTGCCGACGTTTCGGCCTACAATGTAGGCCATCTTCAGGGCGAATAAAACAAGTTGCAGGTTGGGGAGCTTGTTTTATTCGCCCTGAAGATGGCCTACATCGTAGGCCGAAACGTCGCCACATAATAAATAAGTTATGCTTATTTTGGTGTTTTCATTGACTGCACCCCCAACTATTTCTTCCTTAAAACAGTGATTTTAATTAATTAGAGTTGTCTTTTATAAGTAAATTTTACAATAGCAGGAAAAATGTAGAAAAAACCCGCTTAAAAAAAAAAAAGAAAAGAAAAATGAACCATAATAGTACTTGTAATTTAAAACACATAAAAATAATACTAAATAAAGTAAGTAAATATAATAATAATAATTAAATAGAAAATAAATACACAATTAAAAATAACTATAAAATAAATACAGATAACTAGATTATGTTACCTACGAATAGTGATTTGTTAAGTGAGAAGTATATGTTTTGTTCTTTTGTGCGTGTACCGTCGTAGCGAATGTTTATCATAGTTACCGATTTCTCGGATTAATGGGTTTTCGGAAGCTGGAGTTTTTTCGAAGTATGCTTTTGTTTGGGCTGAAACATATTGTTTTACCGTGGGAAGTTCAAGATCTCTGAGCATAGTCGATATTTTCGTGTAGCGTGGATAATTATTAATAATTCTCATGGGTAGGTTTTGTACCCTTTCAAACTTTCTATAATTTGTAGCGCAGGTTGAACTCCATACAGGTGAGGCATAGGTCAGCACTGAGCTGATTACTGTTTTATAAAGGATTAGCTTGTTTTGGGGGCTTAGTCTGGATTTTTTATTAAAATAAGGAAACATGTTGTAGATGGTTTTTTTCGCTTTTTCTGTTTTCCTGTTGATGTGCTCAGTGAATGTTAAGGACCTATCGAGAATTAAACCGAGGTATGTTACGGATTTAGACCAGTGGATGTGCTCGGAATTTAAGGTGATGTGCTCATCTATGTTGGGTCTGCGTTTTGTGAAGATTATGGCGGCCGATTTTGTTGGATTGATTTTTAGTTTCCACTTTTAACAGAATTTATAGATTTTATTAAAAGCTTGTTGTAATCGGTTTACTATTGTATCGATTCGGTATGATGCTGTGTACAAAGTTTCGATGCTAATTATTAACGTTATGTATTTAATTAGTTTATATAATTAACAGAAGATAATAAACAAGTCAGTGTATCCGGATAGATTTTAGTAAATAAATTATTTATTCTCTTATCGATTGTGGGTATACAGATCCCAGGGGTTTACCCAGCCTCAATATCAACACACTTAATTGGAAGATAAGTCTGGTAGTTGAGGATGACACTCCTTGCAAAACAGTTCTATTAGAAACAGCACACATTCAAATACACATGTGTTGTAGAGGTACAGGTTTGTTTTATTTAGTATTTTTATTTTTTGGAACTAGCGGAAACACACAACTATAATACATTCGTAATAAAGTTTCAACAATCTAAAAACACTTCCCTTTTTTAACCAGTGATTTCAAACAAATATCCTACCTGCATACCCGTTGCCCTGTCTATATTTATATATGTGTTGAGTTGTATGTTGAACGTCTTGGTGGTGGGGTGCTGTCTCATGTATGGAGCCTGTTTGGGCTGTTGATCGTTGGGATGTATTGCACCTTTTTCTTCCAGATGTGATTCACATAAACCTTTTTTTTTTGTGTGTTGATAGGTGAAACGTCGACCGGTAAGTGGGTGTATTACTGGATTTGAAACATAAGGCTTTGCATTGTGGTTTTTTCCCAATTGCATTATAATTTATATATATATATATATATATATATATATATATATATATATATATATATATATATATATAGTGTATGTTAAAACCAGACTAATGTTTATAATTTAAATTTACAGAGTTGAAATTTAAATAATTTATTAGACAAACGCTCTAAACTCTCAATTAATTACAAAAGACTCATATACATGACAATCATTAGACCCATCTGGACTTACGGAATAGAGCTTTGAGGCTCCACTAAGCCATCGAATTCCTCTCGTCTCCAATCCTTACAATCTAAAATCCTTCATAAAATCCTCAATACTCGATATTTTGTTACGAACAAAGTATAGTAATCCATACTAAACTTAATGCCCCATATGCAACTAATCTGGCCCGAATCCGATATCAATCTTTTCATTAAAAACGTCATTTCTACTCAAACCTCGCAAACTCTTCAATTCCTGACAATCCCCCCCGAGGTGTCTGAAAAGAAGATGGCCTCGTGACCTTCAAGTTATATTTACTTGATGTATTCTCAGTACACAGTTATAATTTCCAATAAATACATTTAAACAAAAAAAATAATTTATTGTTTTAATTCCAATTTTTTTTAAATTAGAGAATTGAATAGAGTTAAATGATAAATTGAGAGGATTTTATTGATAGGTGGAGAACTTTCAGTACTTAGTGTCTATAGTAACTAGAACAAATGAAGTTCAAAAGGAAATAAAGGCGGTAAATGCTTGTTATTGTTCGGTCTCGACATTACTGAGCTCGCGTCTTTTGTCCCGAAATCCAAAAATCAGAATTTATAAAACCATCATACTTCAAACTCTTATTTACGGATGTGAAACTTTGCCGCTAACGCTGAAGGATGAGCAACGTCTTCAGGTATTCGAAAATAAGGTGTAACGTAGAATATTCGGTCCAAAATTTATGAGACCAATGGAAGCAACCATCCAGTAATTATTACTCAAGTGATAACGTCGCGAAGATAAGTTAGGCTTGTATCTGTTAGGCTGAGTAACGAACAAATTCCTAAAAAAAAATTAAGAGGCATTATGCCGACTGGAAAGGATGATAATATTAGAAAAATATTAATATTCATTCGTGTAACTAGAATACTGAAGTATCCACTTAATAGTAAAGAGGGGGGAAACTTTTAAATGGTAGCTGTTAACATCCGAAAACGACTTGAGATGGAGCACAATGAGAAAGGAAACTAATGTGGACCGGGCACGAACCTCCGGGAGAAGGATGTCTTCGGCACGAGAGGTTCTTGACAAATCGGAACTTGAGGACTCAAAAGTAACATTAATATCTTTAAGAGCAGTATCGCGTGATGGTCCCAATGGATGTTGTACCACCGTGTCCTAGATGTTGTATCCTCTGAGTGCTATTTCATGATAAAGTACCAGAGGAATGATTCACGCTGTCAAAGAATCAGGAGGACTGATTACATATCACTTAACTTCATTAGGTAATGATAATTTTGTTCAATTCGGTTTATCTTTAAAGTAGAGAAGATCCAATCCCTTTTTATGGGATTTTTTTTTATTAACACTTTATTGAAATATTACAATCTGCCACTTGTGGGCAATAAGTAATAGTGCTGTGTAGCTTACTGTCATTCCATAACAAAACAATAATATAAACAAAATAAAATAAATAAATATATACATGCGGAAAAATATATACATGCGGTAACAGAAAGAAATTAATGCGGTAATAATTATAATAAAGTAAAATAAATAATAAAGTAAAGTAAATAATAATAATAATACTAATAATAAAATAAAAGAAATATACTGTACACATTCATACCCTATTTACAATTAGCCTGGGGTCCCCGAACTGAGCTTCTTCCCCAGGAATGAGGGCAAAGCAGGAGTCCGGGAGGCCCCAGCCCCCTTTCCCAGCCGTGTCACTGGCATTAAACGCCTATGGAAGCTGGTTAACGGCGCTTTTTATGGGATACGGTACCATCCCCCAGTGGACGAAAAACCCGAATTCGTGGCCAACGACATGCGGAGGTATGTAGAAAATATTTTTACATTGGTTGAGTTTAAACTTTATGTGCGAATCATTGGAATGCAGCATATACTTATGCATTAATAAAATCAAAAAAAAAAAAATTAAGACTTACGTATATTTTTAATTTAGGGTATGAATGTGTACATTTTATTTTATTTTTATTATTAATATTATTTATTTTATTTCATTATTATTGTTTTTTTACTTTATTTTATTATCATTTCCCCATTAATTTCTTTATGTTATTTATTTTATTTTGTTTATATTATTGTTTTGTTATGGAATGACTGTAAGCTACACAGCACTATTACTTATTGCCCACAAGTGGCAGATTGTAATATTTCAATAAAGTGTTAATATAAAAAAAAATAAAATATTTTTAACTAATCGAATAGTTACATATTTTGCCACATTTTGCGTCTAGGCCTTTAGTTTATTGTGCAATCTTCCGAAATTTACAAAAATTAGCTGCGCCAAACGTGCGTTTTGTCTGATAAGATTTTTTTTGCATCGTGCGGTAGCACAGTAGATGAAAAGCCCGAATTCGTGGCCAAAACCTCAAATGACTTCTGATCGGAAAGGTCACCTGTGGTCTAGTGGTTAGCGTAACAAACTACTAAACCCAAGATCGCGGGTTCGTAGCCCGGCAGGTGGCCATAGGATTTTTTAAGGGAGTAAAAAATCCTTAGTTACGCCGTCCTTCGGAAGGGACGTTAAACGGGGGTCCCGAGCCTGTACGATGACAGGTACTCGTTAAAAATCCCTATCCTAATTAAACCTGGATAGGCAAAATTTAGAGCTCCCACTGTAGCATCGTCCGATTAGCCATAGCAGCATAAAGTGACGTTAAATGAACAAACAAACAAACTTCTGATCGGAATAAAACTAGGCAATTCGAGGTTTTGAAGGACGCTGATTACGAATCCGAAAAGCAAATTATTGTAAACAAAATGGCCGATCCGATATGGCGGATATGAATGTTAAAAAGGTGTCAGATCTTGACAAAAATATAATTATTAAATAATATTAAAATATAATAAGTATATAATTATTGTTGAGAGTTTCAGTATCTATCTACACATATAAAACAATGTCCTGCACTGTGTAAGTCTTTCTGTTCGCGATATACTCAAAAACTACTGCACGGATTTTTATGCGGGTTTCACCAATAGATAGAGTGATTCATGAGAAACCTTTCGGTATATGATTCGTCAAGGTTTTGTATGAATTGGTTGGATTATAACGGTATTAGTTGGAAGTGTTTGAAGAAGTCAAGCCGTCCGTCTGGGTGCTATCATCGAAGACGCTGCCTAATCACTTTGAGTTATAACAAATAAATGCATGGTGGAATATTCCTCTTTTATAGATCTACAAAAAAATCTGCAATAGCATATATTTATCTTTTAAGGATAGCTTAGTATATACTACTATATATCTTCCAAAAATTGGTTAGTACTATGCGGTTGTCGGGTATCATTAACTATTTTTTATTTTATGTTTTTTATTTCCAAATGAATATTTTATTGCATTAAAAGCTAGATTTTTTTTTTTGTTTTTTTTGTATAATTCTAACATTAACAAAATTTATTAAAAAGAAACAAAAGAATTCAGAGAGTAATTTTAAAAACATATGTTTTAATATTAAGTGTAATGTTCAAAAAACAAAACAAGATCTGTCTCAAGACAGTTGTTGTGAGAAGGTTGCTTGCTACTCTACACTTCATTTTGTCGCCACTTCTTCATCGCTTTCACATCTTCTTCAACTTGAAGTTTGTCAACTCTCACCAGTAAAACTTATCGCTATTTTGATCTAATTTTGGTAAGAGACATTTAATTTTTCTACTCATCATCATTTCGAATCATCAAGTCATCGCTATCAAGCACGCAACCCTTTTCAAGAAATCAATTCATTTCACAGTTTTTCATTGATCACAGACCAGTAATATTTTTTTGTTTTAAGACTCATCTCTCTTTAGTAAATAAGTTAATTCATTTTTTATGTAAATAATTGTAAATAATAGCTTAGTGCATTTTCTTTTTTCAATAACTTTTTTAATTTACTTTAAATAACTTTCTTTGTATTTTCGTAGGTTTACTTGTGCACATTAATATTTTTATAATTGTTACTTTTCTATTTTCACATTATATATTTATCATTTACTCATTTTTGGATGTTTTTTATTTTGTATTTACTTGATGAATTTCTTTTCTTTCCTTTTATAGCTTCAACTATATTCATTTGGGGAAATTGTCACCCAATCAGACTATTAGGTTTTTTTATTGAATTCACAACCGGCAAATTCGCTCGGATAGAATGTTAGCGAATTATTATTAGGAGTCCCTTCTTCCACAGCGGTATTTGGAAAGATATTTAGACAGATTACAGCGTTAATCCTTAACAAGTTAATAATTTAGTGACCTTAAACATTTCGTGAGCATTATTAGAATATTTTATACCATGTAATTTAAATTTAAATCTTATGGATTTTCGCAAGAAATGAACATGTGAAAATAAATTCGTATATATAGAAATATTTTATTTTGTTTTTATGTTTATAATAACTACGTGATAAAATACATTAAAATACTTAATACATTAGTAGGCATAATGTTACATTTAAATCCAATCCACATATTCGGCAAACCCGTACGAAGTTAATAATTTCAATTTAAATAATTCGGTCTATAGTTGATTATGTAATTCAAAAATGAACACTGTTATTTCAAAGTTTTGAGTTTCCACTTCTGTTGGCTGTCCTCGTGACTTTTTTCGTGTTATATCGCTGGTTACTCCGATGATCGCCAGTCCACTTTGCCGATCCTGCCAGGACGTTCCGTACGATGTCCTTCATTCCTCCGGATACCCAGATGGTTACGAACCCTTCCGGAGCGGTGGCAGAAACAATTATCCACTCCCCTCGTGGAGGCGCGTGCCGAGGGTCCTCCCCTCCAGATGACTCCCATTGTGCGTTTTTTCCCCGACGGAGGGTGCCAGGTGGTCTAGTCTGCTCTAGCCTCTGCTATGGGCAACACCGCCAGCGGGGATCGCCGGAGGAGGGCCGTCAGCCTTCCCACCTCCCCCGAAGTGCGGGGCTACAGGAGGTACGTCATCATAAATATATATTATTAGGAGGTGCTAGTCTTGAGATGGTCAGAACGAATCGTTTCACGCAAAACATACGTAATGTTATCGAGGTCAAGGTCGAAGGTCATGTTGCAGATGCACAGCGCATGCGCCTAGTGTTTGTTTATATCTGCCTCTGTGTATTAAGAGTTTCTGTTTGGTTTCTTTTTTATTTTATATATTACTAGCGACCCGCCTCGGCTTCGCACAGTTATTATTAAGAGCATATTATGCCTCGAATATCTGCTACATTAAATGTAGCATAATGTCTACACTGCATGAAGTATTTTATTACGTAGATATTATTAACATAAAAACAAAATAAGATATTTCTTTATATACAAATTTATTTTCACACATTAGTTTTTTGTGATAACCCATAAGATACCCATTTAAATTATATGGTATAAAACATTATAACAATGTGCATGAAATGCTTAAGGTAACTAAAGTATATAAGTTGATAAGGATTAATACTGTACTCGTCTAAATAGCTTTCAAAATACTGCATTGTACGTTACCAATTTTTTTGAAGATAAAATGGCCATAGTAACCTATCATTAAAAGTTAGATATATGCTATCAACAACTTTTTTGTAGATCTATAAAAGAGGAATATTCTATCATGCATCGATTTGTTATATCTCAAAGTGATTAGGCAGCGTCTTCGAGGAAACCTTCCAGGAGGCTATACTTTTTCTAACACTTCCAATCAATTTACTCAAAACCTTAAAAAATTATATTGCTGGACCTCCCTCATGAATTATTCTATCTATTGGTGAAAATTCGTGAAATAGTTTTTGAGTTTATCGTTAACTAACAGACAAACGCGGGGGAGGATTTCGTTTTATAATATTTATAGATAACTGCAGTTTTGGTGAATGACAGTTGAATTTTGTCCATAATATTTTATCGTTCTGAGATGTGAAATCTTGTGATCCTCTTGTTCTATTACTTGAATCTGAGTTGAAATACAAGCAACAACTCCATTTCAAAACAAAGCCTTGACTTAGCTGCTTATGAACTATGTGAATGACACGACGATACGGTCACCTGTGGTCTAGTCGGGTATATATAGTCACATCCAACATTGTTAATTGTAATAAAAGTTTTTTTTTTTAAATTTATTTATTGATATTTACAACTGTATTACAATTATACAACAAGTAAATAGGATAAGTGATACATAATGACATGGGAATGACAAGTAGAGAAACTAACCACTGCTAGTACTCAAATCACAAGTTCAAATAAGAAGGTCACGTGGCCATCTTCTTTTCAGACGCCTCGGAGGATTATCGGGAATTGAAGAGGAAGCTAGGTTTGAAACTAGAGGGTTTGAGTGGTAATGAAGTTTGTTATGAAAGGATAGATACCGGGTTCGGGCCAAATCAGCAACAAAAGGGACATTAAGGTCGTTATGGATGACTTTATTCTTAACAAAATAAGGAGCATTCAGGAATTTAGGAAGGATTTTGGACTGTAGGGATTGGATAAGAGAGGAATTCGATGGCTTAGTGGAGCCCCATAGCTCTACTCCGTAAGTCCAAATAGGTCGTATGATGGTCATGTAGATGAGTCTTTTGTATTTAATTGGAAGCTTAGATCGTTTGTCTAGTAAGCATTGATGTAGCCTGAAACGTCGAGCGGTTTCTTGTCTTTTCAGTCTTGTCTTTCCAGGTTAATCGTTTGTCGAGGTGCAACCCTAAGTATCGGATCTGTTCTACAGGCACCAGTGGGATATTATTAAAGGATACTGAAGGGCAGGAAGTCATTGATTTACGACGTAAGGTAAAAGTGATTTGATTTGATTTTTGAGAATTTATTTTAATTCTCCAGTTTTGACACCATTCTTCAAGATCAGTGATATGGGATTGGAGGCTTTGGGATGCAATAACTGGATTGGTGTTGACTGATAATACACATGTATCATCAGCATACGTGGTAAGGATAGTATTAGGATGAGTTGGGATGTTAGCTGTATAAATTGTATAAAGGATTGGGCCAAGGATACTAGCTTGAGTGTAATAAAATTAATTATGAAGTTAATTTTAAAAAAATTCTATTTTCATTTTGTCTCACAAATTTGATTTGGTCGTATCGGCTTCGAGCCTTTGGGTTTTTCTGTCGTATTATTATTATAATAATGGATTGAATTGGTCAAGGTGTGGAGTCAAAGATAATACAAAAGAAGCAAAACTTATTTCATCGTGCCAAAGTCGGGCTAAGATGTAAGCCTACTTGAGGGCTGGGAAAGATAATAAATAAAATTGTTTTCTTCCTCAGTCCTGAAGATGGCCTACATCTTAGGCCGAAACGTTGGGAGACTAGAATAAGTTTTGGCTTACTTTGCGATATCTTTGACTCCACCCCCTGACTAATTCAATCCATTATTAGAATTTTCTAGTCCATAATTTTTCCACACAAATATTATTATTACAGTTTATTGGACGCAACGACTTTAATTAAGTAGTGTGCTTTAAGTCGAGCACTTTACAATAGAGCTTACTAAGCCCAAGCACCACAACTCCCCACACTCTCTACTACCAGTCTCGATAATTTCAGCTTAATTTAAGTGTTCTCATATTTCTGCGGGTGTCCCTCACGAGGGGTCCGGATGTTTTCAGGCTGGGTGTTAGTTCTGTAGTGGGCCTTCAGAGTCATCGGGTTTCTGATCTCCTCGGCTTAATTCAATCGATTCAGTAACTTTTATGGCACTTTCGAGTATATTTTTAATTAATTGAGCCGTTTCTTTTGAATGTGGCCTAACTCCGTTTTTCAATTTTTTGCCGGTTACCATGGTTACATGTACAACTTCATACTACGTATCATTGTAGCATTTCAGGTTGCTGATATTCCGAGCAAATTCGATAAGTTTTTGACACATAAGTTTTCAGAATTAGTTCAATAACTGAACCGTGCAGTTTGAAAGTGGCCTAACTCCATTTATTTTATACTTATATCAAGATATTTACTATTGATAATGTCTGAAAGCAGTGGTGAAGGGTCGGAAAGGTAATAATTTTATTGTAAAAGAAATGAGACAAAAAGATTTTATATCAACAAAACTATTAGAAGACGCAATTTTTAAAAGGGTAAAGAATTCTGATGGAGAATCAGTAAACTGGTTACAAATATGCGTTTTGTTAGAAATGAACCGTATAAAATTTTCTATAAAACATCAATGAATGAGAATGAAAATTTGAAAGTCCTGAATTTATTACCACGTCGGGGTAGACCAAGAAAATTCGAAAACATTGTATTGACACCACTCTATAAAAATATCAGACAAATAACAACAGCAAAATTCAAGGACATGATTGATCTTTTGTGATATATACCACCGGAACATCATGGTTTCTTCAAATCCCTTTCACACGCGCAAAATTTAGACGAATAGTAAATTGTTTTGTAGTAAATTTATGTTTGTAATTTTATATGTTCTGTAATTAAAAAATGTTTTGAATCGCATAAATTGTGTTTCAAAAGTGTTTTAAAGATATGTAAAATAAATTGAATATTGTTTTTTTCCAACTTGAAGCATCTTAAATTATGTTGAATCGGGTACCTTCAAATTTTATAATGAATCTGGTTGTATATTTTGAAAGTGGCTTAACTCCATTCTTGATAAGAAAACGCACATTATTAACTTAATAGTTGTTACTATTTTATTAACAACCATAAATTTAACAGCCTTAGATACAGTTAAGCAGTTTGACTCGTTAGTATCCTATACGTATATTTTTAAATTCATTGAAACGCAAACCCTTAAATATCTCGATATGAAGATAAATGGAGTTAGGCCACTTTCAAAATAAACGGCTCAATTATTGAACTTATAAAAGTAAAAATTCACTCTCCGATAGTTTTTTATTGTTTTTTTTCCGGAAAATAATGCAGGATTTTATGCTTTATTTTAAATACACCTCCAAATAATGTTTATGTTAACTATTGTTAGCCCTTTGACTTTTATAAATGTGAACACTTATTAATCTACTTTCAAACAAAAATGTATATTTACCTCTGTAACGTGTGAGTGCACTGTTCAACGGTGGTTCCAGAGATTTCGAGACCAGAAGGCCGTGGAGGAAGTTCTGCCAACTTTGAAACTTTTTCAACTTACCTATCTCCTTGAGTTGGTCATCGACGGTTTATTTGCTGACTTAGAGTTTCTCTGCCAGTTCTCGGGAACATCGTCATCAAGAGAAGAACTTCTTTGTCTTCAAGGATCAAGTCACCTCTCGAAATCTCTGGAGCCAACAGTGCACTCACTTAAACTGCCATTGCCCCAGACTTCGTTTATATTTCTGGTTGTTTGTGTCCTGTACCGGCCGAGTCTGAACTGATGAAACAAAATTATGATAAAATCGTGTTTTGACTTCTTAGTAAAGGCTGATTTTTAATCCAAAGTTATAGACTAGCAGTTTTGTTCGACATAGGATTAATAACTGTTTTTTTCGCATAATTTTGTTTTACGAGTTCCAAATCCGGAACTGGGCCCAACGACCAAAAATATCAAAAAAGTTTGGATTGAAGGCGGTGGAAGTGAGTGCACTGTTGGTTCCAGAGATTTCGAGAGGGAGACTTTAGCCTAGAAGAAGAAGGCCGTGAAAGAAGTTAAGCACTTGATGACGATGTTCTCCGAGTTTAGTTGAAGAAAATCAGTGGTAGAACGCTGAGTTGCCATGCCGAAAATCCTGGTTCGAATCCCGCTGCTGAGGAGACTTTTATTTAGTCTGTTAGCTGGAAATGAAGAGGACCATCGTGGTGCTCACCCAGCATCAATAAAGTGGGTGCCCAAGATAGGGAGGAAAATCTGATGGTTGAGCATGATCTAAACCAAATCACCTCCCTACACAACCGATTTTCATGAAACAGTACAGTTTCTACCATATACTGAACCCTGACCTGTATACGTATATGTACCCCTAAACACAGTACATGGGCATATCAACAGATGGTCCGGTGTTCATCGGCGTGAACCGAGCGTTGCGTTCCAACTGGGGGGATATCGACGAAAGGAACGGAAATGTGTGACGTAACTGGATCATTAGGACATGACCATCGGGGAAGATGTGTAGGGCACGCCACTTCCTCTTCAGATTATCCACGCCAAAGGAATCAGTGTTTATGAAATTATTGCATTTCCTGACGCTTCAACTATCTCCTCCTATTGTGTAAGAAGAAATACTATAATAATAAAGTGATAGTAATATCTACGTTTTAACATTAAAAAAATTAGCTTATGGATTAATAACAGTGTGAGTTTGTATAAGACAGCAGGGGCAAACATGGAGGTTACATTATTTTGGTTACATAGAGTGAGTGACATTATTACCTGAAAACGAAAGTTTTCTACCACCCATTCGGAACCATGTGATTGGTACGAAGACCTCTAGATCTCGTATGTGAGGAGAATCGATTGCTGATCTATATCGACTTTGTAAACCAACGACAGAATCCATTCAGCATATCACATCCGGTTGTCCAGTTCTTGCTGTGCAGATATCTAAGTATCTGCTGAGACACAATAATGT
This sequence comes from Arma custos, assembly GCA_037127475.1. Taxonomy (NCBI): domain Eukaryota; kingdom Metazoa; phylum Arthropoda; class Insecta; order Hemiptera; family Pentatomidae; genus Arma; species Arma custos. The sequence continues at coordinate 111,778,859 of CM073762.1, read as the reverse complement.
AGCAAACATTCTTCACCAAGAATTGGCCATGAAATTTAATCCTATGGACAAGACCTACCCTTATTATAGGTATATATTATAAATGTGAAAGTTAGTATGTTTGTCTCTCTTTAACGCAAAAACTACTGAATGGATTCGGATGAAACTTTACAGTAATATAGGTTATACATCAGTATAACACATAGGCTATAGCAAGCGCAGATTTAGGAGGGGGGAGGTGTGGCTCACGCAGGCAAGTGCCCCCCCCGACAGTTTTTTAGGTACTGTGGAGAATCTATTATTGTACATAATTAAAGGCAAATCACATGATAATAGTTGTTAAAATAACAGAAAGAACATGAGTGAAACCTTTGTTTTGATATCCTACTAATATTATAAATGCGAATGTTTGTATTTATGTTTGTTACTCATTCACGCAAAATCTACTGAACGGATTTGGATGAACCTTATTGAGTAAAATAGGTTATACATCATAGGCTACAGCAACGGCAGATTTATGTGGGGGCACGGGGGGCAAGTGCCCCCCCCTGTTATAGTACATAATTAAAGGCAAATCAGGAACTTAGCATCTTGAAATTTGTAGATAGGCTCTTTGTATAGTTTAAGAATGTAATTTTGATAATTCCACCCCAAGGGTTTCCCCTTTAATATAATAGGGGTTCAAAGGTTGTATAGAATCCGTCAGTTTTGAAGTTGGACATCTGAAATTTTGGATGTACGAGTAACTTATATTTTAAAAAATAATTTAAGTATTTATTTAAAATGATCTTTCACGAAACTTTATGTGGCAGACCAAATTCCACGCGAGCGAAGCCGCTGGCAAAAGCTAGTAATTGATAAAAGGCACATCAAGTTATATTGGGACCTAGCCATCATAACTGATCTCACAGGTCCTCATAACCAGCTTGATATTTTGCTGATGAAATAGGATCACCGATAATAACCTCGACGAGGTGGTAACTGAAAAAATTAGAAAATATCTGAACCTGGCAGAGGAATTTAAGCAATTATATATGCTTCTTGAAGAGAAAGTTTTACCGTTGGTTTTATCCACGAATGGACTGATTCCGGTCATTTCCGGTGAACAGCATAAAAGTTGGATCTTAATTATAATATTCTAGGTGAGATGCAGAAAGCAATATTACTAGGAAATGTCAGTATTGTTAGCATAGTAATGAATATTACTAATTAATTTTTCTAGCCTCCCTCTTGACTTATGTCCGAGTAGGTCCATTCTCCGGTTGAAATAATAATGCCATAAGACATTTTTTTAATATAATTCTTTTGTATCATATAATACTTAGCAACGCATCAAGGAAATTCGATGTTAAATTATTTTTCTCCTCAATTCTGTGACTTGAAAATTGCCTTTTCTATTTCTTATAGATAGTCTGAAAAACCAAGAAGAGGATATGGAAAGGTCAAGATTAGTAAGATTATTGTCATGTGTTCGTCGTGAATACATTTAACTGCCTGAATACTCATGTCCTAACTTGTACCACTACAACCCATGGAGGGTGATGGGTTCAGTACGTGATAGAGACTGTACTATTCCTTGGATTACTGTCCGGTACGATATGTAAAATCTGCCAGCAGAAGCCAGGCGCTCTACCACTGTACCACTCAGCTTCTTCTTCATGTATTGGATTATTCTTAATAAACAAAGGATTATAAACGATATTAATCTTATAAACCTATTTCAAACAATATCTTCGCCAATTAATGAAAAATTACATTTTTATTTACGATACTTCTAATTTTAACGGGACGAAATTAATACCAAACATCACGAACATCATTAACTTTTAGATTATAGAATTTTTCCTTAGTTAAATGTTGAACTGTTTTGGGCCTTCTGTAAGTCCTTTAGTCCTCAGTTTGTGTTATCATCATGTTCTTTTTCATCATTGATGAAGCCTGAATTGAACAACCATGGCTATGTATATAAACTTGATTTAAAATACCTACCCCACCTGGCATGGACAGGTGTGATTTGGGTAGGTTGCTCGCAGGTAGTTCGGCTGTATACAGCTGAAGTCAGATGCAGCTGTTCTTGCCAGCAGACTAGATAGGCCGATATCGACAAAAAATCTCGATATTATTCAAAGATATCGAATGTAATTAATAAATAGTTAAAATATCGATATTCTTTGTCAAGTGTAAAATTTCTTAATGATTTAACATAAACACACAGCGTGTCTAAGATAGCTTTTCTATTGTATAGAGTTAAGTCAAGAAAATATGAATTTTGAAAGATAATCAGGGATATATGCTTAAAATTATATACATTTCTTTGTACATATATATATATATATATATATATATATATATATATATATATATATGTATATATATATATATATATATATATATATTTGTATGTATATATACAAATACAGCCCAAGAGAATTAGTGGTGAAGTAGAATTTCGTTCAGAAATAAATATTTATAGCTTTATATATATACACTAATTATACTTACATATATATATATATATATATATATATATATATATATATATATATATATATATATATATGTATGTGCTAGTTGGGCGTATAAGAAGCTGAGTTATTATGCTTGAGGTTCCCGTCTGTGGAAGATAAATTACTTAGATATTTTATTTGAAAAGAAAAGATATGACCAGGACTGGAACCCGGGTCTCCCACCTCTCTTTAACCACCTCAGCCATCCTGGTTCGCTTCTCGGTCAGTCATATCCCTTCTTTTCACTGATCCTACATCTCCCTGTTCTCGCAATTTGCAATGTACACACGGGGAGAATGTTCTTTAAACATTACTTTTATTTTCGGATTTTGTTGACTTATGTCATTATATTATTGACATTTGTCATTTGGTGTCTTGATAATGCCTGAATAGGCGAAACGTCGACTGGTAAGTAGGTATATTTTTGAAACATAAGGCTTTGCATTGTGGTTTTTCCCAATTGCATTATAATAAATAATAGTGTTTCTTTTGGAGTTTTTGGCTCTATTTTAGTAAAAATTATTTAATTTTAAATTTTAATTTTAATTCACAACAATGAACAGACCCTAATGGGGCTCACCAAGCCTCTCAAGTGGGCATCCTTAATTGAAGGAAAATATATTTATATATTGATGTATCGCTTCTTTAAAAGAACAATGTCATTTTCGAGTTAAGCCTCCAGTAGCATTAGCAATAGCAGTAGTACTGGTTGAAGCTGTTTAATTCTGGAACAATATATGTGATAATGCATTTCCAACATTTTTTTTTTTATTAAGTCATATTTTGAGTTGTATCATGTTTGAAATTGAAGTTTTGTGAGAATAGTGACGTAAGTTAAATTAAAAAAATTATAAATAAAAATATAAAAATTATAAAAAAATATGTGGAGGTGGTGGGATGCTTCTTGGGTGCATTATTCATGTTTTGTTTTGTTTTTGTTCTTTTGTCTTGTTTTTTCTCTATCTACCCTGAGGATGCCTAAATAGGCGAAATACTGGACAGATTAACAACACAAAAACTTAAGAAAAAAGACCATATGAAAAAATGAAAGTAAGAATGCAAGAAAAAAAATAATAACATTATCAAGAAACCAGTGGACTTTTACATTTCAATATTAATATATTTTGTGGAGTAGCCTTAGGTCCACTGGTTTCTTGATAATGTTATTATTTTTTTTCTTGCATTTTTACTTCCATTTTTTTTATATGGTCTTTTTTCTTAAGCTTTTGTGTTGTTTGCTATTATTTTTTTTCCTGTGGTGCTTTTTGAAGTTTGGTGAGTGTATATTGAATTTCTGAAGTATCTATCAGCTGTTTTTATCTAACCTTATCCAGCCGGGGTCGAGTAACCTTCCTTATGATTCATTAGTTGCATTTGCCTCTTGGAGGTGGTGGGATGTTTCTTGGTTGCATTATTCATGTTTTGTTTTGCTGTTATTCTCTTTCTACCCTGATGATGCCTGAATGGGCGAAATATTGGACAGATAATTTCTATTTCTGTTTTAGTTTGGAGACTAATGGCTTTTCGTTTGGATTCTTTCCTCGGTCATAACATTAAATAAAAAAAGTTTCAAGCTTATAAAAATTTTGTAATGGATAATAAAAAAAAAAAGTCCGTCATTTAATAGAACTTTGCTTTACCAATAGCTAAATTTTTATTTTTTTAACTCATCTGGTTTAATTTTGACAAGGCACGTAATTTTCAAACAACTTGTCGAAGAAAGAAAAGCTGAATTCTCGCAAAGAAAGAAAAGCTACTTAGCCTCTTCCACTTTGGCAGCTTTACCACTAATAATAATAATAAAAATAATAATTTTTTAATATATAAAATATTTATTTATTAATAATGATATCAAGCCCCGAATCCACTCAACAGCACAAGAATTGCCAGATTATTAAATTAGGATTAAAAAGCGATGAGCTCGGCGGCGAATTGAGAACTAGACCTTCATTGGCTGCGAGGCGATTTATCGTCACTTATATCGTTCAATCAGCTGCAGGCTCTTATTGGATGGCCTCTGGGCATTTCTGGTATGTCTGCTTCATCTAGAAGAGCGGCGCGCTGGCCATGTTGTGGTATCGTTTGGAGATGTCAATATAAATGCCAGCCGAGAAAGTTATGGCATGCCAAAGCAGTTCTTAGGGTTTAAGATTGTTCTTAAGGGGCGTCGGAGGTAATTAAAAATTTAATTATAATGAAATTAAATACGTTTATTTAAAAAACTAATAATAATAAGTATGAAAAAGCATAGTATTAAAACCAGAATGTACTCAATTATAAGTTAGACAAACTAGAAATATTAGAAAGAAGAATTATGAGGAAAATATTAGGTCTCATAAGAAGCAAAGAAACCTGAGGATTACGAAGCAATGATGAGCTATATTAAAACATAGACAAATAAACCCAGAAACGATAAGGAAAACAAGCTGGTGTCTTTTGGACATTTATACGGAATGAATGACAGCAGGCTCAGATCAGAACGGATCTTTAAGTATATCTGGGAAACGAAATTTGAAAATTAACTACAGGCTGGATCCGAGAAATTAAAAAAAGATTTAGAAATACACAGTATAAAAGCAGAACATGCTGCACAGAGAAATGCCTTGAGAAAGATAGTTTTAAACTTTGGATTCCAGGGTACAAGCAATAAGAGAACTGGCAGGAAGAGGTCGGAAGAAAGAAAAAAGAGGCAGGGTGAAAGGTTGAGAGAGTATTGGAGGAAAAGAAAGCAACAAATGAGAAGGAATTGAAATTGTCACCCGGTTCCTAATTGGCCAAGACGAAGGGGGGGGATATATTAAAAAACAGAACCACTGCATTCCACGAAAGGTCTTAGGTTCAGAACGTGGTAGAGACTGTGCAGTTTCTTGGACAACGGTTGTGCAGTGAGGTGGGTGATTTGTCCTAAGTCACGCTCGACCGCCAGATTTTCCCCTATTTTGGGTACTCACTATTTACCTAGAAGGGTCATAGATCCTTAAGGATCCATCCTCGGCTGGTAACAGATTAAATAAAAGTCTGCCAGCTGTGAGATTTAAAAAAAAAAACACAATAAAATTAAAAAAAATATTTATTCGACTTTTGTGAAAATAATTAAAAAATCACTTTTATTTTCTTTCTCTGTAAAATGTCCTTCTAACTTGACTAGGTATACCGAACAATTGTAAATCAATCATTTTCGAGAACTTGATAATAATAATAAGAAGAAGGATCATAACAAAGCATAGCCAGAAGAAATAGTTAATTATTTACTGTTTGGTTCCAACTATTTTTGTATGTTATCAATTTTGTCTAAGGTAAGTGAAATTTAAAGATATCACTGTTAAGTTTGGGCGCCAATTGTTGATATTGTTTTACTGAAGTTGCTTTTGGAGACTCCATATGCACAAGTCTTCAACCTATCACGTATTTAAAACTAATAATAAACCTGCATATCCAAAGGATCATCCCTTGTTGTTAACAGATGAAATAGTATCTACCACAGCTGGATACAGTTTCTATCTCGTAATGAAACCAAGACCGTTCATGGATATCAGTGGTACAGTGTTTTGTTTTTTATCTAAATAATTTAGAAGTTAGTTATGTCGATGGTCCCTAGATTACGAAATTCTCGAATCCTGTGAAATCATGAAGTTGTTGTCGAAGGAAGCCGATGTTATATATGCTGTCACAGCTCTAACATTGAACTTAGCTAAATAAAGCATGCTAGATCGACCTTGCATTTATATGTCATTTATGGAAATGCTACAAGTTAATGTGAGATTGTGCTGCCACCTATAATGAAGAAAGGTCATATAGCTAATTTATTGTGTATTAAAACTATCATATAAAGGTTACTTTATCATAATATGTTTGTTTGATTTGATAAATTCGCTTAGCGTGGTTGCACAGTGTTTAGAGCGCTGGATAGCTATGCTAAAGATGGAGGGTTCAAATTTCCCTGAGGCAGAAAAATTACTTAAACTGTTGATAGTCACACTCTTTTGGATCTACAAACCCTCCTGGAGCCCAGCCTCTATAAATTGAGTACTCTTTATTAAGAGGCAAAATCTGGCGGTTGAGAGCGATCTCGTACAAACCTGCAAAGATACACAAAGTCCTTGATAATTGTTTTCATTTTATGGATCCGTTTAGCTCAAAAGTGTATCAATAAACCTTATTAAATGTATCTGAATATTTCATATTTAACAGATACGTCATAAAATAAGCAAATATGTTGTGATGAAGTAAAAGATGCTCTCTAAAGCAGGTTAGTCATTTGCTGAATTAATAATAATTTATTATTACTGTTAATAATTATTAAATTAATATTAATATAATGATATTTAATTAATATTAATATTAAATTATTAATAATTTATTTTACTTGTTTTTCTAAATCCTTCATGTTCCAACCTTTTTTTATATGTTAATCTTCTCATTTTGGATCTTTGGTTTACCTCCTCTTTTTTATTTCCCTTTATATTATTTTTACTTTTCTTTCCTTTCTGTACATTTATTTTCTGTATTTTATTTTATATTCGTTATCTTTAATTATTATATCTGTCACTATTTTAATTTCTTTTCATTATCCTTAATTTTATTAAATCTGTCTTTATCTTAATTTTATTATATTCTGTCACTTTTTTAATATTCGTTATCTTTAATTTTCATATCTGTCACTATTTTAATTTTCTACATTACATGTCACCATATTATTGTTACTGTAACGTTTTTATATATTTTTTGTTCTGTTTGTTTCTCTCTCAAAGCCCTGAAGATGACCTACACTGTAGGTCGAAACGTCGGCACTTAGTCTAGCACTTATTCAGTGTTTTTTTTACTGCACCCCAACTATCTCCTTTCTACAAATTTACTTTGTTGTATAGTCGTTTTAATTTTTTTTTTAATTTGTACATCATGTAAAGAAATTATTGCATGCATAGCATTTGACAGTTGTTAGTAACTTTCTTCTATCCGGTGAATAAGTGGTTTAGTCTAATTTTCTCCAATATGAGTTTCTTGTACTTAAGTAAGCAGAATCGAGTTATTTTCGTAGTGAATAATGGGCTAAGTAAGGCATTGGAAGGAAAGGAGTTATTGCTTATATTACAACTCCATTTCAAGCCTAAAACTACGAAAATGATACGATTCCAGTTATCTGAAAGCAGTTAACTCTCTCTGGGCAAAATTCGACTTAACCACTTATTGTAGGGGGGCTGTAGATATATTCTCTTTATTTGGTTAATATCTTGTCATGGTTCGTACTTTTTATTTATTTATATTATATATTTATTTTTTATCACTTTATATATATATATATATATTTTATTGCTTAATGACTTGTATCATGTAGCCTTCTGGCCTGAAGGGACTTAGTCCCAGAATAAAGTTACTTTTCTATTATATTATATTTAGTACATTTTTTTTCTTTTCTTTTTCTTTTTTTTTTTTTTGGTATTTTTCAGTTACTAGTTATGTTTCAGCGTCCCCTCAACCTTCTAAATAAATCCCTGCATATTGACAATGGGTGAACGTTGAAATTATCGTAATCGACTGAATACGAATCCCCAGCTGAATTGATAATCATGCGCGATTTCTCCTTTCTTTTCCTTTACATAATTATTTAGTAACCCGTGGGCAGTGATGTCTTGATGAGGAAGTTGCCTGGTTACTGGAGCATTATCATCAGATATCGCTAGCGGAAGCTCAGTCAGTGCTGGTACACTCCGTCTCGTACACATGTTCAGTAATAGTCTTAATTTGTAATTTTGTATTTGGATTTTGTTTGTTTGTTCATTTAACGTCACTTTATGCTGCTATGGCTAATCGGACGATGCTACAGCGGGAGCTCTAAATTTTGCCTATCCAGGTTTAATTAGAATAGGGATTTTTAGCGAGTACCGGACATCGTACAGGCTAGGGACCCCCGTTTAACGTCCCTTCCGAAGGACGGCGTAACTAAGGATTTTTTACTCCCTTAAAAAAATCCTATGGCCACCTGCCGGGCTACGAACCCGCGATCTTGGGCTTAGTAGTTTGCTACGCTAACCACTATACCACAGGTGACCTTATTTGGATTTTGTTTTTTATATTTTTATCCAGGCCTGTTAAATACAAATAATTGACAATCAGCAGAATGGCTGACTGAAGAAAAAAATACAAAATGACATGGAAGGCATGACGAAGAACAGTAGCCAACAGCTACCTCTCCATTGGCTTCATTCAATTTCCTACTGTAATAGATCCCTCATCCACGTTCTTTTTAGTCTCCTCCTAGTGTTCTCAGGCGGGAGGGTAGTGGCCATTTGTTGTATCCGTGTATTTTTTTCTTGAAAATAGTACGCTGGTATTTTTAAGTTCAGTATGCAGAGTTTTGTTATTCACATACCAAAAGTATTTTTGTGATTAGTCTGTGTACTTTTGATTGGAAGGTTTGTAGTCGTTTTCTGGGAGTCTGTTTAGCGATCCCGTAAATTTGTAATGCATATGTCCACACTGGTTTTAGTAAGTAAGTGTACGTGTTTAATTTCTTTCTTAAATTTGGTTTGAAGTTTTTCATTACGAACTAAGTAAATGTAAGCCATCGGCGGGGAGGAAACACAGCGCTCTACCACTGAGCCATTCAGCTCCCCTAATGCTAATAATAATAATTAGTAATCTCAATTCGGCCGTTCTTATTTTTAATCGCAACTTGAAGCGTTTTAAAAATTATTTTCAGAAGAAAATAAATATATAAGGATTTATTTATTTATATATATATTTTTTTTTTCTTTTCTGTTGGCTCTACAGACCTTGTAGATCTTTGGCCGCCTTTACCAGCCTTCTCCACCTCTGTGTATCCTGGGCCGCTGATTTCCAATCTGCCACATGTAGCTCCTCAGCATCTTTGTTGACCCTGTCTATCATTATATATATATATATATATATATATATATATATATATATATATATATATATTTATATTTTACTTATATATAAATTCATTCTCCTTTAATAAATAATCTAGTTATGATTTATGTTTACATAAAATGATACTATGTAAAGTTAACGTTGCAGAAACTAGATAGTTTGTTTGTTTGTTCATTTAACGTCACTTTATGCTGCTATGGCTAATCGGACGATGCTACAGTGGGAGCTCTAAATTTTGCCTATCCAGGTTTAATTAGGATAGGGATTTTTAACGAGTACCTGACATCGTACAGGCTCGGGACCCCCGTTTAACGTCCCTTCGAGGGACGGCGTAACTAAGGATTTTTTACTCCCTTAAAAAAATCCTAGGGCCACTTGCCGGGCTACGAACCCGCGATCTTGAGCTTAGTAGTTTGTTACGCTAACCACTAGACCACAGGTGGCCGTGAACTAGATAGTTAATAATATTCTGTTTGAGCTAATGGGATAAAATACGCCCCCTCCCCTCTAAAGGTTGTTTTCAGAATGAGTAAGCATGTAAGGTTACAGAAGTGCAGGTAGTGAGCATGATATATGTTCTGTACAGGCAACGGCCTGCCTTGTGTATCCTCCGCTGTTACTAATCTTAATCTTTGTAAGGGAAAGACCCTTTGTAAGGCCGTTCTGATTTGCATTTAGATCAGATTGGGTAAGTCTTGGGTTCGCCCCTTCGCCATTGTTGATGTTGTTGGAATGCTTTGCTGTTGTTGCGAACCTCTGACGTGACCAGGAGAGGGTAGAGGAACCTAAATAGGAATCTTTTTGGAAGTCTTGTTTGTATTTCGATAGTATTCTGTCCTGCCACGAATGATCAGCTGATTGAGTACTACTTTTAAATGAATGGCTCAGTAAATGAATGGAATTACTTCTTTTTGTTACTACACATATTTTACGAGGCACTCTTGTAAGGAAGTAATTCCAAACAATGGCTTCCTATTTTTCCACCTTTCTATTTACTTTAGTTACTTTTACATTTAATATTTCAGTATTTTGTTTTAAAAAAAAAGAACGACAGGAATTAAAATAGCGGAAATAATAATTTAGAAATGATAATATATTAATTTAGCTAATTAAAACTAAAACTCTGTGTACCTTCCGGACTCTTGCTTTGCCCCCAAGGCCTTAGACAGGAAACCCTTTCGGGGGGGGGGGGGAGGGTCAGGTCAGGATCGAGGATTTTAATACCATTATTCATGATAATTTTTAAAATTTGAATAAAAACCCATATAATATATTATTGGACTATGAATGATTTAAATGCAATAAGCAACAACAACAATACTTCAATTCTTGATTTTCGATACGATTGTGAAGAAGGAGGACATTTTCAAGTATGCTTGTTGCAATGCACAATGATGTAAAATGTGTTGGATCCTCTGTTGTGTCTGTGGTTTTTTAATTTAAATTGCACTTTAATTTAATTTTTAATACTGACGAAATTTCGGGATTTCGGGAGGGATTGACCCCTTATCCCCCCTCCCACCTTGGCTAGGGCCATGTTTGCCCCCATTCCTGAGGAAGAACCTTAGTTCGGGGACCCCAGGCAAATTGTAAATTATGGCATGAATCTGAGAAATTATTTTATTTTATTATCATTTTATCATATCAGTTTTTATTATCAGCCTGTATATTTTTTATTTTATTATAATGCAATTGGGAAATAACCACAATGCAAAGCATTATGTTTCAAATCCAGTAATTCACCCACTGGATTTGGAACATAAGGCTTTGCATTGTGTTTTTTTCCCAATTGCATTATAACAAATAATAGTGTTTCTTTTTGAGTTTTTGGCTCTAGTTTATTGATTTTTATTTTATTTATTTATTTTTTCTATTATTATTATTTATTTGTTATTATTTTTTTACTTTATTGTTATTTTATTTTATTGAATGATTGTATACCTATTTAGAGCTATTACTTATTGACTAATAGTGGCAGATTGTAGTATTTCAATAATAGTTTTTACTCCTTTTAAAAAATCCTAGGGCCATCTGCTGATCTACGAACCCACAATCTATATATATATATATATATATATATATATATATATATATATGATATATGATATAAATCTATATATATATATATATATATATATATATATATATATATATATATATATATGATATATATATATGATATAAATCTATATATATATGGTATATGATATAAAATAGTTCCTTGGTGACAACTTCTAGTGAAGACGTATGTTGCAGCTTGAACGGTAACGAACTGCTGTAGTTGTAACATTCTCATTAGCAAGTTTGCCTCTACTGCTACCGGTATTGGTACCGCTCGCTCTCAACCCAGCCTAACTTTATCCCATAAATTTGCGTAAGTTCAGTGCATAGTCAGGAGTAATACATTCTGCGTTAATATATTAATGTTTAGTGAACGATCCAAAACAAAATTAATATATATTACATTTTGCATTCCATACATATATATACTTATAGGCAGACACTCCCCACCAATACAAATCCACTCAACGCTCACTCTGGATTTGCACCGTTTTCGAAATAACTCATTATTTAAAGTGGTTTTGGTTTTAACCAATCAATGGAGGATTGGTAATTACACTTGATTGTTTTCTGACTATCTCTACAGTTATCCTCCCACCTACGTCTTGTTCTGCCCCTCACACGTTAAGCACTCTAAGACCTATTATAACTTAATAAGCACAATTCATTCGCTACCCTATCACTTCAATTAAATCAACCCGACGCGTTCTCTAGAATTCTTTGCTGTGTAACTCCTTATATTCCAAAATGGATTGCATCAATTTCGGACCGAGTATTCTACGCATTAACTAACTTTGCTAATGCTAAAAGAAGAAAGATGTGTGAACGTAGTTGAAACAGGAGTGCCTGTAGACGATAACATTCAGAACGTGGTCGCCGAAAAAATTAGAAAATATCAGGACCTAGAGGATTATATTTTATTGATATATAAAATATATATATATATGTATATTGATATATATAGATATATGTAAATCTCTTTGGCGACGTTTCGAGACTATGTTGGTCTCGTCTTCATGCCCTAACCGTGAGAAAATGAGTTTTTTAGTGGACACATAAAAGAACACACTAATCTAAATATAAATGGACACGTGCAAGATGTTAGAACATAATTGTTACTTACAATTTGATGAAGAATGGAAACTGAAGAATGAATCAGTTTTTCATTAATCTGTTGCCTATTAAAACAGCATAAATTTAATTTATGATAATATGAATTTATGCTGTTTTAAGAGGCAACAGATTAATGAAAAACTGATTCATTCTTTGGAACTTGTAAGTACACCCTATCTATTACAACTTATACAGGTCATTTTACATCTATTTTAGTGTGCTGTTTGATGTTTTTTACTAAAAAGCTCATTTGTTCACTGTCAGGGCATGAATATGAGACTACCCAGTCTCGAAACGTCGCCTGAAAAATTAATAAAGAAATAAAAGACTGAAACTCAAGATCTAAATATTATATATATATATATATATATATATATATATATATATATATATACATATACATATATATATGTTTCATATTCACATCCTTAGGCAGGGCATAATTCGTTCGTTGTAAGGGCATAATGAACTTGAGACGGAGGGATACGTGACCGGGTTCGAACGAGGAGGACGACAATGGGCCCCCGTCGGGGTCGTAAACAAAAGGAAAATGGTTCGAGACGGAGGATGACGGACGGACGGCCGAGAGGAGGATCTGAACAGGGCTATGGAGGTGGAGTACGTGCCGCCATCACTTCTCATCAGGACTCCTGCCGCAGTAAAAACTTGCTGATGTGGAGTTATCGCGCCGCCCGCCTTCGGTTATGAAGCCCAGGAGGTGAAGCAACTTCAAGGCAGGCTTTTTAAGGCCCTCGGCAACTTTATAACCAAGCGTCTTATTCTGATTCGACTTTAAAACAAAACTTCAACTTCGCCGGAAGTTGTGCTCTTTACATTTAACGATGAAATACTTGAAAAAGAAATTACAAAGTTTGAAGCTTTGAGATATATTTATCATTAGGCGGGGTTATTCTGTTGTTTGTGTTATTGCCTAAGTACCGACCCGCCCCTTCCCAGAGAATATTATGCCGACATGTTTGTCTTTTGTAGGATCCCATCAATTAGATGCGTCGAATATGTGGATTATATTTAAATATAGCATAATATCTACACTACATGAAGCATTTTAATGTATTTCATTATGTAGATATTATAAACATTAAAAAAAATATATTGATATTGAAATGTAAAAAGAGACCTTACATAAATGTTAAGACCGTGGAAAAATTCCAACGAAAAGCCTTTAGTCTCCAAACTAAAACAGAAATAGAAAATATCTGTCCAATATTTCGCCCATTCAGGCATCATCAGGGTAGAAAGAGAATAACAGCAAAACAAAACATGAATAATGCACCCAGGAAACATCCCACCACCTCGAAGGCTCAAATGCAACTAATGAATCATAAGGAAGGTTACTCGACCCCGGCTGGTTAAGGTTAGATAAAAACAGCTGATAGATACTTCAGAAATTCAAAATTCAACATACACTCACCACACTTCAAAAAGCACCACAGGAAAAATAAATAATAGCAAACAACACAAAAACTTAAGAAAAAACACCATATGAAAAAATGAAAGTAAAAATGCAAGAAAAAAAAAAAAAATTATCAAGAAACCAGTGGACTTATGGCTATTCCACAAGATATATTGATATTGAAATGTAAAAGTCCACTGTTTTCTTGATAATGTTATTATTTTTTTTTCTATAATTTTAAAATATATTAAATAGGGTACCCAAAATATGTGGGTGAGGATATGGCGGTTGAGCCTGATCCTGGGAGAAATCACCTCCCCGTTGTCCATGAAACAGTAAAGTCTCTACCATGTACTGAACCCCAGACTCATTCACGTTTTTTTTTTTATTTGAATACAGATATTTTTTATAATCGGGTAGCTGAGGCTTTGGATCGCTGAGCTGTAGTGATGATGGTCCCAGGTTCGTACTAAAAACGGGAAAAAACTCATGAAATTAGAGTTAATATCTTTGAATTCTCTATGTTTACTACAATTGCCTTCTTCATTTTTAATAAGAATCGCAGAAATAAATCGTGTATTTTCTTAATAACTACTCTCACCAGCATCATAGTGTAACAAAAAAAAAAAACCTATACCAAAACAACCCGTGAACGGATCTAGGGTTCAGTACATGATCGAGACTGCACTGTTTCATAGACAACGGTTCTGCTGGGAGGTGATTTGTCCTAGGATAACGCTCAACCTCCAGATCTTTCCCCCTTATTTTGGGTAGCCTATTTTTTATAATATTTTATAGAGGCTGGGTGGGCCCCGGGAGGGTCCTAGATCCTATATGATCTATCTCCAGCTGCATACAGACTTAATAAAAGTCTTGCCTGCGGCAGGATTTGAGCTAGGTTTTCCGGCTTGGCAACTCAGTGTAACAGTTGCCATATAATATCAGGGATTCTTGCATTAAACAATTATTCACCGAAGCTTTAGATATTATTTAAAATCCTGAATATTTAAATTACAATTTATTTATTTACATAATTTATTTGTTACAGGTATGGAACGAAATGTTATGTTGATGACAGCTCCGTTAAGTAAGTGCCTCATAATTTCAATATTCAACCTATCATACCTATAAATATGTAATATTTTATATTACATATTTATTATTCGATTTATTCTCGCTCATTAATCTCTAATTATATTTACGGCTCCCCCGTGGGACGGCGGAATTACAGCAACGCCCCGTGGGACGTGTAATAAAGTTAGCAAGGCTTCGGGGCCTGATTAACTAATGTCTCTAATTGTCTCTCGTTAATTTCTACCTCGTTGGCCTGTCACCTCCATGGCCGGATAAACAGTGCCCTATAAATAAAATGAGAAGCTTTTAACTTTATCTTGACTAGGGTTGGTCCTAGCCAACTTCCATTATACAAACTGAAGTCCAGTTTATTTCTTATATTGTTTCACCATAAATGAGCCAATTGAAATATTTTTTAATAACTTATTCATTGAAATTTACAGTTGTGTTAGAACAATACAAAAGTAAAAGCCAGGAATGGTACGTATTAACAAGTTCAGCTTAGAAGGTCGCGAGGCCAACTTCTTTTCAGATGGCTCGGAGGATTATCAGGAACAGATTGCTAGATTTGAAAAGAGTGGGTTTGAATGAGAATGAAGTTTTTCATAAAAAGGTTGATATCGGATTCCGGCCAAATCAGCAACAAATGGTACATTAAGGTCATTGTTCGAAACAAAGTAAGGAGCATTGAGGATTTTAGGAAGGATTTTGGATTGTAAGGATTGAATTCGATGGCTTAGTGGAGCCCCAAAGCTCTATTCCGTAAGTCCAGATGGGTCTAATGATTATCATGTATATGAGTCTTTTGTTATTAATTGGGAGCTTAGAGCGTTTGTCTAGTAAGTGTTGAAGTAGCCTGAAACGGCGAGCTGTTTCTTGTCGTTTCAGTCTAGTATGAGGATTCAAAGTCAAACGTTTGTCAAGGTGTAGTCCTAAGTACCGGACCTGTTCGACAGGAATCGGTAGGATGTTATTAAACGATACAAGAGAACAGGAAGTCATTAGTTTACGACGGAGGGTAACGGTGATTTGTCGGGGTTTGTGGGAATTTATTTTAATCCTCCAATTTTTACGCCTCGGAGACTTATAGGGAATTGAAGAGGTTTGAAACGAGGTTTGAGTGGAAATGAAGTTTGTCGTAGAAAGATTGACATCGTATTCGGACCGAATGTCACATTAAGTTCATTATGGATTACATTGTTCGCAACAAATTAAGGAAAAATATTAGTAAGGTCACCTGTGGTCTAGTGGTTAGCGTAACAAACTACTAAACCCAAGATCGTGGGTTCGTAGCCCGGCAGGTGGCCCTAGGATTTTTTTAAGGGAGTAAAAAATCCTTAGCTACGCCGTCCTTCGGAAGGGACGTTAAACTAGGGTCCCGAGCCTGTACGATGTCAGGTACTCGTTAAAAATCCCTATCCTAATTAAACCTGGATAGGCAAAATTTAGAGCTCCCACTGTAGCATCGTCCGATTAGCCATAGGAGCATAAAGTGACGTTAAATGAACTAACAATAACAAAAATATTAGAATCAACATATTCTTAGTATTGTTTTATATACGCAGAGCATCCACTGTAAAGTTAATAAGAGCGGTGTCGACTACTAAATCTCCGAGTAGGTGAGAGGATGGCGTTAAGAGTGATTTTATAGGGTTTTGGACTGGGTGGTAATCCTTCTATGGAATTTTGTATTGGTTACATAGGCATCTTTTCGGTATTTAATTGTTTTTATATTTAATATAAGATCTTTATTAAAATAAAAAATTTGAGAGAAGAAAACACTTTATTGAAGCATTACAATCTGCCTCTTGTGGGCAATAAGTAATGGTGCTATGTAGCTTAAAATCATTCCGTAAAAAAATCAATGATATAAACGAAATAAATGTATAAATAAATATATACAAGCGAAAAAATATATACAAAAATAAAGTAAAAAAAAAAATATATATATATATAATAAAAAAATAATAATAATAAATAAAACATAAAAGAAATATACTGTACACATTCATACACTATTTACAATTTGCCTGGGGTCCCCGAACTGAGCTTCTTCCCCAGGAATGAGGGCAAAGCAGGAGTCCGGGAGGCCCCAGCCCCCTTTCCCAGCCGCGTCACTGGCATTAAACGCCAATGGAAGCTGGTTAAGGGCGCTTCACACACAAAAATAAAAATTAATAAAATTTAATTTAATTTCCCTCTTTTCTTTAATGAAATATTTTATTCTCCAATTTATTAGTGATTTTTTATTTTGGTGTCATCACTTCATTACGTTACAACTCTATTTTCCCTTTTTCTCCTGGAGATTTTTCTGTCTCGAATATTCCTACATGAGTTCACAAAGATATTTCTTTTGATCCTCTTCCAGTTTCATCCAATCTCCTCAGGTCTGCCTCCATCCTCAAACCCTTCTAGGTTTTATTTTTCTGATTCTAAATTCACTTCCTTCTAGCAAGAAGGAGGTCCTTGAGACTGTTATGTTCGACTTTAACAAATCTTTCTTTAAATAATTAGTCCATGTTGTCCTGTTCTTCTTTATCCATTGGTCAATCTATGCTTGTTAATTTTATAAAGATGTCCGGGGAATGTCAGCCTCCTCTTCAGCTTAGTATCCGAGATCCTTTCCATTTTCTAGCAGATTTCTCTGTTATTTCGCAATTATTTTATTTTTATTATCTTTAAATATTTTTATTTTGAAGAGAAAAGATTTGTCTTGGCCGGGATTCGAACCCGGGTCTTCCGCATCTCTAGCGCGGTGCTCTAACCATCTGAGCTACCAAGGTTCGTAACAAAGCCAGACAAATCCATTCGCTTCAACTATTCTATATCCCCGTGTTCTTTTTAATGTTTGCGATGTATACACGGGAAAGAATATTCATTGAACATTACTTTAATTACATTCGAATCCCGGGACAAGACAAAACTTTTCTCTTTAAAATAAAAATATTTAAAAATAATCACCTTCAAAAGGACAATAAATATTTTATTATAATTTTCGCATTTATGTATTTTTTATTACCGTGTGTATATATTTATTAGATTCATTTTATTTTTTTTTTGTTTTGTTTTTATGGAATGATTGTATAGCTACATAGCACTATTACTTATTGCCCACAAGAGGCATATTGTAATATTTCAATTAAGTGTATTAAAAAAAAAAAATACTTTTTTCAAAATTCTTGAGTCCATGACTTCCAGTTTTTTGATACTATAGTTCATCGAAAGGCTTGCACTGGCGAAGTGGCATTCCCTTTTTCGACAAGTTATGATTTGGGCATTCAAGGAGATGTACTTCTTGCTGTAGATATTTTTTGTTAATCCATTATTATCAATTCTATATACTGAAATGGATTTTTTTTTTTTTTTGTATTTTACTATAAATTGCGTATCGTTAATTATTTAATCTTCAGGAGAAATATGGCTGTTTATTGCTAAATTCTGTTTTGGTTTAGGAGGTGACTGTTTATAAATATATAGATAAATATATAGACATATATACATAGTTTTTATATACAGGAAATGAGAGAATAAGAGCCTGAGACAGAGAAGGAAGGGGTTCCGTACGGCCCAGTGACTCACTGTATTGATCTAGCTTCCAGGCCGCTCTTGCACTTGCAATATATTTGCATTTAATTCAATAACATTATTTTTATTATTATTATTCGTGTGTGTCCTTCTAGATTAATTTAATAATTGTAAGCATATTATAAAATTTATAATAATTTTTCTATATTATTTATTAATATAGTTTATATATTAGAGAATGCGAAAATTCAAAAATCTTCATTACATTTTAAATATAAATATATTAAGTTCTGAAAAAATTCGAGGAGGCATTTAAAAGTTATGTCAAATTTTGATAGAACTTATTTTTTCTTTTTTTTAAAATTTATTTATTGATATCTACAACTGTATTACAATAATACAACAAGTAAATAGGCTAAGTGATATATAATGACAAGTAGAGAAACTACCCACTGGTAGTACTCAAATCACAAGTTCAAGTAAGGAGGTCACGTGGCCATCTTCTTTTCAGACGCCTCGGAGGATTATCGGGAATTGAAGAGGAAGCTAGGTTTGAAACTAGAGGGTTTGAGTGGTAATGAAGTTTGTTATGAAAGGTTAGATACCGGGTTCGGGCCAAATCAGCAACAAAAGGGACATTAAGGTCGTTATGGATGACTTTATTCTAAACAAAATAAGGAGCATTGAGCATTTTACGAAGGATTTTGGACTGTAGGGATTGGATGCGAGAGGAATTCGATGGCTTAGTGGAGCCCCAAAGTTCTACTCCGTAAGTCCAAATAGGTCGTATGATGGTCATGTAGATGAGTCTTTTGTAGTTAATTGGGAGCTTAGAGCGTTTGTCTAGTAAGTGTTGAAGTAGGCGAAAACTTCGAGCGGTTTCTTGTCTTTTCAGTCTTGTATGAGGATTCCAGGTTAATCGTTTGTCGAGGTGCAACCCTAAGTATCGGATCTGTTCTACAGGCACCAGTGGGATATTATTAAAGGATACTGTGGGGCAGGAAGTCATTGGTTTACGACGTAAGGTAAAAGTGATTTGATGCGATTTTTGAGAATTTATTTTAATTCTCCAGTTTTGACACCATTCTTCAAGATCAGTGATATGGGATTGGAGGCTTTGGGATGCAATAACTGGATTGGTGTTGACTGATAATACACATGTATCATCAGCATACGTGGTAAGGATAGTATTAGGATGAGTTGGGATGTCAGCTGTATAAACGGTATATGGGATTGGACCAAGGATACTACCTTGAGGGTAGAACTTAATTGAAGAAAATTACTGAATATAATATATCTTGCCGGGGTGTTCTGTGGTGTAGTGGTTAGTATAACAACCTGCTATTCTCTAGCTTATGCAGTCCTTCGGAAGGGTTGTAAAATAAGGGCCCTGACCATATACGATGTCAGGTACTCGTTAAAAGCACGAAGATGCTTTAAATAAACCAGGATAGGCAAAATTTAGAGCTCCCACTGTAGCATCGTCCGATTAGCCATTGCAGCATAAAGTGACGTTAAATGAACAAATAACGCTTTTTCATTGAATTTTCGACTGTGTTGTTTGTGTCTTACATTATTTGTTGTTACATTATTATCGTGCAAAATATAACAATCTCTTATCTTTTCCAACCTGCTTTTTTGAAACCTCCCTCAAGAGCTAACTAATAATGTTACTAAGATTAGAGAATGGTTAGTGGTGGTATGTTTTCTATGGTTGCAATCTTATGATTATAATTTGTATTGATGATAATTGTTGACCTATGATAATTTATGTTGAAGAAATTGGTCCGGGTAGAGGTTCAAACACACGCATATATATATATATATATATATATATATATATATATATATATATATATATATATATATAGGGAGAGAGAGAGAGAGAGAGAGAGAGAGAGATTTATAGAGGTAGGGCGGTGAAGTGGACCGAAGTATACCCTGGAGTGCAATAAGGTCGAAACGGTAGCAGGCTAGCTTTTTGAGGATGTGTTGTGTTTTCTCTATTACTGTATTGTAAACTTTTTATAGTAGGTACTTAGTAATTAATAAAGATAATAATAATAATTATCGTGGACTCTAATCGGTACTATGTAGTCAACATATCTTACTAATATTATAAATGTGAAAGTTTGTATGTTTGTCTCTCTTTCACGCAAAAACTACTGAACGGATTTGAATAAAACTTTACAGTAATAAAGGTTATACATCATAGGCTACAGCAAGGGCAGATTTATGTGAGGGCACATAACCTCCTCCCCCCCCCGTTATAGTACATAATTAAACGCAAATCAGGAACTTAGCATCTTGAAATTTGTAGATAGGTTCTTAGTATAGTTTAAGAAAGAAATTTGGATAATTCCTCCCCAAGGGTTTTCCCTTTAATATAATAGAGGTTCAAAGGTTGTATAGAATCCGTCAGTTTTGATGTTAGACATCTAAAAATTTTGGATGTACGAATAACTTATATTTTTTTTAAATAATTAAATTATTTATTTTAACTGATCTTTCACGAAACTTTTATGTGGCAGACCAAATTCCACGCGAGCGAAGCCGCGGGCATGAGCTAGTATAACATATCTCAAAACATACATTGCTTTGCTGTTATCGGTTGTTATTTTTTGTTTTGTTTTTTTATGAAAAAATATTCTTCTGAAAAAAAAAATCTATACCACACAAAAAAACTCATGAAGATTCTAGGGTTCAGACCCTATTAATATTGTATATCGAGCTAAAACTTTGCAATAGTACAAAAATATCGACGGCTTCCAAATATTTATTCTAAAATCATATATATATATATATATATATATATATATATATATATATATATATATATCGACAATGGTTGTGCAGGGATGCGATTTGTCCTGAATCTCGCTCAACCGCCAAATTTTCACACATTACAGAGGCTGGGTGAGCCCCTGGAGGGTCCTAGATCCCAGATGATCCATCTCCGGCTGCAAACAGATTAAATAAAAGTATGTGCCTGCAGCGGGATTTGAACAAGGATTTCCGTCCTGGCAACTCAGTGCTCTACCACTGAGCCACTCCGCTCCCTAGTCCTATGTGTTCGGAAATATAAATGTTCACTGGGAACTTTACTCGCGCCATTTCATGATTCTCTTTGGAAAGAACCAATGCCGGGACGTAGATGGGAGAATTGCGTCATCTTCTGTAAGATTGCAGTAATTATATGTATACATTTTTTTTTTAAATTATTTTATAAGTACTTCAGTATATTTAATCTGGTAAAGATGGACATAACTTTGTCAGTCGGAATAAATATTGTCACCTAATACCTTTCAAATCTAATACTTACTAATATTGTGTAAGGTATCAACCTAACCACCGGGTTCACTCAGCCTCTTGTCGTTACATTAGACCCCAGGCCTGCCCTTGATCCTGACTATCCTGCCAGGAGACAGATAAGGATCCAATTCACTCCTGCCCTGGCTCCCTTCCACACCTCCTCTGAATTTACGACCCTCGGTTCCCAGTCGTGAGTAAACAGACTATTTTTTTATTTTTTTTTTCGAAGGTCTGGGGCGACAACCCTTCTGCACTCGGAGATAACTTTTATAAAATATATGGAAGGGTTCTCAGCCCCCCTTTCTTAGCTCAGCCTGGGGGCATTTATCCTGGAACGCTGAGCAGGAACTATAATGTTTTTCATATTAATTTCATCATCATTAAATAATAATAATATTATTATTATTATTTAATTTTCATTTGCACCTGCGCAATTGCGCATCCAGCAAATTTGATCCAGATGTTTTTCTCTTTGCTATTGTACAGGAACATCGAGTTTTGAATGAAATATCAATTTTTCAGTAGGTCTCTTGGCCAATGTCTTTTTTTATTAAGTCCAGGTAACAGGGAGTAGGAAAGCGGAAGGACGAGTGGGTTTGGGTGATATTGTGTCAATAAGTGGAATGTTATGTATTTGTTATGAATATATGATTTTATAGTAGGAATGTTCATGTCATTGTGTATAGTGTGATTCGAAACATACCACGGTGCATTAAGAATTTTTCTGAGAATTTTGGATTGTGTTATTTGAATCTTGTGTATGTGAACTTTTTTTGCTGAACCCCAAAGTTCTGCTCCATATGTCCAAATAGTATACTGTTATAGATAAGTCGTATAATAATAATAATAAAAATATTTATTTAAAAAATCATACAAATGCCATTTGGCACATATTGTATTTTTGGTGTTCTTCGGGAAACCCCCTAAGGGATTCTCTTGAACGCGTGTAAGGAGAAACCTGCCATTGAAGGCACTCCTAGCGTGGTTCATCTCACTGCAGTAGATCCCTGCTCCAGAGGCGTTTCAGTCTCCTTGTCGGATTATGTGGTAATGTGTTTGTCAGTAATGATTGTACCAGTAAGTTTGGATGTCCAGTAAGTGAGTCAAGAAATTTTTTGTAGTTGTTCTTCATTGAGCATCATTAAATGGTTCGTTTTACCTTTCTTTTTCGTTTTAGGTATCGAGAGACATTAGATTTTCTCCCTTTTCTTATTTATTTTCTATTGTTTTTGTTTTTCTAATTTATGTTTTGATTAATATGCCATTAACAGAAAAGAAATCAGAACTTGTGTATTAGCCGGTCCGCAGGGACTGTAATCCTACATTGTTTGTAACCTGAACACTGATAATTATGGTAATTCTAGTAGCTACCTTATTCATATTAATGGGAACTGAAAAACACAAAATTTAATAATAAAATGCTAATCCTAGCCACGTTCATCTTCTTATATAAATGTATTCCCTAAACTTTCGACAAAACCATCTTCATTTCTATCCTTGTCGAAATCAATTTGATGAACTTTTTACACAATTTCAGCTTTGGAATTATTCCGAACTTCTGTAAGCATTTAACAGCATCTTGTTTGAAATATGGCTATTCCTGAAGTTTTTTTTTTAATTTTATTTAATTTAATAAACAATAGAGAAATTTAAATAGACAATCAACAAAATCAATATAGCAAAAACAGTAAAATACATTATAGAATACAATGTAATTATGCACACACAAATAACTCAAATGATCTGAGTGGATGATGTAAAGAGGTTACGCTAGATAATGAGGAAGGTTCCTTGCAGACCGGCTAATACACAAGTACCAAAATTACTCTCCAAAGTAATTCATCTTCTATAACTGTCTCATCCTCTTTGGATGCTGGCGATTATAACGAGTCATCTTATTTCACTGAGCGCTACACAAAACAAGTCTATCTTCCGAGAGACAATTCTAAAAGGTCTCGATAGGTTTAGATTCGGGCTAAGAGAAGGCCAATATTACTCACGTTATGCGTTTTCACCATCCTGACACTCATTTTAACTATGAACTTTATACGAACTAGCGAACCCAAACGATCCCTTTTTTTATTTTTGAAGTAGCTAACAAATAGGTTGGAGTTCAGTTCAAGGTACGTCGAGCACTTAGGGAGATGAACTGGTCAGCACAGTCCCATCAGGAATCACCACCTGGAACGGCCGCCAGTTTAACTGCCCTCGACTTCCCCAGTAGTTCAAGGGAAAGGATTTTATTCACGATCTAGCCAGGAGTTTGGAGTACGCAGTTCGAGGTTTACAGCCTGTGACGGGGCTTTGGCTGCCATTTCTTTCATTGTCAATATATCTCTCCGAACTGGAGACCAGGCAGATGCCGTGGTGGCATGTTTTGGAGATATTCTGTTTGGTACTTGTGTATTAGCCAGCCTGCACTGACTCTTATCCACCATTATTTATTACATGAATGCTGATAACTGATAATAACTATTTTATTATTAATATTAATGGAAATTGAAATGTTACAAGAAAATGCTAATTCTAGACCACACTCCTCTAGACCTCTTTTTCGGTGACATCTTTGAATTATTGCTCCTATTTGAACTCCAGGAAGTATTTCACAACTTCTTCTTTTAAAGGCAGCCATTCTCAAAGTGTTATTCTGTTCTTTATAAATAGGAAAAAACAAAAGGAATAAGACAAAACCACGAAGTTAGCTTTAATAAACAATACAGCAATTTCATGGTTCCCTCTGGAGTGAACCTAAATCGGGACGTAGATGGGAGGATTGCGACATTTACTATAAATTAAAGTAATAGCATAAATAAATGGGTAAAAAAATACAGAAATTTAAATAGATTATAAACAAAATTAACAATACAAAAACAATGTACTAATACACACACGAATAATTCAAATGGGGCGAGTTATAAGAAGAGGCTAGACGCAGACCGGCTAATACACAAGTACCTATTATTGTAGCCTCCTTAGATATAGTTGTGTACGTCCCTTCTTTACAAATTTTACGACTCTTCAATGTCAACTAACTTGTTTCGAAAGCTGTTGTTGAGAAGTTTGCTGTCAAAAATTATAACCGGTCGTAAGACGTACACCTCACAGGAATTTCGCATGTTGCCTACCCGCGATCGTAAAATATAAGCACGTACCTTGGCCGTTCGTGAAAACATGAACAATAAAGTATGCAATAAAACATAACTGTGAACAATAAATTGTGCAATAAAACAACCCCAAGGCGATAAAATCTTATACACTAACAATAAACTTGAGTTTTTTATTACTCTGAATTCGTTCTGTTGAACTGGCATGCAACAAGTCCGATTGAGTTTAGAGATTATTTTTATTTTTAGGTTAGGCAAAAAACATTCGTGTCTTCTTTTACTCTGTAACAATACCGTTTTATAAATGTTAACTAAACTCATCAGCACTTCGTTAATGACTAGAAGAGAAAAGAAGCGGTCTGCTGGAGCTGATAGGACTTGGAAGGAAAATAATGAGACTTGGCTAATAAACAAAGCCATAAAATACTGCTAACAAGTTCAGAAGATTTAAAACCCCCCCCCCCCAATGTAAAAATTTATCCTCTCCCTAAATCCCCTGCCTCTTCGGAAGGATGGATGCGCCCGTTCTTCCTCTTCCTATTTAATTAGGGACTTACCTGTCAGGTGAGATTATAAATCATCTGGAACGATATATCTTCTTCGCAGAGTAACGAAGAAAGGTGCTCCGAGAGTAGAGATTATCCTTTATAGCTTTTATTAAGATATTCCTTACATTTTCGGAAACTGTAGAGCGCTAAATTGCTGTACTGGTCCCGAGTTCGAAGCCGTCTGTGACAGTCATAGAAAACTCAGCAGACAAACCTTGTCTTGTGGCTCACTCAGCCTCTATAAAGTTGAAAAGCTGGGCTTAATGAACTCCCTTCCCAACCATCGGCTTAGAAAAAGTACAGTCTCTACCTTGTCCTGAACTCAGTACCCTTCGTGGGTCATTTGTTAAGATTTAAATGAAAACTTTATTAGTCGCGTTTAGTGAATTTTGATTGAGGGTAAACTTGTTGATTCGCGCCAGCAACATGCTAGAGATTGGCGATACCTAGCGGCCTCTGCATCAGTTTTGTATAGAGAGGATAATACTATTAAAAGAAAAAAATTTAGAGGCTTTATTCATAAATGATAAATTGGAAAATGCTGTAAACGATAGAAAAGAAGCAGGAGAAATCAGTAAATTATATTCATCCATAATTTTGAAATTAAAAAATAATAGATCATAAGATGACATATACTTTGAAAACAAATCAGATAATAATTATAATAACCTGACCATATAACCTACTAGTAGATCTTTAAAAAAATTAAAAAAATTTCCATATATTTTATAATTAATTAATTGATTTGATAAAATATTTTTTTTTTAAATTATATATATAATAAAATAAATTAAATTTAAAAAAATTAAAAAAAAAAATTATTTTTTACTATTTACTTTGTATCATTTTTGTTGATGTGCTGTTAGAACATAATTTGTTATTTTATACTAAAGTCTAATGACTCATAGAAATGAGAAAAAGGATCTGATGGTTCAAAGATCAAAATTTGGTTTTGTAATGCAATATTATTTATTGACCATGGGGGACTATAGATCTCCTAGGAATTTTTAAAAGTATGACTTTCCAGGTATTTATACTTATAGTGTGTTATATTTATGTTAAATATACTTTAAATATACTTTGGACATTTATGTTAAATTAATTATAGTATTGTAATTATCGTTAATTTATTTATTTAAAGTTAAAAAATGCAGGAGAAGAAAGGATTGAGAATGACACCATAGTGTCGAAACGTCTCTAAAGAGTGGAAATAACTGAATAAACAACAACTGGAAAATGGTTTTTATTTTCTCTTACCCAAAATAAATGAAGAATAAATCCAGTTTAAAAAAAAAAGAAAAAAAATTATAATAATAACTCAAAACATCGATAACTGGTTCAACTTTTCGATTCTCCTTAAAGATTTTATTTGTAATGGTTAAATGCCTTGTTTGATGAAATGATAGACTGCAGAAATGATCTGAGTATTGTTGAACTTGATTATGTTAAAAATTAAAATAAAATCTATATAAATACAATTACAATGTCTGAATAATATAACTGTATACTAATTATTATTAATCAATTAAATTATTGGTATTATCTATTTAGCTTGTGCAGCCCATCACATTTCATTAATAAATAACCTACTTGGAAATATATTTCTAAAGGTCCCACTACAATAAGTGGTTAAGTCGAATTTTGTCCAGAGAGAGTTAACTGCTTTCAGATAACCGGAATCGTATCATTCTCGTAGTTTTTGGCTTGAAATGGAGTTGTAATATAAGCAATAACTCCTTTTCAAGCCAATGCCTTACTTAGCCCCTTATTCACTACGAAAACAACTTGATTCTGCTTACTTAAGTACAAGAAACTCATTTTGGAGAAAACTAGACTTATTCACCGACGCTGTTTATTAATTAATTATTGTTCGGAATGTGAATATATCGATGGCTTAGTTCACATATCTGTTAAGTGGCGTAAACAAGATATTACAGGAGTCAACTTTGATAATAATTTAACACAAGAAATACAGTTCAAGTTTAAGCACACAATATATTTTTGTATTTTGTAACCTTCGCAGCTTCTCTATTAATTCTATATCAACATATGATCTATGACTTCCTGATCACAACTTTACAATATCTATACATATTATAAAGCAAAGTCAATCAAAGAGTGATTCACCAGGGAGGTTTAGGTATATAATTAGTCAAGGTTTTGTGTAAATGGGTTGGAATATAGATGGATTTCACCGAAGACGCTGCTTGCCTAATCCCGTGCAATTATCTAACGTTCAAGATAATAAATTCGTATATAAAGAAATATTTTGTTTTGTTTTTATTTTTATAATTTCTATATAATAAAGTGTATTAGCTGATTTGGGAAGAAAGAAAATCAAGACTCCCAAAGAAGCCTAACCAACGATATTCGTGTGGTCCTTAGTGGGCGCTACATAATAAATAAAAATACATTATACAGACAAATTATGTAGGCTTAATATGTCTTATTAACCGAGCAAAGCTGGGGTGGGTTACTTTTTTTATATAAAAAACCCATTTTTGAAAAATTTGCACTCAAGACATTTGTGAACTAAGGCATCGATTTGTGAAAACTAAACTAATGTTAATAATTTACAAATTTACCAATTTGAAATTTAAATAATTCAGACTACAATTGATTTAGAAATTCAAAAAAGAGAGTTCCTTACACAGTTCACAGATATACTAAAGTCCGGAGTTTCACTGTCTATTTAATTTTTTTTTTTTCCTGTTATTCATATTTCCAAGTGTATAAGAGCACTTTAAAACTTCGATCGAATATGTAATTTAATTTAGTTTATAGGATTGTTTAAAGGTAGAAAAGAATCCTGTCTTATGCCGTCCTTCGGAAGGGACGTTAAACGGGGGTCCCGAGCCAGTACGTTGTTAGGTCCTCGTTAAAAATCCCTATCCTAATTAAACCTGGATAGGCAAAATTTAGAGCTCCCACTGTAGCATCGTCCGATTAGCCATAGCAGCATAAAGTGACGTTATACGAACAAACAATTTTAATCTACTAATATGATACAATGCAATATTAACAAAGCAATGGCGATTATCGATGATGATACTTTCTATTAGTATATTTCATTTTTTTTTTATTTGTTTATTTATTATTTATTTATTCATTTATTTAATTTGAGAGTTGTTTATGTATAATATTAAATATTATTTTATTTAAAGAATTTCAAAAATAATATGAAAAATCATAATATACTAAGATCAAAGGTTGACTTATTATTAAATGACTATAGAGGTTATGTTTCCCTCTGAATTTGAAAAAAAAATTAAATGGAATAAAACAACTTAAATTGAGGTATCTATGCTTTATTTTTGGTTATTTGTTGGACAATAAAAAAATTTATGTACAGTTTTATTTATTGAATTATTTATATTGTTACAATTATAGAATGTATGCATGTTTTTACAGATGAATGGCTTATGGTCAAATTGTTAACCATATAATAAGTAAAAAAATGAAACAATTAGAATAGAAGATTGAGAATGGCCTAGGCCGAAACGTATCTCGAAAATAAGGAATACACTTTTTTTTTACTGGAAATAGGTTTTTTGTTCTCCTATTTAAAGAATATATTAGTATATTTAATAGTTGTATTTCCTCTCAGAACTAAATTTGAACTTTTAAAATGAAATACAAGTAAGAAGGAAAGTTGAAGTTGTGTTATCTACGGACCAGATTTTTTTTTTTTAATCCCTATTTTCTAATTGAGACATTAAATTTGCTTGAAAGGAAGAAGACTAAAGCATCTGAAACATAATTAGCAGATAGCGTTAGGATGCCTTATCAGCGCTATCAGTGCCCTCTCGCGGTGAATTAAGGACCTACAGATAATAAGAGGGGAAAGGGTTAGGTCTCTTCCTTTATATCACACCTCCCCTCAGTCTTTGGGAGGATAACAGATCCTGTAAAAATAAAAAAAATAATACTCTTTCCTATTTCAAAATGTTACATTACAACTTGACTATAGTTAATGCAGGGAAAACAGCGTATTCATTAGAATTGTAAGAGTGGAAAATAGTTGAATTGATAATGTTAAAGATGGATTGAATTGGTCAGGGGGTGCAGTCAGAGATAACACAAGATAAGCAGAACTAATTTCTTAATAGTGCCAACGTCTCGGCCAACGATGTAGGCCATCTTCAGAGCTAGGAAAGAAACATAAAATGACTATATAAATCATTGCATTTTCTGCATCATTTTATGTTTTTTTCCTAGCCCTGAAGATGGCCTACTTCGTTGGCCGAAACTTTGGCATAAGTATAACTTATTAACGAATAAGTGCATAATTCGTTAATTTTTACTTTTCTTTCTGCCCCCAATGTAAATTAGTTATAATGCGAGCACCTTCTCCATCAATGTCTGCTTTCTCAAGAATTTTTATTAGCATCTCATGGCTCACATTATCAAGTCAAGCATACACAGATATACACTTTTATGTTGCTATGTTTAATCAGACTATTCCATAGTGGGAGTCCTAAATTTTATCTATTCAGGATTAATTTAATAGGGATTTTTAACGAGTACCAGATATCTTAGTTTTTCTAATTTCTTAACCCCGTTTGACGTCCCTTCCGAAGGACGGCATAATCCAGGATTTTTTGCTCCCTTCCTAATAAATCCTAGGGCAACCTGCCGGGCTGCGACCCGCGATCTTGAGCTTAGTAGGTTATTATGCTAACCACTAGATCAATGGTCGCTCCGATACACCTGTTACTTCACATATTTTCAGCGCTGAATAAGAATATCCAATTTATATAAAATATATATTAAGTTTCTAAAATGAGTATATAGACAGTAGTATAGACAGTAATATAGACTATTTGGATAGCACATGCTTTCCCCTTCCTTCATTGTTAGAACGAATGACGCAGCAACAATAGAGCATCAAGCTGTGACAACACGTTCAATATCGATCCACGTGTTAGTCACACTCTTTGCGCCAACACGTGTGCATTGCTTATCATAAAATATTAATCAAAATTATATTACAATGAACTATAATCTTAGCTCCAACATATTTAGACATTTTGATTTTTTTTTTTTAGAGAGAGATAAATTTTCTCGTTGGTTAAAGCTTACAAACGCCAGCGACAGAAAAACGTGGTGATTGGTGTTGTGGCGCCATAATTATAATAATAAAAATCATAATAAAACTTACCTATGTGCCTAGCATACAATTATAAGTTAGACAAATTAGAAATATTAGACAGAAGAATGAAAGAAAAATTGTAGGTCATATAAGAAATACAGAAACCTGAAAATTAGGAAGGAATGATGAAATATATCAACACATACAAACAATAGAAATTATAAGTAAAAGAAGCCTGATATTGTTTGGAAATGTATACAGAATGGTTGACAACAGGCTGTCAAAACAGATCTTTAATTTTCTCTGGGAAAATAAATTAACTACCGGATCCGAGATATTAAAAAAGGTTTAGAAATACAAAACATAAAAGCACAAGAAGAAGCACAGAGAGATGTCTTCAGGAGTATGGTGTGTTGGACTTGGGATTCCAGGGGGCAACAAGAACAGGAAAGGAAGTGGTCGGCAGAAAGAAGAAAGAGACGTGGTGAAGGGATGAAAGAGTATTGGAGGAGAAGATGGCAGGAGAAGATGGCAGGAGAAGATGGCAGGAGAAGAGAAGGAATTGAAATTGGCACCTGGTCCCTCAAGCAAACGTTTAAGAAACCTTGAATTCCTTGACAAAGTTGGATAGTATTGCATCTCGACTATCGGCTTATTCCACAGACCTAAACCAAATGTATAACATTATCCAAAGTTTTTTTTTTTAAATCTATTTATTGAAATTTACAACTGTATATTTGAATACATCAAGTAAATATAATGAGGGATAAATAATGGCCGGAGATAAAGGCAAGTAGAGAATCTAACCAATGGTAATACTCGACTAAGAAATTCAACTTAAAAGGTCACGAGGCCATCTTCTTTCCAGACGCCTCGGAGGATTATCAGGAATCGAAGAGGTTGCTAGGTTTCGAAATAGTTGGTTTGAGTGGGAATAAAGTTGTCCTGAAAAGATTGATATCGGATTCGGGCCAAATCAGCAACAAATGGGACATTAAGGTCATTATGGATTACTTTGTTCTTAACAAGGAAAGGAGCGTTAGGGATTATCCAAAGTTATTTTTTTGTTTTCTTTAATTATTGTAATGAAAACAGTTTCGAGTACTTGTGTATTAACGCAGCCCTGGTTACTTTTGTCTACTTGTTCACATGCGCGAGCAGTTACATTTTGTAACAGTTACATTTCTAACAGTTACCTTCTATTTATTGGGGTTAAAAAATTATTAACAATTAGAAATCAAAAGAATTTATTGAAAAATGGAATATAATAATAATAAGCAATGAACAATTAAGAAATAAAATTGTTTTATTTAAACACCCCTAACCACAATACAATTTCATTTATGGGAATTGCTACATTTTCTTTGCTTTGGTAAAATATTTCGCTCCTCCAAAAAATTAATAGCTTCTTCTTCTGTTGTCGGCAAATCCCAAATACGCATCTTTTTACACTAATTAAATAAATAACTAAAATAACAACAACGAAAAATCTGTAACAAATTAACAAACGAACAATAACAAACAATAAAGAACAAATAACAAACAATAAAGAACAAATAACGAACAATAAACAACAAATAACAAACAATAAGAAACAATAATTCAGCAATAATCAAAACTCAGTAAGCAAGAAGAAACATAGAACAAATCAGCTGTTAGAAATATAACTGTTACAAAATGTAACTGCTCGCGCATGCGAACAAGTAGGCAAATGTAACCAGGGCTGCGTTAATACACAAGTACCCAGTTTCGTTGGATAAGATCGTTTGGGTGTTTTAAATAAATTACTGAAAAAAGTCCGAAAATGACCATTTGGATTGGCCACCATTGTTTGTAATCTGCCGGTATTGTTTTAAAATTTAGTGAACTGTCTTGAAAAAACTTAGCGTTTTATTAACTAAGTACAAACTATTGGTTAGCAATATAAAAGGAAAATAAATAAAATACATAGTTCAGATGAGTGAATCTTGGTTTGTTTTGGCATTTCTTTTATCGATCGCCGAAGTATTCAAACACACTTACAATAGAGTATACAGAAATAATTTATATGGCGGACATATAAACAACGTTTACCGGATCAGCTAATATACATATATATTCCTTTTTTTGTACCTGTACCAAACTCTAGGCGTACTCCTGAGGGTTGAGGTGCCCCAGGACTTGGGCTAATGAAGACAACCTGGCAGCAACCCCTGAAACCCCTCCCCCCCCCCCCCTAGTTAACTTACTCAGCCCGGGAGTAGCGGGAATTAGCGGGGGTCGTAAAATGGCGGTGTCCGGGTTTAATAATAAAAAATTATGACGGGGGGAGGGAGGTAATGTGGCCCTTATTGCGTCATAAACCTGTGACGTCATATAATTAGCGAGCGAAATTTTACCGAGTTGGGTTCCTCGGCGTTGGACGTGGAGGCTTCGGAATGGGCTGATTTGGCTCGCTCTCAACTAATTCCACTCCAGGGGTAGCAAAGTGAAAAGACAAATTTTCATGAAAATTTCTTTTCTTACATAATTCTCAGACATTGAAATCCGGAATCGTTAGCATTCCTTCATAGTTCACTAAATACTTTAACGGTAAAGCACGAGTTTATTTGGTACACGATTTAGTAAAAAAGTTGAATAATAATTACTTATTTTTATATCTACTTTAATTCTGATCTGAGGGAGCGGAGTGGCTCAGTGGTAGAGCACTGAGTTGCCATGCCGGAAATCCTGGTTCAAATCCCGCTGCAGGCAGTTACTTTTATATAGTCTGTTTGCATCCGGAGATCGATAATATAGTATCTAGGACCTTCCTAGGACTCACCCAGCCTCTATAAAATATTATAAAAATAGGGTACCCAAAATAAGGAGGAAAAATCTGGCGGTTGAGCTTGACCTAAGACGTCACCTTGCCGTTGTCCATGAAACAGTACAGTCTCTACCATATACTGAACCCCAGATCCTGATTTTTAAAAATAATTCTGTTCTATAATTATATTTATAATTTTGTATCAACTTTTTAATATTTATCTACAATAATTCTGTCCTAATTCTTATTTTTTAATGCGTTAATTTTTTTAATACTTTGTTGGATAATTTTTCATTTAGTACTTTGCTCTAATTTCTAATTTTTTGCTTTTTTCGATTTAAACAGTAGCTCTTTGTTATATATAATACCTCTTCGGTTTTTATTTCTACTAATGACTACATAATACATTATTCTATCAATATAATGTATATATAGTGTTATTCTGTGCCATGTATTATTTTAATTTATTTGTATCTTGTATATTTAGCCCTGAAGGAGACCTCCAATATGTGTCGAAACGTTGAGTTACCAATAAAAATGTCTCCATATATAAGAGGATTTTCTTTACCTCCACCGGATCATTTTCTTCCTCATGAGTACAATGAGTAGTATGATCAACTAATATTATTCGTCAAGTTGAATAATATTAGGTGATGTTATATATATGAGGAAGAAAATGGTTCCGGATGGTGCTCAGAAAAATGCTCTTAAGTAAGAAGAACTGTTTATTTTTAAAACCAATAAATGTATAAAAATTAAAATATAATATGGTAAAGAATAACAAAATATGTAGTATATTGATAAGAATAATAATACCTCCAATAAAGAATAACAATTCTTATCACTGATACCTCTAGATGTATATACATTTTGTTATTTTATTGTACCATATTTATTTTAATTTAAACCATCCCGCACGACATGTGTAAATTTATATCTTGAATATCAGTTGACCTTATGTATATATATGAGGAAGAATATGAAGTGAAGCGTCGACAGTTGTCCACGAAACGTTTCGACCCATATTGCAGGTCTTCTTCTGGGCTAAATATGGTTACAGGTAGTCAATTGTCAACCCTTGACCCCATAATGTGCCCCGAAGAAAACCTGCAAGGTGGGTCGAAAAGTTGGCTTTAAAATAAACAGTTTTCATTATTATTGAGAATTGTTTTCTCATATCCATCAAGACTATGTTCTTTCTGATTTAGTAAAAAAATTTATATAATGGAAAATAGTGCAATAATAATCAATCCATGTTTCTGAAACGTTTATAGAAGGACCTGGTCAGGAATATGTCGACATAGCATTTGGAAAATTAAAAGCTCCTGGAGTCGGCACCATTCCTTCCTATTTACTAAAATCTTTAAGGGAAAGCATGAGCTTATATAGTACACCATTTCTTGTGTGGCACTTGTGTCTAAATATTTTGAACGGTTTATAGAAGAACCTAATTAGGAAGATTTTGACTCAGGCGCATAAGAAAATTGGGGCCTTTTAAACTTTAATAAGGTCAACAAATAATCCGACCTTAACATTGAATGTAGATTATATTTAATTCAGGAACACTATTTGAGCCACTGAATTATAGTTAAATTGGTCAATCAGGTCATAATAAAATCGGATCACAAAATGCATTACTTTCATACTTTCAGTGATTTCTTTCCATCCAGTAACGAGCTTTCCCACAAGCAGCGCTCAAGTCCATTACGTGCTAAACATGTTATTGAGCTTAGCAATATGGCGGACAAATAACACTGAAGATGGGAAGGAAATGGGGTCGTAGGTGCGTGACCCGCGGCCATATAAAGGAAGGACGCAGATTAAGAAGGCCTCAAGGATATAACCGAAGAGGTTGATGGCCCATAAGGCGCACTTGCTTTGTACCAAAAGGTGCTTCGGTCCACCTGTTATCCTCCCTTCTATGGTTTGTATCTGTTTCTTCCTAATCATATCACTGGTGATGTGCCCAACTTAATACGTTTGTTGTTTCTTTGTTTATTTAACGTCACTTTATGCTGCTATGGCTATTCGGACGATGCTACAATGGGAGCTCTAAAATTTGCTTTTTAGTGCATTACTGCAGTGCATTAGTCCATTAGTTTATGGATCGTACTGGCTCGGGTCCTCCATTTTACGCCCCTTCCTGAGGACGGCATAACCAAGGATTTTTTTATTGTCTTTTAAATGTTTTTAACTGCCTTATAAAAAATCCTACGGTTACGAACCCACGGTCTCGGTCAAAGTAGGTTGTTTTGCTAACCAATCCACCACAGGCCCCACAATACTCTTATTTCTTGCCTCGTTTTCCAAGAATGACACTGTTCATATTTTATAATTAGTAATAATAATAAGATAATTGATATGACGTGGTTCTGAGTTGGCCAATAATAAATAATATAATAATATTAAGGGAAAAATTATAATAAATATTTATTGCGAGAAATCATACAAATTCCTCATATTATATTTGTGATCTTTCGAAAACCTTCCAAGGAACGTAGAAGCGTGTATGGAGAAACCTCTTCCAGCTCTCAATAGTAGATCCCCGCTCCAGCTACGTTTCAGTCTCCTTGTCTGGATTCTGTGGTAATGTGTTTGTCAATAATATTTGTACCTGTAAGTTTGGCTGTCTAGTTAGTTAATCATGAAATTTTGTAGTCTTGATTGTGTCAGTCACGAATGGTATGTTGAGATCTTGTATAATGATTTATTTAATATATAAAAGGGGCAATGAGTAATAAAACACTGGAATTTGTAAAATTAACAGCAATTATATCTACAGCCCCACTACAATAAGTGATTAAGTCGGATTTTGTCCAGAGAGAGTTAACTGCTTTCAGATAACAGGAATCATATCATTCTCGTAGTTTTTGCCTTTAAATGGAGTTTTAAAGGAGCAATATTTCCTTTTCAAGCCAATGCCTTACTTAGCCTCTTATTCACTAGGAAAATAACTCGATTCCGCTTACTTAAGTACAAGAAACTCATTTTGGAGTAATTCCGACTTAACCAGTTATTCGCCAGAGCTGTAGATATATTATAAATTGGGGAGCTGGGGAGCTCAGTTACTGCCCTGAATGTTCCGAGTTCAAATCCAGCTTTGTCAGATAAATTATTGAAAATGTTAATAGCCACGAATGGAGGTGTTAGCTGGGGCTCACCCGGCCTCTATAAAGTTGACACTGTTCACTGAGGGAATACCTGATGATTTAGTGTGATCTAGGACTACTTACATCTCAGCATAACCTTGTATCAGAGGGGTGACCTGTGGTGTAGGTCGTCCTTCGGAAGGGACATTAAAAGGGGATTCCGAGCATGTCGATATCAGTTACTCGTTAAAGACCCCTATCCTAATTAAACCTGGATAGGCAAAATTTAGACCTCCCACTGTAGCATCGTCCGATTAGCCATAGCTGCATAAAGTGACGTTAAATGAACAAACAACATTACTTATACCGTCTCTAATAACAACGCACATCTCTGTCCATGAATTAATTCTATCACTTTTTATGAATTAATATTATCACTTTAGTTAAGTGTTAAGTTTAGAAATTTACACTTAAAGTACCGTATTTCTTGTTCCACAAACAATATGATTATAAATCTGGGCACTTGTTCATTAGAGAGGCCCCAGTGCTTAATCTATAATCATCATAAGCTTCCTGAACCGGACGCTTAGGAGTTTTGATGTAACCACATATCTGTGGCACCTGTGTATAGTAGGCTAAGTCGAATTTTGTGAATTACAAGCTATCTACTTACAATCGTAATTTTTCTGAACTTATTTTAAGTTCAAGATTGGAGTATCAGCCCACGATTCACAAAGGAATATCCTTCATTGCAATGGACGGAACACTTAGCGTGTTAGACACAAGGAAAGAGAAAAAATTACGATTCTAAGTAGATAGCTTGAAATTCACAAAATTCGACTTAGCCACTATTTTTAACATGTGAAAATTATTTTATATCTTAGAAATAATCAGTAATAACGCAACAATATAATAGTAATAACAATAAAATGACCGTTTTATTAATTACTAGCGATTTTCTTTCTTCCCACCTCAGCTAATGTACTTTATTATATCGAAATAATAAAAATAAAAACAAAACAAAATATTTCTTTATATACGAATTTATTATCTCAATAAATTGCACGTGATTAGGCAAGCAGTCTTCGGTGAGACCCATCGATATTCCAACCCATTTACCCAAAACCTCGACAAATGATATACCTAAACCTTCCTGGTGAATCACTCTATCTATTGGTGAAAACCGCATGAAAATCCGTGCAGCAGTTATTGAGTTTACCGCAAACAATCGCGGCCGAGGACGTTTAATGAAAAAAGTGGCGTTTAATGAATAAACAAACAAGCCGTCGTCTCAGAAACAGTACAGTCTCTATCATGTACTGAAACCAATACTTTTATGGGTTGTAGAGCTGCAAGTGGATACCTCCTTACCTCCTCTCATTGTTCCACTTCTTATTTCTCGAAATCCGTTCTTGAGTCAAATTCAATATTTTTCGCCCCACTTTTCTTTGATCTCCATTTTTCTACCATGCCTTTCTTGTTCATAATCAGGCATTCCCCAGCATATAAGACCACAGTGCAATGATGCCTGAGTGTTGCATTTAAAGACATTGATCTTCTGTTGTAAACCCCTTGGTGAGTTGCTACGCCATTACCATTTTATTTAAGCGCGAATAAAAGCCTTCCTTCTCACCAACGATCGCTCACCAAAATATTTTGATTTTTTTTATTATTATCACACATTACTATTATTGTTAGTTGTACTAAATTGTTTTTATGTTATTATTATTGTTTATTTTTCAGGTTACCTACACCATATCAGAGCTCGATGGGGCCAGGGATCCACTCAAGTATACCCACACCAATGTCTTTCAGGCAAAATCAACCAGGTATATTGTTATCATTATTTTTTATTATTATCATTAATTTTTTTATTACTCCTATTTCAGTCCTCTCTAGACGAAGACAACACCTGTGACCTTATCAAAGCTGTAATACGGTAAGATTGGGTAACTTAGGGACACTTTTCTAAGTTGGTTCTATCAATGTTTTCAAAGTTAAAATGCTTTATAATATGGGTTCTACTAGACTATATTTTATAATATTTAATTTATGAAGCAAAAACCATTTTCCAGTCAAGTTTTTCTTTATTATTTTCTATAAATACGTTTCGACCCCTTCGGTCGTTTTCAATTTCTTAATTGTTTGTTAGGATTCACATAATATGTCTGTAATTTAACAATATAAAATTATCAACATCAATAACAATAAAACTATAAATAATTACATAAAAATGTCCTAAAAAAACTGAAATATTCAAGTATAGATACCTCTTATGGACGTCTATAATTTAAAAATTACTAGGAGATACATTTTTCTCCATGGTCATTATTGCTCTGCATTATACTTTGGACTGCACTTATTTTTAAATACCTCAATATTGTTTGAAAAATTAAAATGTAAATTTATAAGAGTTTAACATTAATAATTGTTTTGATTTATTTAAATTATTTTATTTATAATATATATTAATTGGTTTTAATATTTTATATCTGAATCTTATTACATGGGAGTATTAGAAATAATGTATATGAGGTTATGTGTGATAGGTTATACTATGGTTATCTATAAGTGTAGGCTATTCTTTATTTATTTATTTTTTAATTTCAATAAAGCAGATTAATATAATTTATTGATTTCATTAGATTCTTTTTTATCGTTAACCACATTATCTATTTTTTCATTGATATATATGGCTTCTAAATATCTTCTTTTTATTTTGTCTTTTCCTCTATGTAAAATTGTTGGTTTGTCGAAATTAAAGGTATGTAATTATTTTTTGCAATGTGTAGATAGTGCAGTGTTAGTTTTGGCATTTGGTCTTAAATTATTTTAGTGATGATAAATTCTGTATCATGTGTGCTTGTATGTCCTATATATTGGTTTTTACAATTATTACAGTTTAGGTTATACTAGGTAGTACTAGGTAGAAAAACTTGATTGGAAAATGGTTTTTGCTTCATAAGTTAAAATGTTGAAAAAATTACTAATATGTAAGAGCAGTCTTCATCTAACAAAATATTTTCGAAAATATAAAAAATAATGTAGCAACAAGAGTATTTGTCCTAGCCTTAACCCAATGATACCAAAAAGCATTATTCCATTATAAACGGCAGGAAAAATGACTTTGCCCCAATGTTACCCCCACAATGTTCTATAGGCTCGTAATTTACATAAAAAACTACAAGTAAAATGATTATATACTTTTTGGTATTCCGTACTTGGGAGTGGCATTTCGGATCGATAGCGTCTTATTTCTGATTTTTTGTAAGGCTTCTTGTAAACATTTTTGATATGTGTTTGTTTAATAGGTGTTCATTTAACGCCACTTTATGCTGCTATGGCTAATCGGACTATGCTACAATGAGAGCTCTAAATTTTGACTATCCAGGTTTAATTAGGAAAGGGATTTTTAACGAGTACCTGACATCGTACATGCTAAGGACTCTCGTTTAACGTCCCTTCCGAAGGACGGCATAACCAAGGGCTACGAATCCGCGATCTTGGGCTCAGTAGTTTGTTATGCAAACCACTAGACCACAGGTCAACCGTATGTCTTTATGGCAAGAGTTCTTATAGAACTTTTAAGCATTATTTTCCAATAGGATTAGAACAATGAAACCCAGCTGCACAACGAGTGTATTGAAGTGGAGTCCCCAAACACAATACATGTCTACACGAATCACATGTTAGTAGAATGGGCCAATACTATGTATCTATCACGGAATCACCACAAACTAAAATTTACCCGCTTCCCAAAAGATACCCAACCGAATGGTATTTTAAATTGTGATATGACAACAATTTAAAAAAGATCCTTAGGATTTTGTTTATCTAACTACCATAAGCTGGCGGTGGACCTATGACAGGTCACCTCCTTGTAGAACCGTTGTCCGTGAAACAGTACAGTCTCTACCTTGTACTGAACCCCCGACCCTTTATGGTTTGTAGTGGTACAGGTTTTTTTTTTTTTTTAACTACCATAAGACAGCACTAATAAAAATTGTATTCATATTTAATAAAGAATTTCACAGTTGAGCTAGTGCAGTGTACTGGAATTTTAACCTAGAACTGGAATCTCACAAAAACGAGAACAAACAAAAAACAAGTTTTTGTATCTCCACTTACTTCCTTTCCCTTCTAAATAAAAAAAAACCAGCAATCGAAGTGTACTTGTGTATTAGCCGGTCTGCATGAAACCTACCCCCTTAGCTCGTGTAATCTGTTCTTATCACTC
This sequence comes from Arma custos, assembly GCA_037127475.1. Taxonomy (NCBI): domain Eukaryota; kingdom Metazoa; phylum Arthropoda; class Insecta; order Hemiptera; family Pentatomidae; genus Arma; species Arma custos. The sequence continues at coordinate 111,738,125 of CM073762.1, read as the reverse complement.
GTCTCACTTGAGTTATTTGTATGTGCTCCTATTTAAATTCCTTTATTGTTTATTATAAATTTAATTTTGTGGTTTCGTCTTATTCTATTTGTTATTGCCAATTTAAAATAAACAGGAGAAGACTTTAGGAATAGAATACATTTAAAAGAAGGAGCTGTGAAATAGTTCCAGAATATCGGAATAATTCCAAAGATGAAATTGTGAATAAAAGGTCATCCATTGGATTTTGACAAGGATATAAATGGAGATGTCTTCACCCAAAGTGTTGGGAAATCATTTATATAATAATAATAAATTCTTTATTTATTCTGGGGCAAGTCCCTTTAGAACAATATAACTGTACATTCCTTATATAAGAAGAGGGACCTGGCTAGAGGGGTCTAGGATTATCATTTTACATGTGTATTATCAGTCAACACCAATCCAGTTATTGCATCCCAAAGCCTCCAATCCCATATCACTGATCTTGAAGAATGGTGTCAAAACTGGAGGATTAAAATAAATTCTCAAAAATCGCATCAAATCACTTTTAACTTACGTCGTAAACCAATGACTTCCTGCCCTACAGTATCCTTTAATAATATCCCTCTGGTGCCTGTACAACAGATCCGATACTTAGGGTTGCACCTCGACAAACGATTAACCTGGAATCCTCATACAAGACTGAAAAGACAAGAAACCGCACGACGTTTCAGGCTACTTCAACACTTACTAGACAAACGGTCTGAGCTCCCAATTAACTACAAAAGACTCATCTACATGACCATCATACGACCTATTTGGACTTACGGAGTAGAGCTTTGGGGCTCCACTAAGCCATCGAATTCCTCTCGTATCCAATCCTTACAGTCCAAAATCCTTCGTAAAATCCTCAATGCTCCTTATTTTGTTAAGAATAAAGTCATCCATAACGACCTTAATGTCCCTTTTGTTGCTGATTTGGCCCGAACCCGGTATCTATCCTTTCATAGCAAACTTCATTCTCACTCAAACCCTCTAGTTTCAAACCTAGCTTCCTCTTCAATTCCCGATAATCCTCCGAGGCGTCTGAAAAGAAGATGGCCACGTGACCTCCTTACTTGAACTTTGATTTGAGTACTACCAGTGGGTAGTTTCTCTACTTGTCATTATCATGTCATTATATATCACTTAGCCTATTTACTTAATGTATTATTGTAATACAGTTGTAGATATCAATAAATAAATTTAAAAAAAAAAAAAGGATTATCATTTTATTATTACATTTTGTATATTTCAATTTCTATTATTATTAATAAGAAGGAAGGTGTTATCAGTAGCTAAATTATCAGTGTTGAGGTTATAAACAATGACGGATAACAGTCCCTGCAGACCGGCTAATACGCAAGTATTAATCGAAGTAACAATGAATAGAGATATAAACCTGTCTCATTTTTTTTTAAAACTGTCATTCACAACTTAAAATATCGTTTCTCTATCGATTTCCGATCGGGCGCGGTATAATATTCTCGAAAAGGAGCTACAATAAAATTATTATGACGAGGTGGAATACTATGGCGGATTATATTGTCGGTGAAAGCGGCTTTGTGGGGGCCATATTGAATGTAATAAAAATCCTAAAGTGCTTTCAGCCTAATCGGATTCCAACGAGGTAGTAATTTAGTTCACTTCTCGTATCAATCCAATCAGCTGATGCAGTGCCGCTTTGTATCTTATAGTATCTTTTATTTTATTTCCGCTTACTCATAACCGAAGTTAAGGATAAATATATAATAGTTATTTATTTGACAAGTGAGGAAAGCGCCACTTTATTACACCCCAGTGAATTAGTTTGTCGGTTCATTTAACGACACTTTTTGCTGCTATGACCAATAGGACGATGCTACAGTGGGAGCTCTAAATTTTGCCTATCCAAGTTTAATTAGGATAGGGATTTTTAACGAGTACCTGACATCGTACAGGATCGGGACCCTCCGTTTAACTTCCCTTCCGAAGGACGGCGTAACTAACGATTTTTTACTCCCATTAAAAAATCCTAGGGCCACTTGCCGGGCTACGAACTCGCGATCTTGGGTTTGTAGTTTGTTACACTAATCACTAGACCACAGGTCGCCTCCCCCCCCCCTAGTAATTAAACGAGGGTATATATGATAAATATTACATTTTTCCTGCAACCATTTAAAAATTAAGAAATTAAAGTTGAAAGTTTAGATTTGTTGAAACTACACTAGCGCTATCTCTTACAATTTTCTATCACTAACCATGCAAATTATAACTAAATTATGATTTACTCATTGAAACATTTATTTATTATTTAGAAAATAATATTCTGATTACACATTCAAAAATAAAATAAAAATCGTTAATTTTAACATTTTAGGAATATAAAATGAATAATATTATAATACCGCCATTTAACATTTAAAATAACAGAGTGCTGATTGCCAAATTCTGCAATTTTTTCCACGAGTGAGGGAAATTGGTTTTCCCTCACTAGTGGGGGAAGTGGGACTTTCCACACCAGTTTTAGTTGAGTAACGGATAGCATTACTCAATGGTTGCAGCAAAATCTATATTTATTTATGTATGAGAGGAAAATAGTTGACTGGATGATCAAATGTACAAAGGAGATAGTTGGGGGGTGCAGTCAAAAGAAAACAATGAATAAGTACTAGACTTATAATTATGTGCCGACGTTTCGACCTACAGTGCAGGTCATCTTCAGGGCGATTTGGAGAGAGAAGCCGTTGGGTAACGAAAATCGCCCAAATCGCCCTGAAGATGACCTGCACTGTAGGTCGAAACGTCGGCACATAATTATAAGTCTAGTACTTATTCAGTGTTTTCTTTTGACTGCACCCCCCAATTATCTCCTTTCTACATATATTTATTTATGTATTTTATCGTGAATATATATATATATATCGCTCACAGACACAACAACAAGGATTAAGTTTCAAACCGAAATTTCGGAACCGTTAAAAAATAAAAAAAGGAGTTCGACAAGGATATGGACTGTCTCCGATTCTCTTTAACTTTTACTCTTTAATACTCTTAGATAAAATAGCAAAAAAAAATGGGTTTTTAAAGCAATAAAAAATAGTCTCTCTCCCCTTCTATCTCTGTGAAATGAGAAAAGGTTGTCCTTTAAGGCCAATATGGAAAAAAAAATAGGATTATTGCTAGTTAAATCAAATGCAACACATCTCACATCAACAGCCGAATAGACTCATTAATTGAGCAACCTCATTTTATCTTCTATCAAATACACTATTTTGAGTATTTTGTTTTACCTTAATTGTTGTAGAGTATTGTAAATTAATCAAGTTTATTACATTACGTGTCATTTTTGGTTAATTATTTAACTTTACTTTACGCTACTATGGCTAATCGGACGATCCAGGTAAAATTAGGATATGGGTCTATTATAAGTATGTACCTGAGATCGTACATGATCGGGAGCGCCGTTTTACGCTCCCTCCGAAGAACGACATAACCTGGGATTTTTCGCACCCTTTATAAAATCCTTGGCTGCGAAGGTTGGAAACCATTACACCCCAGGTAAAACTATTTTTTATATTTTTTTCTCGCATACACACGCACAACCACAAACACGCACGCGTATACACACTCAAGTAAATATTGAATATTAGCTGACCTTATATATATGAGGAAGAAAAAAAAAATCTCTTATATAGGAAGGACAGTTTATTTGAAAGCAGACGTTTCTACCCATATTGCAGGTATTCTTCAGGGCTAAAAGAAGATCTGCACTGGGTCGGTACGTCTGCTTTCAAATAAACAGTCCTTCCTATATAAGAGAATTTTTTTGACCTCCACCCAGACTATTTTCTTCCTCAATCAGGTAAATAGGTTATCAGGAAGAATAGTTAATTAGAAGCAAGTATTACTTGAATATGTTTACATACTCATTTATTTACATACATATTCTAGTATTAATTTATCCTTTTGTACATAAAGACAAACTGTTATGTTAATTCGACTTCGTATGTGAGCTGTAACTGTTCCAAAAGCTAACGGTCCCGAAGACAATGGAGTATTCTCATCTCGTGTTGTGTAGTAACCTCTCCTTCTAGTTGCTTAGTAACGCTGTGATACTCCGGTGTCTAAGTGTGTGTATTACAATCAGTTAAGTATAATATATGTAGTTACTAGTATTGCTTATTGTATCCACGTGTAAGTAGTCGTTAATAGTAATTAATCGTTCTTAGTGATGTCATAACGGAAATTCTTATTACTATTCGACATTACCAAGCTCGGGGCTTTTGTTCCGAAATCAGAATTTATAAAACCATCATCCTACCAACCCTTGTTTACTGATGTGAAACTCGGCCGCTAAAGGATGGACGACTCCAGGTATTCGAAAATAAGGTGCTACGGAGAATATTCGGTCCACAAAAGGATGAGACCACTAGGAAACATAGGAGATTACATAACGCGGAATTGCGAAGCATACATCCAGTAAATATTATTCAAGTGATAACGTTGAGAAGATTATGATGGGCCTGTAAAGTTGCCGGGTTTAGTAATAAGAGAATTCCTAAGATGTTAATAGGCGCTGTACCAACTGGGAAGCGTCTCAGGGGTATATCGAAACGTAGATGGGAGGATTGCGTAAAGGGTGATCTGGCGGATTTGGGTTCGGTAGTCGTGTGTGGGTGGAGGTTTGTAAACAGAGATTGGTGTTATCGTGTTCGCAAGCCTTATTATTATTAATCATCTCATAAAGATTAACCTAATAATTAGGAAACGTTTTATGATTTGAATAAAAGAAGTCTTTATTAGTAACAATAATGAATTCTATCCATAAAATTCCCTTGTAATAAAGAATGTCTTTAGTTGAAAATTTGTGATATTGCGAACTATGGATTATAATTACTTATACAATAAAAATAAAATAACTAGTTTCTTTATTGAATCCAACAACAAAAACATTAAAAAAAAAATTTGATACGCCACTTTGTAAAAATAAAAAAATACGTAAATTGGAAAAATTAGGACGTTAAGCTTTGTAATATACCAAGGAACAAAAAAAAAATCAAAACGTTTAAATATAAACACATTATATTCTTTAACTATACTGCAGTTGGCCCTAGGATCTTTTAAAGGAAATAAAAAATCGTAGGGCCAAGCAATCCTTCGGAAGGGACGTTAAACGGGGGGTCCCCAGTAGGTACGATGTATGTACGATGTCAGGCACTCGTTAAAAATCCCTATCCTAATTAAACCTGGATAGGCAAAATTTAGAGCTTCCACTGTAGCGTCGTTCCATTAGCCATTGCAGCATTAAGTGACGTTAAATAAACAGACAACATTAACTAAACCGCTTCTAATCACAACGCACAACTCTATTCCTGAATTAATCCTGTCACTTTTTGCATACTATCGATTTATTTAATTGTTAAGTTTAGAAATATACTCTTAAAGTACCGTATTTCTTGTTCCACTACCAATATGATTATAAATTTCGGTACATGCTTGTCCATTAGAGGGACCCCAGTGATAAGCTTGCTGAACCTTACATCCGGACGCTAGCGCCGCTGTTTAGGAGTTTTGGTGTAGCCTCATATATCACAAACGTATAACATGTGAAAATTATTTTATATCTTAGAAATAACTAGTAGTAACACAATAATATAATAGTAATAACAATAAAAGGACCGTTTTATTAATAATAATGAGTATTTAATAATAACACAATTTAATAGTGATGAAAATAAAAGGAACGAACGATAAAACATAATATACAATTAATAATATAATAATGCAATAGTAATTTTTAAAAGAAGGAAATAGTCATTTAAAAAAAACAGGAACGTAGTGATAATTAACACACTGGCGGATCTAGGAGAATTTTCAGGGGGGGGGGGGTATGGGTCAATGTGAATTTGTTATCAATGTATACGATCCATATATGAATGAAGATACATAAAATATCAATATTTAATTTAAGACAACTGAGGCCAGAAAACAATAACATGGATAAAATAAGCTCCTTGATTAAAGCGGTAGCTATCTATATGTGAATGAAAGGGTTCGGAATCGCCGATTTTGGGTGCAACCATTGAGAAAACATTCGATACAATGTATAATTTTCATGTGTAAAACGTGTTTTTTTCTTGTTGATAACCAACTAAAATTCAGTCGGCACATAATATAAGTACTTCACTTATTCGGTGTTCTTATTGACTGCACCCCCCAACCATCTCCTTTACATAAAATTCAGGTCAATATCAACTAATGAGAATTCTAGGGGGGGGGGCTGGCCCCCATGGCTCCCCCTCAAATCCGCCATGCCAATGAATTAACAGAATAATGTAATAGTAATTTACAGGCCAGTTGATTGATATAATATTTCATTAAATTGATCCTTTTTTCGATAGGTCAAATACGATTCTTTCGAGGCATTATCACTTTTTCTTGAAAAAATTTAACAGCTTCGATCTCAGTTTTAGGAAGATCCCACATTTGCATAATATTTAAGAACTAGCAATAAAAAAACACACTCTTACACAAACAATAACAAATGATAAAAGGTTACAAGATTGCTATATCCCGCAGTGTTACCCAAGGGCGGGTGCAGGATATTTTTCTGGGGGAGCACAATGGGCAGAGGGGCAAAAAAACTAAAATAACTTGGAAATAAACTTGCAGTATATATGTATAGAAAGGTTTCAAAGGTTTGTTAAAATGCCTAAACAATAGTTTCACTCGTGTTCTTTCTGTGATTTTAACAACTATGATCATGTGATTTGCCCATGGATTTTCCACAGTAAACCGCCTGGGGGGCACATGCCCCGGCCCCCCTAAATCCGCCCTTGGTGTTACAAGTAGTAGGGCCCCTCAATTAGACAAGTACCTAAATTTGAAGTCATGTTTCCACATTTGAACATGGCGGCTGTAGTAGTTAGTGCGAGCGGCCGCTAGGTGGCAGTGCAGCGCCGCCCTCGTGGGCAGGCGGGAGGGGATGTTATTGTTTGTCTCGGCCTGTCAGAGCCATGGCGATGTTTTGCCCTGTTCTTTCATTGTGGGCGTTCATTTCCTCATTTGCCGGCTACACCTGATTCCTACCAACTCAGAACAGGTTTCTGCAACACCTACAACATTTCTCTGTCATGTTTAAATCTCCCAGTTAGTAGATGCCCAGTTGTTTCCTCCATAACAACCCTGTTGTCAATGTATTTCTACTTCCAAACACCGTTTAAAACATCCGGAAACTAAAAACTCAGATAAATTTCTGTTCATAAAAGAGATTTCTGTGACAGTCATCGATTCCAGATATTGCTCAACTGTGTACCTGACCCTACCCTTTTTTTTTATGTCAGTCCATGAAAAAAATGCTTACACTCTAATTCTGTGCCCTAGTTTACCGATATTGGTTTTGTTTTTACAGTCTCCAGCCCCCTCAAGTGTCCTTCTACTAGCAGTTCTAGATCTACCAGCCCTTCTCATTCATTTATACCGACACCTAGAACTTCTGTCAGGTCTTCCCTCAATGAAAAACAAGTATCACAAAGGTAAATAATCTATATCATCGGTAATATTACTTGTATCAGTTCTGCAGGTTGTCGCTTCGAGTTATGTCACAGGAACTTATCATTCATTTCCTTTTTTAATATTATTATGATATGAATTGTCGTTAGCTTAATATGGAAATTATATCATCGAGAAATTAATGTTCTATCAAATATTTCTTATTATAGATGATGATATAATGTAAACAGTATGTCTAAGTCAGTTCTTAAATCTATATACAGTGAGTAATAGTTACTGTATACAAAAAGAATAGTAAAATACGTAGGATCCCTTGTTAATGGAGGGGCATGGATACAAAATATTGCGAAAGACTTGGAATTAGCCAAAATTACTAATGAAGACATGAACACGAGAAACAATTTTAAACTTAAATTTGAAAAATGGGAGCTTAATCCAGAGATTAAAGTGTCGAGAACTGGAACAAAATGGAGCAAAGAAAGAAAACATGAATTCTCGCAAATAATGAAACCTCGTGGGCAAATAAGAAGAACAAGAAGCCCCAAAAGTGAACCAGCTTTACAGGCAGCTATAAAATTATTTATATTATCAAGGATATTAAAAAGATAAGGAATAAAAATTTGTGACTTAACTTTAACAAGCTACAGCCTGCAGAACAGATACCATATTTATTTTTCAATATTCCTTAATTCTTATTTGTTACTTTCAGTTCTACAAGAGTTGTCAGCTCGAGAAATCCGAACGCTATAAGCAGCCCGTACAATACCCCTAACAAGAATGCTTCTATGCTAGATAAGTTTAAGCTTTTCAATCCCAAAGAAAAACCAAAAACGAGTAAGTAACACTCTTTAATAAAAATCCTAATTAACTGTCGTATTGAATGACAATTAATTTACAGTTTTAATTAAATTACCAAGTTGTTTATGATTTTAATAAGAATTTTATTGATCCAAAAAAATAAAAAATTAATGGTCTCTTAAGATCAATTATAGAATCAAATTGAATACAATTAGAATTACTTCAATATTTAGTTTTACTTTATTTTTTTTCAATTTTCATTCAAATTTTTAATATTATTTCAGCTTTAAATATGGATACAGTAGAACCTGGATAAGTGGTAGAAAACTTTTCCCATCACTTATCTCTTAAATAAACTCTTTTAATGGAATGTTTCATATCTATGAGTAGAATCAATTTTTGTGGAAATTACCTCAGTAAATGGGACAAAATGTGTTTGTTTTGTTTTGATTGGTACCTCAAGTGTAAACATTAAGCACATTGTTACTCCACAATAAAGGAGCTGATGATGAACTCTTTGATAAATTATATAACATTGAAGAAACATATTTAAGTGCCAAAGTGAAGAAAAAGTGATTACTTGCTTTAATACAATTGTACATATATTTTTAGCTTGCATTGTTTTATTTTCATATAACAACATTATGTACAATTATAATGATCGTTTCAATATTTTATGGATGCATGGTTTTTTAATTGTGTACTAGATACATAGGTAATAAATTTTTACATTTATAAAAATTACAAGTTGTTTGAGAACCTCTTTTAGTATTACACGCAACCTTAATGACCTGGATATCTGAAACCTTGTTTAAGTGGAATTGAAATCCTGTCACCAAGAGATTCCACTTATCTAGGTTCGACTGTATATAAAAATATTTTAGCTCGAAAACACTCTAATTCTTAATTATAATTTTAAATATTTAATCCCTAATTATTGTTATTTTCAATTCATTATAAATATAACCTGCCTAACTCTCTTATATTTTCTTTTTTGATAATATCTAGAAACTAATATGATTTATATGATATCAGGTGTCGGAAGTACCAAAAGAACCTCAAGTTCAAGCGGTTTCAGTTCTGCCAAGTCTGAAAGGAGTGATTCATCTACAAGTCTTCATAATGAAGCGAAACCAAGGTAAGTTGGTAATATTGTTTAGAGGAAAAAAAACAACTTTTATGTATTTCTTCTTTTATTCTTTCAACATATGGTTCAGTTGTTCAATAACCAAAAATAAAGATAGTATTATCTGGCAACTCCCACCATACTGTGTTCAACGTCAGTTTATTTCTGATATATTTCTCTTAATAACCTACATCATTTAATTGGCTGGTATTTTATCAAGACGTAAAACTTATTATTTTTTCTTGTTATTATTATTATTAAATTTTATTATTATTATTTTTTCTTAGTTATTTAAAAGCTGTCATTTAAGGAATTTAATAATGTAAAATATATAAGAATTTATTCCTCTAATACATTATTAGAATTTTTATTTTTTCCTATTTTACCAATTTCAAATATTTAAAATTATTTATTTTTCCTAATCAGTAAGCAATAATTTATTTAATATTTCTTTTTATAATTAAGGCTATGTAAAAACATTTTGTAATATAGTTGAACCTGGATAAGTGGAATATGTACCTCTATAAGTAGTACAAAACTCGTTTTCCCTTCATTTTTCCTTAAATAAACTCTTTAACTGGAATGTTTTTAACTCTATAAGAGGAATAAATTTTTATGGAAATTACCTGGTAAATGAAACAATTTTTGTATTTACCTCTATAAGTTGAATCTACATTATTACATACTAAGAAAAGCTGAAGAGATTGATGGGTTTGTTTTGTTTTTATTGGTTCCTAAATTGTAAACATTAAGCACATTGTTCACTCTAAACTATTGTTGGTACACTCTAATCTCCCCCCCCCCACCATGTGTTTTATGTATGTATGTTTTTTAAAGTGTGTATGCATACACAGGTAATAAATTTTTACATTTATTAAAGTTTCACATAAAAGATTATGTTAATCTTTAAAGTTCACATACACAAGATTCAAATAACACAATCCAAAATTCTCAGAAAAATTCTGAATGCACCGTGGTATGTTTCGATTCACACTATACACAATGACATGAACATTCCTACTATAATATCATATATTCATAACAAATACATAACATTCCACTTATCGACACAATATCACCCAAACCCACTCGTTCTTCCGTTTTCCTACTCCCCGTTACCTGGACTTAATAAAAAAAGATTAAAAAGACATTGACCAAGAGACCTACTGAAAAATTTATATTTCATTCCAAAACTCGATGTTCCTGTACAATAGCAAAGAGAAAAACATCTGGATCAAATTTGCTGGATGCGCAATTGCGCAGGTGCAAATGAAAATTAAATAATAATAATAATAACATTAAAGTTTCAAGTTGTTTGAGAACCTCTTTTAGTGGTACATGCAACTTTAATGACCTGGATAAGTAAAACCTTGTTTAAGTGGAGTTGAAATCCTGTCACCAAGAGATTCCACTTAACCAGGTTCGACTGTATGTTTATAAATTAAAACTTTTAACTAAGACCTAAAAATATGCCATTAAAAAAAATCCTGTATAGTTTATCATTATCATCATAGTCGCTCATCATCCCCTCTGGTTGCTTTATAGTTAATATTTTAAAAAAAGGTATCACTAGGGTCTTAAGTTTAGCAATTGGTGATGATGGTACTCTGCCTTAGCTTAGCCAACAGTTATGGAGGGAGCTGATAAGATCATTCTCGATCCCCAGGTTTTTCAACCGATTATAAAGGCTCACTTTATAAAGGCTAGGTAAGCCCCAGGAAGGTCTACACTATTTTTATAGTTGGGCGTTTCAATTAGTAAGAAATACTCACGCGCTCACTGAACCATTCCCTACTTATCATGTGCTAAGAATTAGATCGTTTATTAAAACTGGATCAATTTGTTTTTCTGAATCATTTTTAACAGAATTTTTACATTTCTCCCTTCTTAACCAGCCTATCTTATTGATTATTTAGACTGTTATGGGCGACACTGTTGTAGATATTGAGATGAAGTCATAAATAGTAATTTTAAATAGATTTGAAAAACCTGGACCACTACAGCCCATGCAGGGTCTGGAGTTCAGTAAATGTTTCTTGATTTGATTAATTATTTATTTAATGTCACTTAATGCTGCTATGGCTAATCGGACGATGCTGCAGAGAGAGAGCTCTAAATTCTGCCTATCCAGTTTTAATTAAGATAGGGATTTTTAACGAGTACCTGACACCGTACAGACTCGGGATCCCCATCTAACATTCCTTACAAAGGGTGGCATAATCAAGGATTTTTTATTCCCTTTAAAAATTCCTAGGACCACCTGCGGGGCTACGAACCTGCGAACTTGGGCATAATAGGTCGTTATGTAACCACAGGTCGCCCCCCACTATTTCTTGGAAAGCAGTTGTCCAGAGAGGTGATTTGTCCTTGATCACACTCAACTGTCAGATTTTTCCCCGTTTTGGGGAGTACCCACTTTATAGAGGCTCGTGAGCTCTGGCTGCTAACAGATAAAATAACAGTCTGCCAGAGAGCGGACTTTGAATCCAGGATCTTCGGTACGGCAACTCCGTGCTCTACCGCTGAGCCACTCTGCTTCCCTTTTTTATGTCTTTAGTAAAATTTGTTTTTTGTCTTTTTTCAGTCAATTAGAAAAAAAAGAATCATCCCAAATCGATGCTGGTAAAGTCAGCAACAGAAAGAAAGTTGTGAGAGTAGAAACGAAGCTCGTTAGGCCGAGCAGGTCGTTGGCTAAACCGCACCAGCAGCAGCAGAGGAGAGAGAGCAAAGAGGAACATAGGCCTGTCTTCGATGAGCCTAAACAAGTCGTCGCCTACCAGAGACCCCCTTCATCAGAAGCAAAAGACGTCCATTCTCAACAGAAGCCTCAAGAAATCGAGGAGCAGAAAGAGGATAACCCACCTCCTTCACCAGCTCCTACTTCCAATGTGAGTTAAAATTTATACTCCTTCTTTTTTTTTATTAAGGTTTAAAATGTTCAGTTGTTATATCAGTTAATTTCTTTTTTTAAGTGGTTTCAAAGCAGCACTTCAGTACCTAACTACTAGTTCTTGTAGTTCTAATTAAATTTATATTATTAAATAAATGGGACAATCAGTAGGTTACAATATATGTAGTGTTATTAGAAATATTCTTGTTAGAGAAGAATTGGTCGACTGTATCTTCTAATTTAAGGAAGAGATAGTTGGGGGTGCAGTCAATCAAAACACTAAAATAAGCATAACTTATTTATTATGTGCCGACGTTTTGGCCTACAATGTAGGCCATCTTCAGGGCTAAGAGAGAGAAACAAACAGAAATATATAAAAACGTAGCAGTAACAAGAATATATAAAATGGTACAGGAGTGGAAATTAAAATAGAGACTAGATAATCGATAATAGACTAGAAGATCTAGTCTCTATTTTAATTTCCACTCCTGTACCACTTTATATATTCTTGTTACTGCTACGTTTTTATATATTTCTGTTTGTTTCTCTCTCTTAGCCCTGAAGATGGCCTACATTGTAGGCCGAAACGTCGGCACATAATAAATAAGTTATGCTTATTTTAGTGTTTTGATTGACTGCACCCCCAACTATCTCTTCCTTAAATTAGAAATATTCTTTTTTTTTAAAATAATTATTTCAGTATAACTCGTTATATAAGGTTATATTAACGAATGTAACATTCCGGGAATAGTGTTATTGTTCCTGAATTGCTCTATGAGTGATCTGCTTCATATAAAAAGAAGTATAGGTCTTCGTGCGCCTGCTGTCTTCAAACAGCCAATACCCTTGGATATATAGCGATTTGTCTCTTCACTTGAACTAAAGTGTATATAAGCCCCAAAGTCAGGAGGAGGGGCTGCCTCCTTAGTGCATCCTGACCTGACCTGACTCCCCCATCCGGGGCGGCTACCTAGGGAAGGTGATCCCAAGGTGTCTACTGTAGGTGACCTTGGTCTGTAGTGTGGGGGTGAGTGAAGTGTGCTGTATACGGTGTAATGTCGTAGTGTTAGAGTTATTGTTCCCCCAACCTGGAGGACCAGTGGCTGTTTGCAGTCCGGCGACTGGGCGATGGGGTCGCCACTTCCCTACGCCTAAATTGACTTTGTGGTTTTAGTTAATTTATTAGAAATTTGACTTCAGAAAGGTTAACATCTTTGAGGAACTATGCTTATAAATTTTTGAAGTGCTGCAAGTAATTCTATAAATAAATAAATATACTGAAAATTAATTATTTTATATAAATATATTTTTCTTATTTATTATATTTTTTTATTGTTATGGGTGCAATTCTTTTTGCTTATCTATGGAAGCACTGATATTGTTTTTGTTTTTTATGTCAATAGCACTTGATTTATGCGCGATGTGTGCTCACTTCCCTTTGGCATGTTGACTAATGCTTGATTGTATATAGCTTTTGTTTTTGTAAAAAAACTCACAGATTTTTTTTTATTAATTTTGTTAATATGAGTTTTTACATTGAGTAAAGTTTTTATCTATATTAAAAATTCACAAAATCCTGTGTACATTTTTTTTTTAAACAGATTTATCAAATGTAAGATTACTCATTTAGTTTTGTTGCGATTTTTGAACAAGTTTAGATAAAAATTAAATTATTTCTAATATTTCTTTCTCCTTTTTTTTTTAATTTTTATTCCATGAAGAGAGTTAAAATTAACAATTTTGTTGGGATTTAAATTTTCATATTTGATTAAAATACAATCCGTTCTTAGATCTTAATAAGACGCAATGCGAGATGAAACACCAGCGCACCCATCGCCCGCATTTCCATATTTTAATACTAAATTAAATTATTTTTTATCTTTCATATAATAAATTTTATGTTAGAGAAGAGTTGGTCGACTGTATCTTCTAATTCAAGGAAGAAATAGTTGGGGGTGCAGTCAATGAAAACATCAAAATAAGGATAACTTATTTATTATGTGCCGACGTTTCGGCCTACAATGTAGGCCATCTTCAGGGCTAAGAGAAACAAAACAGAAATATATAAGAACGTAGCAGCAACAAGAATATATAAAGTGGTACAGGAGTGGAAATAAATTAGATTATTGAAATAAAATTAGATATGATGAAATAGTGAATAGAAGATGTAAGATAAATAAGAATGCATATAAGACAGGTTACAGAATAATAAACTTAAAATAGTGATGGATAAAAATAAAATGTAGATGATGAACAGAAATTCTAATAGTGACAGATATCTTGTATTATTTTATCTGTCACTATTAGAATTTCTGTTCATCATCTACATTTTATTTTTATCCATCACTATTTTAAGTTTATTATTCTGTAACCTGTCTTATATGCATTCTTATTTATCTTACATCTTCTATTCACTATTTCATCATATCTAATTTTATTTCAATAATCTAATTTATTTCCACTCCTGTGCCACTTTATATATTCTTGTTGCTGCTACGTTCTTATATATGTATTTCTGTTTTGTTTCTCTTAGCCCTGAAGATGGCCTACATTGTAGGCCGAAACGTCGGCACATAATAAATAAGTTATCCTTATTTTGATGTTTTCATTGACTGCACCCCCAACTATTTCTTCCTTGAATAATAAATTTTACATTGACTTAGTATTTTCGGTATTTTTTACTTGCGAGATATTCCGATACATCTTTATTGTCATGTTAATATTCCCTAAGATTTACAGTTATGTCACAACCAGCTCATAAAGGTGGAATATGAACATAATTGATTTTCCCAAAAGATATCGAAGTTGTAGAAATAAATCTATCATATATAATAAAAAATTTAATAAATTAGTGGCGCTCCACTAAGCCATCGAATTCCTCTTGTATCCAATCCCTACAATCCAAAATCCTTCGTAAAATCCTCAATGCTCCTTATTTTGTTAAGAATAAAGTCATCCATAGCGACCTTAATGTCCCTTTTGTTGCTGATTTGGCCCGAATCCGGTTTCTATCCTTTCATAGCAAACTTCATTCCCACTCAAACCCTCTAGTTTCAAACCTAGCTTCCTCTTCAATTCCCGATAATCCTCCGAGGTGTCTGAAAAGAAGATGGCAACGTGACCTTCTTATTTGAACTTTGATTTGAGTACCACCAGTGGGTAGTTTCTCTACTTGTCATTCTCATGTCATTATGTAACACGCATTCTATTTACTTGTTGTATAATTGTAATACAGATGTAAATATCAATAAATAACTTTTAAAAAAAAAATAATTAGTAGGCTATGGTAATAACAATTTTTATTACATTACAGAAAAACAGTACATATATTAGATGATTAAGATAAAATCATGATTTATATTGCAATTTTATTTTTTTCTAATAGAGTTTTCTCGGATTGAGGTTTCCTTCAACCAAAATTTTATTTTATTTCCTTTTTCCATTTCCTTCTGCCATTTGTTTCTTCCTCTCTCAGACCTGTGCAATTTCTTTCCACCTTTCCTGTGGCCTTCCTCAGCTTCCTCCCTTCAGCATTCAAATTAAAAATTAAATTGGACAACCTCCTTTGTTCTGAGATGACTGTATCGTTCAAATCTCTTTTTCTTTATTTTTTTTGTATATTTACTTGGCTTTGCATTCACTCTCTGATTTCATCATTATTCCTTCTTTCCAGCCTGTCCTTTATTTCAACCTCATTTTTTAAAAAACAATTCAGATTTTTTTACTGTTCTTTTTTAGGCCCCAATAAATATTTATGCTTATTATTGTTTAACTTTTGTTGCATGTAACGTATGATTTGCAGATGGAAACAGCGGAACCTCTGAGGGTCGCCGGAGGTAGTTGTATCCCCAAGCCTACAGCAATCGTGAAAGGCTATTCGAAGCCGACCCACACCGTCGCTCCCATGCCACCGAGGCAGGAACCCTCTCCGTGCCAGTCGCTGGAGAAGGAGAAGGTAATCATCGATACGCACTATAGCATCCCTAACAAGGTATGACAATTTACCTTCTAATTCATTTTGCTGGTGGTGGGGGAACTCACGCGTCGCTCTCTTGCACGATAAGTAATCACTCGCCTTGTCGTCACGGTATACTCGTCGCTTACTAACAAAGCACTGCTTTTATTGCTATTAACCTTTTATAATTTTTAATTAACTCTCTTTACTTTGTTCAGTTGATTGGTTCTTATTTTAATAATTCCTTATTATTATCCTTATTATTAAGAATTATCTTAAATTATTATGATAATTTATTGCTTTTAGAAGTTGTGTGCATGTAATTATAGCTTTATGCTGCTTAGTTAATTAGGGTGTTGATTGTTTCCCTTTGATGTTTGTAGTGATAAAAATGGTCGTGATGCAGTTTATCATAGTTTTATTTATTGTTCAAGGCTATATTTTGGCCTAAAGTTGTCAGTTATCATCTCTTTTGGTAAGGTATTAATTAAGATGAGAAAATATTTTGAGAAATATTATTTGAAAAATAAATAAATTAACCTCGTGAGAAATAATAACGTAAGATGGAGACACTTTTCAAAGTTTTAAGCTAGTTCTATCTTTATTTTCAAAGTTAAAGTGCTGCTGGGGGCGACCTGTGGCATAACAACCTACTAAGATCAAGATTGTGGGTTCGTAGCCTGGCAGGCTGCCCTAGGATTTTTTTAAGGGAGTAAAATATCCTTTAGTTATGCCGTTCTTCGGAAGGGACGTTAAACAAGGGTTCTGAGCCTGTACGATGTCAGGTACTCGTTAAAAATCTCTATCCTAATTAACCCCTTAACGCACAGTTTTTTTGAAAAAAACCGGCCAAAAAAAATCAATTTTTTTTTAATGTAAAAAAACAAACTTTAGAACATTTTTTTGGCAAAAAAATAAAAAAAATTCAAAATTAATCAAAATTTTTATCATTTTCTTCTGAGCCGCTTTCCGACAAATTTGTGTATTCATATTCAGATTCTGAATCGCTCATTTTTCAATATATATTTTACTAAAATATAATAATAATAATAATAATTTGAAAATGAAAAAAACATACCAATTGTATAAATATCCAATATACCCAATTTTATTTTCTGTAATCACAAAATAACTGACTGTCTATAAAGATACACTTATCTTTGCAAGTTTACAACACTTAGGTAACTATTGAACTAAACTATAAAACAACAGAAACAAGTGTTTGATATTTCACGTCTAAATAGTAAAATAAAAGATACAATGGCCTTTATATAAATTCACGAAAATACTACGACGGATCGCAGTCAGTCGTCACGAGTACAGAAATGCAAGAATGCAAGGTATTATAGTTTACAATCCTATGTAAATGATAAATATCAATAACACGATTCTTTTTCTTAGCTTTCACATTGTTATTTTCAATTCTCGAATATATTCGAGTGTGAAAAATTATAGCAGCATCAAATACAACGCCGCTCGAATTATCTCGAGTGTGCACAGTTTGGCCTGTTTAGCGCGCTCGAATTAACTCGAGCGTGCAAGTTAAGAGGTTAAACCTGAATAGGCAAAATTTAGAGCTCCCACGGTGGCATCGTCCAATTAGCCATAGCAGCATTAAGGGACGTTAAATAAGCAAACAAGTTAAAATGCTGAAAAAATTATTAATGTATAAGTACAGTCTTTCTTTTAAAAAATATGGCAGAAAAATAATTCTAGAAACAAGAGTATTTAAGTCAAATTAAAAAAAAAAATTCTTAATCTTACTCCATTGTTAGGGTTAATTTTTGGGCAGTGCATTATGTTACCCCACAATATTGTATAGGCCCATTATTAAGAAATAACTAGGAAAAAAGTGTGTATTTTTTGGAACTCCAAGTACGAGTTCATTTCCGTTATTGTTAAAAATAACGTAATGCTGAACATATCTTATATCTTACATATACTTCAGATATAATTTCAACTCTGGTTATAGGCTCATAAATTTGGGCCGAAGCAGCGGCTTTTGCAATAAATATGAAATATCTCGACTGCATCGTGACCATTTGTTCATTTTAATGTTTCTTTCAATTTATTATTTATATAATTTTATTATGTCATTATTTATTTATATATATATTATAGAATCTAGGACCCTCCTGGGGCTCACCCAGCCTTTATGAACTATTATAAAAATAGAGTACCCAAAATAAGGTGGGAAAAAGGTGGAACTAGGACAAGTCCTTGCAGAACCGTTGTCCATGAAACAGTACAGTCTCTACCATGTACTGAACCCCAGACCCGTTCACGGGTTGTAGAGGTTTTTTAGGTTAATTTAAAGTACCGGTTAATTTAAAGCACAGGTTTAAGGAAAATTAAAAAAAAAGCTTTTTTACATAAAACTATGTCATATATATATATATATGACATAAGTCTCTCATCATTTCTTAAAAAATTTCTACAGTCTCTTTCCACTATTTCCCTTTTAGTCATGTCTCTCTAACCTCTAATGTTCCTCAGGCGATCTTTTTTAAATTTTTCTTGTATCATTGCTTTTCTGATTTTTTTATTTTTATTTTAGATTTATTTTCTTCCTCTTCCTTATCTTATTAGATTGTTTATCTTACAATTTCGATGGGTGGATCATTTTTTTAGAATTTTTTATTTTTTTTTAAATTAAAAAGAATCTAGAAGAGGAAAATTATACATCTCACTTCCAATAAGAGCTTGAAGTCTTTTTGTATTGCTCTAAAGGACTGTAAGAGATGTGTAGTGGTTGATAATATTCAAAAACAAATATAAAGATTTTTTCTTTATAATTTAGTAATATTTAATTCGGTTCATGCAGATTTTAATTTGATTCAAAATCACTTTTTAAACCACCAATTTTGTTGTTTACCAGCGGCACAAGGGAAAGGAATAACTAATGAACTGTCCTCGTATTTTAGTAGTGTCTTTCTTTGCCTAATATTTCATTTGATTTAACCAAATAATATTTATAAACTTAACTGATTTATTTTGCAACTGTGTTAATGATTTTTTTTTCTTCTGGTTTTAGCTCGAAGCTGTTTTGGAAGTTTCTCATGAAAGGCAGTCTTCAGTCGAAGAGGTCGAAGAAGCAATGGCCAATGTGAAGCCTATGCAACCGCTGCTTCCTGGTTACAATAAGAGGACGGTTTCCATCTCTCCCAGGACGATACCTCCCAACAGGAGTCGAGGTGAGCAAAATGTCCATCGTCAAAATTATTTTACTATATCAAATAAAACTCATTCATTCTTTACTTTATCGGAAACCATGTGAGTGATGGTTGATGATTCCCAGAAGGTCGAGGATAATATTTAAATAGTAAGGATTAGTGATTGCAGAGGCTCGATGCCGATACCAATCACAGGAATCACTTGAATTTATTTATTTCTTAAATTTTGTATCCTTAATTTTATTCTTGTATGTGCATGGAGTGTTTTTTTTGTTTTGTTTTGCTCTTTTCATTGCAGTAAAATTTATTTCAACATAATTTTTTTTGTTTTAGCTTACCGTCCATTGGATACTTACCCCAGAAGTAATACTGAAAGAAACTTCATGGAAGTGGACTTTGCCAATTCATCTGTTAATTCTGGTAAATATGTTTCTTCATATATAAATATATTTAATATATATATATATACTTCTATATATATATATATATATATATATATATATATATATATATATATATATATATATATATACATACGTACACATCTTCATGCGTACTTATAAAAGGTTCGGCAGCATAATTTATTTCTTTTTTAACTTAGTAATTGCATAAATTAGAACATTTTTATTATTTTTTTATAATGTAGACATTTGCCTAAAGTTTTGTTTTACATAGTTTGAAGATCGAATCTCATAGGTGACGTTCCCCATTCTCCATACACTGAGTAAATTTATTCCTGGCGGTTTTCATGACTTGCCAGCATAGTTGGCTATTTATTCTGGATTTGGTCTTCAAATTTTGTAGGGTCTAGGGTCCTTGGATGGTTCACAAAAATATACAATTTCTATAAATCCGGGAGAGCGTTCCAGCCTCTCCAAATCATCCCTAATTGAAATGCGGTGCTCCGGTAAGTGTTCCCTCAAAACAGCCAACAATGATGGCGACTGAACTTTGTCAGGTAAAAACATTATAGTTCCGCTTCTCGAACCTATAGCGCTCCGTTATGACCTCAACCGACTGAATAGCGGGCATGTTAAAAAAATAAGTTACACTGTCACACCCTGTATATAGCGCATAAATATACCCTGTATATTATTTATATCGACATAACATAAAAAAAAAAAAGCTTTAAGAAAAAAATAACCTAAATTAGTTAATCAGAAGGGACCCATTTTACATGACACCAGACTACCTGTTTTCCGACAGACAGTGAAGAAACTAAACGAGTTGGATAATAATGTATAGAAAATTAGGGTAAATCTTTTGATAAAATAAAAATGTATCGATTTCATGAAATTTTAATACTAAATAACCTCCCCTTTGAAAACAGACGTATCATCTGAAATGACCCAATATCATAGATACTAGGTTATGTGCAACGGTGCTATTACCTTGCAATAATAATGTGAATTATATATCTGGTAAATATTTAAAATATCAAATTAATTATAAATAACTAGCTTGATTATAAAACATTTAAACAAACAAAACATTATCTATAAATAGCTTATAAATGTTGTAAATAAACAAAGAAGAGAGAGAGTAGTGTTAGATTGGGACACAGTAATGGCTATAGGTTTGTCAGAGCAGGCGACCACATTGGGAGCCAGGGCAGCCTGCGGTCAGCGCAACGGATGCCTTCTATTTACATTAGCACAATTTTCTCTACCATATTTGGAAAATTTTCTAATTATTTTAATTAGAAATTAAATAATTTTTAGATTATATAACAATAGAAATTATTGATTATATATAAATATCACTTTTTCGCATTTCCCATTACAATCTATGGTTTTATTACAATTTTTTTTTCCCTGAAATCTTAAGCTTTCCACATTGTACAGTGATACCTCGAGATACGAGTTTAATTCGTTCCATAACCTTGCTCGTATGTCAATTTGCTCGTATCTCAAAGCAATTTTCACCATTGAAAATAATTGAAATGTCATTAATTCGTTCCAGTGCCGAAAATGCTATCCCCAATTGTTTTTGTTATGTGTTTTTGAATAAGAAAAATGTATTTATAAATGGCAAATATTGACTGGCTTTAAACGAGTCTTCCAATTCCTCGTCCTTGGAAGTGCACAGGGTCTGATTCAGCACATCACCGTAAATCGCTCGTGCCTTCTCGCATATGATGCCCTGTGTTAAGTTATCGCCTTTAAGCTGCTTCGCCGTCACCCAAACCATCAGCAGTTTCTCCATCTTTTCATGGGGAGAGCTCTGGAGCTTAGAAATTATTGTAATGCCCGTAGCTGACTTTATACCCTTTATCGACTCCTTCTGTTTAAGCACAGTGCATATCGTTGAAGTACTACGCCCGTACTGCCTCGCCAAGTCGGCTACTCGCACAGCTTGCTTATTTTTTCTACAATTTCACGCTTTAATCCAATAGACATCATCTTCTTCTGAGCACTGACCTTTCCACACACTTTCTTCTGACTCAGTTATAAAAAGAAATGTGATAAAGTATGTAAATGAACAAAAAGCGCAAAGCCCTTGAAAAACTTAGCAAAGATGCATCGACAGCGAGGTTAACAAGCACACTGGGGGAATATCAAATGTTGCTCGTATTTCAAAACAATAGTACGCTCGCTCGACAGCTCGTATCTCAAATAACTCGTATGTTAAGGCACTCGTATCTCGAGCTGTATGTTTTTTTTCCTAAATTTGTTTTCAACTTAAATATTTCATCTTTCATTTGAAATGAAATAAATATGAAATTTAAATTTATCTGTATTTTTACCTTAAGAATAATAACTTCATAAAAGGAAAAAAAAATCTGAAATTTAATAATTTTTAATAAATACATTTATAAATTTTTTTTGTAGATAAGCATTAATTTAATTTATATTTTCTTTCATCTGTTATTAGGATATTTGTCCGATGGTGAGGTTTTACAATCGAAATGCCGAGACATTCCTGACGGATATCTTTCGGAAGGAGGTTGTACTCTTTACCAGAGAATACAAGATCACAGGTTAGTGCCGCATTTATTTTATATTAGTTTTTTTGAAGGTACGCAACCAAAATAATTTTAATATTAATCTAATATGCAATATATTAATTAAAATAACTCTTATATCGGCGAGCTAATCAGTGGCAGGTGCAAGGAGCTCGAAGGGTCAAGGCTCACAACCTTGGTAGTAATCTAGTCGGTGTGAAGCACCACTGACCCAAATCTACTGTTTTTCAACTGTTCAAAGCTTAGAGGAAAGTTCAGTAGAAGCTACTACTCCAAGTGGTAACCAATCCATCTTCGCCTTGAGCAAAGTATGCAGGCCTTCGGAATCTGGGGAGCCTTCATCAACATGCATTGAGGTATCGAAGACTTCAAGAAAAAAGAAAGTTGAAATCACGGGGTACTTGGTAGGCGAATCTGGAAAAAAAAATGATAATAACTCTTATATTAAAACGGCATTATTGCTCTGTTATAAGACCGGAGGTGCTATATGCTGCAGAATGCCTAGCAACAAATAGAAAAAGTTTGATCTAGAAACTAGAAATCAAACAAGACAGATATTGAGGGAAATCCTCGGTCCAATTAAAGAGAAGTTTTTAGGGCACATTGCTTGTATGAATCCGACGAGATTGAGCAAGCGGCGGATTTTCAGTTACTTCCTTAAGAAGAAATGCAAGGGAGCATCAAAGGTTGAAAACCAAAAAAAAAAAAGGTTAAGTCGGTCAATGAGAAATATCGACTTTAGCTTATTATAGGCACAAATTCCACAGACCAACTGGAGCCGATAGCAACAATAATTTTAAATAATATCAAATCAAAAGATTAGTGTTTTTAATATATACAACGAATACTAATTTTAAGTATGAATTCTACGTTTTTAACGCAAATAGTAAAGTCACAACCTCAGAAACCAGATAATGTGATCCTGTTATAAAAAAAGATGATTCTCATATTTAATGTTGTATAAGGAAAACTAAAATAATTTCTTTCGAAAAGAATTAATCAAGAATGTTCATAAGCTAATTTATATTTCTTTGAATGTAGAGATGGTTAAGAAAAAAAAAATTTCTGAAAAAGTTCATAAAATGCTTCTTCCAGCTGAGGGATTCATCTTGTACAGAAGCCGCCCATCTTTTTCAGCCCCTGCGTTCATCGTGGGTCATTTATCTCATTTGCCCGAAAATGAAAGCATTTATCTCATCTATGTAATTCATTCTATTTTCTACTAGTTATTTGTTCCTAACACCCTCTGTATTCTTTTTCTACAACCTATCATTAGGGTTAACGTTTCTCCTTTATTGCTACTTGCTAAGTTCATTTATCATTAATATCGTCCTTGTTATCATTCTAATTATAACCTTACAAAGCTAAATCCTCTATGACTGTTTGCAACTCAGGGATTTGACTGACATTAAAATACTCTTGCTTAGAATATTTTTTCTCGATGGCCTGGTACCTCGACGATTTCGTCTTCTTCAGGCATCTAGCAAGTATCTTCAAACAATCTTCGAAGTCTTGTATATGATAAGTCGAATAATTGATGAGCGTCATATTCCAGAGGCTCTGATCGATTGCTCCATTGGATACACACAAAGCTATGTACAATGCGGAAGCTGCTATTATTGAAGGTTTTAGATAGCATAAATTATATGACATGAGAGCGACATCTGTGAGGTAAATTGCACAGGACTGTTCTGTAGCTGTCGCCTTTGCTACGTTGCAATACCTTCTGACGAAGTGGGCCGGCACTGGCCTTCCAAAGCTGCACTGCATCTCCGTCACAATTCTCATTTCCATTTTCAGGATTTCTTCAGTCGACAGAGAAGAGTCGCATACAAAAAGCAAGTCGTTTATTTCCAGCGGTATTATTTCTTCATATTTTGAAGCTATGAAAACTGCTGCCAGGGCTATCAGCTGCAAATCCTTTCTTCTATTCAGCGAATAATCCTCTTGAATGTATCTGTCTATTATCGATATGCATAATTGAAAGGTTTCGTGAACGAATTGGAAGTGCTCGTTGATCTCTACTAGCCAGTCGACGAGGGCAAAGCGGGTATTTTCCCCAAACCTAATCTCCATCGAGGCATTGCTGCTAATCTGATACTTGTCCTCTATACGCTGCAGGTACTTATAAATATCATTCGCATATTCACTTACCCTAAAAAGGCTTGAAAGCCTGCGCCTTCTGGTGATTTGAGGTGACTTATTTGTATCATCCTTGGGTTCTTCTCTTGTGACAGGTCCCTTTTTTGCAACAATCGACCTCTTTGTTTTCTGTTTTACTTGTTCTTTTATCTGTATTTTTTTTATACCATTTTTCAATTCTAAATATTTACTTCTTGTAAGGATTGTATTTTTTATTTCTCCTAAAGCTTGCCTTTCTATGCGTTTCTGTCGAGGTTTCCTTTCAGGTATGGCATTTTCGACATCTACATAGACTTTGAATTTTTGCATCTTAGTTAGGTATTTTTAGCGTTAGTTTGGTAAAAATTTTATAATAAAACAATTTTTTTTTAAAAGAACAAAACTTCAATGAAACACTTTAATTGTATTAATAATTTTTTTTAAATAAATAAAACCATTACAGGTGTTGTGCTCTTTCATATGTTATAAATATTTTCTTGCTCAATTATAAATATATGATAAATATTTATTCTATTTCTAAACTAATATCCTTGAAAGATATTGCAAATATTAGTTTAAATTAATTGTGTAAGAGTAATAAATATTGTTGTATTGTTTTATATCATTATGTACATTATTATACCTTGACCATAAATGGTTTGTATACAAAGGTTACATCTCATACTACAAAGCTGAAATTGCAATCACCATTCCAAACTTTTCGAAAAGTATTTGTACCCTTTTAAGGGT
Source organism: Arma custos (assembly GCA_037127475.1). Classification (NCBI taxonomy): domain Eukaryota; kingdom Metazoa; phylum Arthropoda; class Insecta; order Hemiptera; family Pentatomidae; genus Arma; species Arma custos. The sequence continues at coordinate 111,712,853 of CM073762.1, read as the reverse complement.
CTACTATTAGGTTATTATTGTTTATGAGTTTATGCTGTATACATTTTTGTCTCTATATTGCCAATGTTTGATTATGAATATTGTATTACGCCTTTTTTCTTGTCTTGACAATTTTAAACTTATATTGTTTTAGCTCCTTACTTATTTTTTTTTTTTCTGTGAAAGCAATTCTTTGTACGCGAATTAGTCTTATCTCTTTCAGAATGTCAAATTTTCCTAACCTGAATAAACGCTCGAGTCAATAGATTTTTTTTTGAGTGAGAAAGAAAATGTGTGTAAACACATTAAGAATATTACAGACAAATAGAAATGTCATTGATGAAGAAATCAATTCAATAATAAACAATATAGGAGGATTTTCTTTAGTACCAAGAAGTAAAAAAAAAAGTTATAATACATAACAAATAAATCACAACAAAATCTAATTTAGTAATAATTGTTGTATCCCTTGTGTGAGAGGGAGAGTGAGGCATTGTGGGAAGTGGAGTTGAGTTCCGAGTGTATCCAGGCCAGTCTTAATTTTGTAGTCTTGTGTAGTTCAAAATGAGTCAATATAGTCTAAAACCGAAAAGTGTTATTTATTCCACAACAATAATATGTTATACATCTATATTAAAAAAAAGATAGTATCAGTTCCTTAAGTTGTTGCTTCGAGTTAAGTAACAACAAGTTTTAACTGTTCATTTATTTCGTTTTTTAACATTCTCGAAAATTATTTGAGTTTTCGTATTAAATAAAGAGTGTAGCGTGTAAATGTTGCTAATCATTTCTTTTTGAAATTATTACCAAAATACTACACATTTCCCATAATTACATTCTCTTTTTCGTACTAAACCTCACAATTACATGTATTTATGGAAAATATTTAGCAGAAAACGAATGAAAAGTTAAAACTTGTTGTGATTCAAATCGATGTGACAACCTACAGAACTGATACCGGATGTGACAACCTACAGAACTGGTACCGAATGTGACAACCTACAGAACTGATACCAGGTGTGACAATCTACAGAACTGATACCAGATGTGTCAACCTACAGAACTGATACCAGATGTGACAACCTACAGAACTGATACCAGAAATAAATAAATAAACCACTGAATCTTTAAAACTGAAAGTAAAACTTAGATATACTTAATTCATGTTATACAGTTATAATAAAGACAAATAATACACAAACACTGGCTAAATAACATATCTATTGATCCCAAACTCATACTTTCAGGAAACCTTATAAACCCCTTAGAAAAAAAATAAATTCAATCTTTATCGCTTTTAAATTCTGATCCAGTTTCTAATTGTATTTGGAAATAACATGTTAATAAAGTACAGTTATTTTGGATTGATGTTCAAAGTATAGATGATATATCAACATCCCCAATGAATTAGTAGTTAAGTCAAATTTTGTTCATAACTAGGTAACTGTATTGAGAGTTGCAGAGTGGTGTCGTATTTGTAGTTTTTGGCTTGAAATGGAATTGAAATATAAGGAATAACTCCTTTTCAAGCCAATGCCTTACTTAGCCCCTTATTTACTAAGAAAATGATTCCACTTCTCTAAGCACAAAAAATCATTTTGGATAAAAAATCTGAAATAAGCACTTATTCATCGGGACTGTAGATATATCCATTGATGACCTTTTTGACATAATTTCATCCTTTGAATTATTCTAAAATTCTGGAAGTATTTCACAGCTTCTTCTTCCGAATACTGCAATTCCCAGTATGGGGGGGGGAGTGTTTTTAATTGTTTTGACTATTTAAACAGTCGGTACTTGTCCAATATAGGGGCGCCAATATGCTTTTAACACTGATTAGTCTAGGGACTGTCAAACAAGAATCAAAGCTGGGCGAGATCAGCTCCCTTTGGGTTTCCAAACCCTTATAAAAATTATTTTATAGACCTCAAATAACTAATAATTACACAATAATATAATAGTAATAACAATAAAAGGGTCGTTTTATTGATAATAATAATAAGAAATATTTAATAAAAACACAATTTAATAGTAATCAAAATTGAAGGAACGAATAACCTAAGGAAATAACCTAATATATTGTACACAATAATAATTTAGATATCTACAGGCCAGTTGAATGATATAATATTTCATTAAATAGGTCCTTACACTGCCCCATATTCTCTCTATACTTTATTATATTTATACTGGAGAATGGATTTTTCCCAATACATAAAAATAACTAGGAATAAAAAAAAAAGGTATACTGTAATGATATTTTGCGGAAATGTTGGAAAAAGTATAGCCTTCTGGAAAGTTTCATGGAAGACGCTACCCTATTCTTGTGTGACAGTCTCTAGACTAGTCAGTGTTACCAGTATAATGGCGCCCCTATATTGGATAAGTACCAAACAGTCAATATCAAAATTACACCAAATAACTTTTTTTTAAATTTCAATGAAATTGACAACTGTATTATACTAATACAACAAGTAAATAGGATGAATGGTAAATATCGGCATGAATAAAGACAAGTAGAGAAACTCCTCAGTGGTAGTACTCAAATAAAAAGTTCAACTTAGAAGGTCACGTGGCCATCTTCTTTTCAGACGCCTCGGAGGGTTATCAGGAATTGAAGAGGTTGCCAGGTTTGAGTGGGAATGGAATCTGTCATGAAAAGATTGATATCGGGTTCGGGCAAAATCAGTAACATATGGGATATTAAGTTTAGTATGGATTAGTTTGTTCGTAAAAATGTTAGGAGGATTGATGATTTTACGAAGATTTTGTATTGTAAGGATTGGATACGAGAGGAATTCGATGGCTTAGTGAAGCCTTCAAGCTCTACTCCTTAGGTCCAGATGGGTCTAATGATTGTCAAGATGAGTCTATAAAAAAAAAAAAATATATATATAATTATTGAAATTTACAACTGTGTACAGAATACATCAAGTAAATATAATGAAAGATAAATCATGTCCAAAGGCAAGTAGAGAAACTACCCAGTGGTAGTACTCAAATAAAAAGTTCAACTTAAAAGGTCATGAGGCCATCATCTTTTCGACGCCTCGGAGGATTATCAGGAATTGAAGAGGTTGCTAGGTTTGGAACTAGTGGGTTTGAGTGGGAATTAAGTTTGTCATGAAAAGATTGATATCGGATTTGGGCCAAATCAGCAACAAATGGGACATTAAGGTCATTATAGATACTTCGTGACAAAGTAAGGAGAATTGAGGATTTTACGAAGGATCTTGGATTGTAAGGGTTAAATAGGAGAGGAATTCGATGGCTTAGTGGATCCCCAAAGCTCTACTCCGTAAGTCCAAATGGGTCTAATGATTGTCATGTATATGAGTCTTTTGTAATTAATTGAGAACTGAGAGCGTTTGTCTAGTAAATGTTGAAGTTACGTAGTTACTTGTCGTTTCAGTCTAGTATCAGGATTCCGAGTTAAGCGTTTGTCAAGCTGTAGTCCTAAGTACCGGGCCTGTTTTACAGGAATCGTTGGGTGTTATTAAACGGTACAGTGGGACAGGAAGTCGTTGGTTTACGACGGAGGCAACAAATCAACACAACGGAAAACAATTCAATAACGATAACGCAATAAATAGAGAAATAACTCTAATAGACGAGTGATATAAATATGTTACCGGAAAATGAGATATGATGATATAATAATGAGGAAGGTTCGATGCAGACTGACTAATACACAAGTACCCTAATATCTGCCTTTCTCTTCACTTAAAGCAGCAGTCCCAGCGAAAGTTTACCTCTATGGAAATAAATAATGAACCAGGGGAATCGATAACGGCCGAAGCAGTGTCGACAATCGATATTCCGAGAGAGAGAGAATCGATACAAGAGGTGTAGTGTGACGGAAGCCTTCCTTCCCTTACCTGGCCCAACTCTGACGTCAGTTCTTCTATTGATTCGCCTTACCTCAACTTCTCCCTATTTGTCCTTCTTCTGCTTCTACTTCTTCAATCTATCCATACACACACACATACACATATACATATACATATATATATATATATATATATATATATATATATATATATATATATATATATATATGTGTGTTACATGTTTTAACTGTTTATTCGTTTAATTTTTAATATTTTCCAAAAATACAAGTTATCCTGAGCTTTTTTAGTGCGGAAATGGTGTAATTATGGGTAATGAGAAGATTTCGGTAATCATTTCATCTAGAAATAAAAGTTTCTACTAACATTTCGAAGTATGAATAATATACGTTTGTTGATAGGTCCATTTTTAGATCAAATGATTACACACACAGTCTCAAGGATACCCACTTACGAGACGCGAGTATAGTCTACGTTTATTTATACATCCTGTTAAAAGTGTCCTATCATGCACAATGTAGATCTAAGCATGCTTAATATATTTTTTTTTCTATTCAAACAGAGTCTAAAGTGTGAGAGAGTAGTTATAACAAAACTGGCGCAAAGTATTCGACTCAGGAGTTAGGATCTGTAGTGTTTCTAAGCCAACGATTGTTCTGGAATGTGTTTCGGGCGAGATGACACTCAATCGCTAGGCCCCCCCTCCCCATTCCTAATTAAGTATTTAGAGTTTCTGAGAAATTGAGGAATCTTCACGGATGATCGTAAACCCCACAAGTTAGCTCAATAATTAAGTGCTTTACACACTAAGCTTCCCCGCTTCATGGATATGTATTTAATAATGACAACAGTTTTATGATGCTTAATACCGATACACGCCACCGCATAAACCCAAATCACCTAAAATCAATCCTCCCATATACGTCTCGGACATTTACCACTCGCCTCAGAGCTTCATAGCGTTTAAAGGTGCGTTTACACGTGAGAGAAACTCGCCGAGAGTGCTCTCGAGAGTAAGTCACAGAGCCCTTTATACGGGAGAGTGAAATTCACCCTAGTCCACTCTCGGAGAGCTATTCGCCATGGCAACTCTCGAGAGTCCCTTCAGACCGTTTACACGGGCGATTTCTATTAGTTCTGAGAGTGACTTCTAATTGTAAACATCTCGTGATTCCAGTTCATCGCTATCAGTTCTGGAATTATTTCTACTAAACATATACATTATTTGATGTCTTCAAGGAAAAGAGAAATAGCAACGGCTTTGATGATTTTGTGTATGTCAAAGAAAAACGAATTAAGGGAAAAAAAAAATGGGTCAGGTCTTGGGTCCAAAGACGGAATGATTTAGTTCTAGGCGCTTACCACACATTGACCCGGGAATTGGAACTAGAAGACGCCCAGCAATTTGGAATATTGTGAATTTTAAAATGTATAATTTTTATTTTTTATCTGAAATAAACTTACCTGATTTCTCAAATTGTGGATTTTTTTCCTTTGCATTTGTATCAAAATTTGTTCAATTTTTTAACTCTATTCTTCTAATCTCGCTCCTTAATTTCCCCAAAGGATTGGGTGAGACTCGTCGTATGCTTCGATGAGCCTGCAAACTTCCTCGTGCGTCCATTTTTTTGGTAAAGACATTCTTGAGAGTACTCTCGGGAAGTCAAACTGGAATTGAATGTCTGAGAGTAACTCTCAGGAGCGTTTACACCTCCTACTGTGACGAAAGAGGGGAACTCTCGGCGAGTTCCCCCTCTACTTTCGGCGAGAACTCTCAGGACCCTTTACACTTGCGAGTTTTAATCTCGAGAGTAAACTAGCTACTCTCGATTGTTAAAAACTCGCACGTGTACACGCACCTTTAGTGATTCGTGCTTTACTGTTCCAACAATTTCGCTTTTTCTAGTTTTCCTAGTAGAAACCCCAAGTGCTTAAACTGTATCAGTTCCGTAGGTTGTCGCTTTGATATGAGTCACAACAAATTTAACTTTTCCTTCCTTTTCTCATTTAATATTTTCCACTAATACGACTTATCATGAGCTTTAGTATGGAAAAGAGAATGTAACTATGAGGAATGTGTATACTTATGTAATCATACAGATTTTTTTATTGTTTTGTTTTGGTTTTTCCATACTTATCCAACCTTTTCCAATAAATATCCGCTCCTAGTTCTTGATAGTGAGGTGTCGGGAACAGAAACAATGCCCCCCTCAACAATGGATAATGGAATGAGGCAAAGACCGAAACCCTGTTCTTTCCCCTATGAGGTTGGCACCCCTGCAGTTACCCTCGCTTCGAGGGCGTTGGTACCCCTGCAAGGAGGGAAATTTCACAACTTAATCTCCCCGGCACTTAATTTATATCCCTATCATGGCCGCAATGAAGGGAGGGGCCCTTTATGTTCTTAATCTCGCCTCCGCGACGTTTAGAGAAGCCTTCCTCTTCAGCCTGCGGAGGAACTGATTCCTGAATGCAATTAGCGAACTCTATAGTAGTATCTTGGTACTTGTGTATTAGCCGGTCTTCAGTGACTGTTATCCGGCATTGTTTATAACCTAAACATTGATAATTCCTTTACTGATAATACCGAACTTCTTATTCGTACTATAGAAAATTGAAATCTACAAAATTTAGTAATAAAATGCTAATTCTTGACACTTCTAGCAACGTTCCTCTTTTTATATAAATAAATGTTGGTGTTTGTTCATTTAACGTCGCTTTATGCTATTATGGCTAATCGGACGTAAGCTTTAGTATGGAAAAGATAATTTAATTATGTTTAATGAGTAGATTTCGGTGAGTATTTAATCAATAAATAAAAGTTTCAACCAACATTTTGATTATATATGTTTGCTGCAACGTTCATTTATATTCCCATAATCCCACTCTCTTTTCCATACTGAAGTTCACGGTAACTTGTATTTTTGGAAAATATTAATAGGGGAACGAATGAAAAGCTATTACTTGTGAATCAGCATGAAGCTACAACCTGCGGAATAATTACCTTAATTTTCATTCTTAAATTCTATTTAGAAAATATATAAAAGTGTTGATAAGCTAAATATTTTCAAAAATTTAATTGTATTTAATGTAAACGCGTCGCTTAGGTTACTCCATCCTGCTCAAGCTCAGCGTGATCTAAGAGGCCTTGTAGATATTAGGTTTATTCCAACATCCTGTCCTCAAGGTTTGCTTGCACAATTCAGGGACTTGTTTCTGCGCATGCTCGAGTCCGAACCAGGTTCGAGACTAGTCGCATTGTGTCGGATAATGTTTTCTTCCAAGCCGGGACAGGATTACGGTACTATGATTTTTGAAGAGGGAACTTCTTTAGCCGCGTTTAACGACTTTTGGTAGGGGATAAATTTGTAGGTTCGCGTCAACAACATGCTCGATACTGGCGACACCTAGTCATGATTGCATGAACTATTAATGAACGTCAGTATTACAGTTGATAGTTTAACGCGACACCTCAGATTCGGCACCCACTACTGGCAAAAATCTTAGGCCGAAACGTTGGCACATTAAAATAAGTTTTGATTATTCTGTGTTATCTTTGAAATGCACCTACTGACCAATTCAATCCATTCTTAGATTTAGCCAGTCAATTATTTTCCACTTAAAAATATATAATACTGAGATACAATTGATAGATCTAATGGAATACATCCTCTAGCTACGGTATATGAAACACACCCACACAGATATATATATATATATACATATATATATATATATATATTCCTGTACCACTACAACCCGGGAAGGGTCTGGGGTTCAGTGCATAGTAGAGACTGTACTGCTTCTTGGAGAAAAGCTGTGCAGGGAGGTGATTTGTCCTAGATCACGCTCGACCGACAGATTTCCTCCCCCCTTATTTTGGGTTCCCACTTTATATAGGCTGGGTGAACACCAGGACGATGCCAGATCCCATAGGTTCCATCTCCGGCTCCTAACAGATTAAATAATATTCTTGCCACCAGCGGGTTTAGAACCCAGGACTTGGGCATTGCAACTCAGCGCTCTACCACTGAGCCACTCCGCTCGCTCACACTCTCTCTCTCTCTCTCTCTCTCTCTCTCTCTATATATATATATATATATATATATATATATATATATATATATATATATATATATATATACAAATTCTGCCGAAAATCCCCACATCAGTTATTGTTTCCATTAGAGATTTCTAAAATCACGATAAAAAACATATTATTATTATTACGTTGGTGCTACAACCCGCAGGCGAGTCCTGGCCTCCTCCAACACCAATCGCCATACTCTTCTATCGTTGGCCGTCGTTATCCAGCTGTTGGCAGCACCAGCTACACAATCCATCCATCGCAGTCTTGGCCTACTAATCGCTCGAAGTCTCCGCAACTGCCTCGTCATTAGTACCCTTGAAGTGGCATTCATTTCCGCTCTGGCGACATGAACTGCTCCCCAAAGACGATTTAATTGTATCCCTGTAGTGGTATCTATATCGTTAAGCAGGTTATAAATGTCCTCGTTTGTTCTCCACCGCCATTATAAAATATATGTATTTAATAAAATTACATCCGTATTGCTATACTGGCTTTACTGCCCAAGCTGTGATCTCAGGGAAAAGTCAGATCCTTTGATCGGAATATATTTAAATACTAAAATGGGATGCCACCCTGAGATCGTTATACTTAATATATAGTAATTTGATGTTATTGATAAATAAGAGACTTATGTAGTCTTCTCCAAAGGTTGGTGTGGTTGACTGACCAGGAGTTGTTTATTAAATAAGAATAATTAAAGAATAACATTATATTTATTGGTGCTGATCATGGTTATAGACTTAATAAAACTTATACACTACTTGCAACAAAAGGGGAAGCTATAGGTTACTTAGGTGGTACATGTGGCTTCATTCTGCATCCTCCTCCTTACGTCTTGACTTGACGGCGTCTTCTGAACAACTCCCTCTCTTGAAAGTAAAGGTAATAAATCCTAAGGGTCGTTTTACTCTACCTGGCCCAGGCCCCCTACCATACTCACCTGTAGCAGTAGAATGTTGTGAAAACATGTTTTTCCATGACCTCTTATGCAAGTGTGATAGTTGACAGTGTACGTCATGACAGGACTGCTTCTGCCATCGTGTATACTGCATGATAGTGGTTGTTCTTACAACATGTATTATTGACGTGACAGTTGACAGGACTGCAACCGCTATCTTATATACTGCATGATAGTGGCTGTTATTGCAGCATTTATGTTTGTCTTGATAGTTGACAGTGTACGTCATGACAGAACTGCTACTGCCACACGTAAGGGGATGTTTACCGTAGCGGTGATCTTCCTATTGACTGCAATCAGGCTGGGTCGAGGAAGGTGACCGGAGATTGGTTTTCCCTGGTAGTTACTTGCGCGATATTACTTCCTCCTAAGCTTTATTTTATACGATTTAATTTGGTTTCAAAAATTTAATTACCGTTTTTTTCATTGTTTTTTTTTAATGAAAAATTCTTTATCCGCGCTTAGCCACTTTTGCTAGAGTATGAACATGTGGGTTCGCGTCAGCAACATGTTCGACGCTGGCGACACCTAGCCGCCTCTGCATGAGTTATGCAATTTATTTTAATCAACTTTAGTTTAAAGGTTCCTCAAGGTAGTATCCTTGGCCCAATCCTTTATACAGTTTATACAGCTGACATCCCAACTCATCCTAATACTATCCTTACCACGTATGCTGATGATACATGTGTATTATCAGTCAACACCAATCCAGTTATTGCACCCCAATGCCTCCAATCCCATATCACTGATCTTGAAGAATGGTGTCAAAACTGGAGAATTAAAATAAATTCTCAAAAATCGCATCAAATCACTTTTACCTTACGTCGGAAACCAACGACTTCCTGCCCTACAGTATCCTTTAATAATATCCCACTGGTGCCTGTAGAACAGATCCGATACTTAGGGTTGCACCTCGACAAACGATTAACCTGGAATCCTCATACAAGACTGAAAAGACAAGAAACCGCTCGACGTTTCAGGCTACTTCAATACTTACTAGACAAACGCTCTAAGCTCCCAATTAACTACAAAAGACTCATCTACATGACCATCATACGACCTATTTGGACTTACGGAGTTGAGCTATGGGGCTCCACTAAGCCATCGAATTCCTCTCGTATCCAATCCCTACAATCCAAAATCCTTCGTAAAATCCTCAATGCTCCTTATTTTGTTAAAAATAAAGTCATCCATAACGACCTTAATGTCCCTTTTGTTGCTGATTTGGCCCGAACCCGGTATCTATCCTTTCATAACAAACTTCATTCCCACTCAAACCCTCTAGTTTCAAACCTAGCTTCCTCTTCAATTCCCGATAATCCTCCGAGGCGTCTGAAAAGAAGATGGCCACGTGACCTTCTTATTTGAACTTTGATTTGAGTACTACCATTGGGTAGTTTCTCTACTTGTCATTATGTAACACGCATTCTATTTACTTGTTGTATAATTGTAATACAGTTGTAAATATCAATAAATAAATTTAAAAAAAAAAGTTTAAAGGTTAAAATTCCATTGATACTAATAATAATTTAAACCATTAACTGTTTCGACATTGTAACTTACTGGCATATTTACAATAATATGCTGTATACAACAATAACGTTTAAAATGTTTTAAAAAAATAATAAAAAGATAAGACTACTGGCGAATATATGAGATTGTACAACGCGGAATCGCAGAGGCATCGATAATATCATTGAAGTGAAAGCGTCGAGAAGGTTCAGAACAGTCTTGTAAAGTTGTTGAGCTTGGTGTCGAAAGAGTTAATAAAAAGTTGCTAAGCGCTGTAGTCGAATGGTAAACCAAACTTCCGAGGGGTAGACCAAAGCGTCACTGGGAGGATTGCGTTAAGATTTATTCGAGTGTCGGCATGGAGCCTTCGATTTCGATAAACCTTATTATTGTTTATAAGCATTGTAACGCACGAATGATGTTTAGCATAGAAAGAATACTACGCATGGAACGAAAACCATAAACTAACGATTTATGTATCATTGCAAAGGTTGTCAAATTCCTTCCAAAACTTTGAATGGTCATTTAAATCGGGCCATTATTATCAAAGGTACGGAACTATACAGTCATAATATTCATTATGATTTATGTATCCTCGTGGTGTTTATATATGAAGGATATATATAAGGAAAAACAACAACTTTGCACCATTTAATTAAATTATATACTTTTATTTTTCGTTGATATTGGCATGCATCAAAACAATACTTAAACAAATTATCAAATACTCTATAACCAGTGATTAACATTTAATCAGTGCACTATCTATGTAAATTATAACATGCAACGATAAATAAATAAACATAAGTAAGGTAACATAAAAAAAAAAGATGACATACAAAATATTAAGCATACCGCAAACCGGGGTGAATAGAAACGAAACTTCATTTTTTTATGTATAATTTATTTCCTACATAACTATGTGTTAATTGTGGCAACTATTTTTTTTTTTTTTTTAAGTTGCTATACTTTAGGCTGAAAGGGAAATAATGGTTTGTTTGGTTAGTAGCAGAGGTTCCTGTTTGTATGTCTTGTTGAATTTTACCACACGATTTTTCTGTTTTTTTATCCACTTTCATTTTTCCAGGTAAGTCATAATACGTAGTGTTCTTCAAAGTAAATCGCTGTACAAAGCATAGTTTAATTATTAATATAAATGATTAAGGCTTACTTTAAGCTTTAACTTTAAAAATATTATTCATGTTTTTTAAGTTAGGTTCTCAGAATTTATGGGGTGAATAGAAACACATAATTTTTGGTGTTTCTATTCACCCCACAAGAAAAATTTAATACTAAATCACATTTATACTATATAAAATACAAATTGTGTGTTTTATATTTATGTTAGACTCTTATTTGACACAGCAGGACCCTGTAAAGTGCTTAGAAAATACCGGTGGTTGGAGGGGGCTACAAAAAGCATGATCCAAAAACAATCGAAAATGCACTTTCTGACATACAGAAGGGATTAAGCCTTCGGAATTCTGCTGAGAAACATGGTTTGCTGCATTATAGTATTATATATCGACACTTGAAAAGAGTTCTCAATTTGAAGAACCATGGTGGTCAGACAGCTTTATCTCTCGATTCAAAGGCATGATATTTTTCAAAGATGACCTGTCCGATTTCACAATTTATTAATCATAATTTAATCTTGTTAAATACGGTAATTATCCACCTATTCAATTTCTTTACTTAGAGTTATGTAACTTCTTTTGGTTATGTACTGAAATAAATCATTACGTTGAGAAATAGATTTGTATTTATCCATTTACAAATTAAAAATACCATATTTAACTGTTTCCATTCACCCTCGATTCAGTTCAATAGAAAAAATTATGAAATCGAAGTACTGTTTCTATTCACCCCCATTTGCGGGGTGAAAAGAAACACCCTGTTTTAATTTTTTTTCTTTAAAATGAAATAAAATTAAATACTATAAACAAATAGGTCTAACAGAGACCTGTGTTTGGTAAAAAAATTGTGTATCTAGAACAACTACAAATATGGAAAATTTCAAACCAAAGTTGAAAATTGTTTCTATTCACCCCGTTTTACGGTACAAAAGCATGCATACCTACAACATATACTTGCGCATATCTCATTGCAAACATTTAATGTCGGCCCACTAATAGACTACCATTATTCATATGCATAAAAGACAACAGAACAAAAGAACAGTAATCGGTTGTTACAGTATTTTTTAATCCTATCTAACAGCTATTGAATCATCAGTTATGGCCAAAGATATATCTACAGCCCCACTACAATAAGTGGTTAAGTCTAATTTTCTCCAAAATGAGTTTCTTGTACTTGAGTTAGTGGAATCGAGTTATTTTGATAGTGAATAAGGGACTAAGTAAGGCATTGGCTTGAAAAGGAGTTATTTCTTATATTACAACTCCATTTCAAGCCAAAAACTACGAGAATGATACGATTCCGGTTATCTGAAAGCAGTTAACTCTCTTTGGACAAAATCCGACTTAACCACTTTTTGTAGTGGGCTGTAGATATAACGTCTTTAAATAACGTATAAATATAAAAAAAAATAATCAGCTGTTGTTAACATACTATTAATTTAAAACATTTCCTCCAAATATAAAATACACTTTTTGAAAATTAATTACATTGGTACTATGATTTAATTAATTACAATTAATTAAACTGAAGTAGATAAAATTAATCCATTATCTTCGTAAGGAATCGTTTTAGCTGCACAGCTGGCCTGAGCGGATGCCAGTTGGTCAGTTTGAAAGGACAACTGGTTTTAGATTTCGGTTTACAGCAGGCTTTGTTGAACTTAACTTTTGGTAATATCGATGTCTTAGTTCGCATGTGTGTTAAATGCCGAAAGCAAGATTTTACAGGAGTCAACTTTGGTAATAATTTATCACAAGAAATACAGTTCAAGTTTAAGCACACAATACATTTTGTAACCTTCAAAACGATCTATGACTTCCTGATCACAACTTTACGATATCATTTATATAATAAAAGCCATTTTTGAAAAATTTGCACTTAACACATTAAAGCATCGATATATGAATAGCAAGTTCGGGGGAAAAAAGTTTCAGAGCGGTCTAAGTACGATAATTAAAGAGTTTTATTTTAACCTTTTTAGATTATAAATGAAATGAATCAAATATATATGAAGTTGATGGATTCAACATACTGAATTTATTGTGTGTCGAGATAAAAATTAAACTGAATTTCTCTCTTTAAAAAAAGTAAATTGATTTTTATTATTACAATAATTTCTTGTAACTGATTTACAAACTCATACTGTGCAGTCTTACCTTTAAAAAAAAAGAAACAACATTTTAAGCTTATATTTCACAGGCTGTTTTTCAAAACAGTTTTCGTTAAACTAAAAAACAACACACAAATCAGAATAACATCCCCGCTTCTTCTCTGAACAGCTGTTACCATGGGAACCTTAGCGGTATTATTTAAATGAAAGACATTTAGAGACGTACACCTTTTATATAAATAAATTTACATATACATATATATCAATTTTTACGTTGGCTAAGCGCAGGCGTTGATATTAGCCATAAAATGAATCACGCGGCGGTAGAGTCGCTGGGAGACAGTGCCCCACTGTTCTGTCGCTATCTGATCGCGGAAGATAGAGGGTTTACAATCCTCTGGGAAACTTCTCTTCCGTGCCTAATGAAATCCTACTGCCTCTTATAATATCTTACACCCATAATAGATGGAATCAAATGAAAAAAAAAAAAAACCTTTACCGCCATGAAGGTCCTGGTGTTTAGTACATAGTAGAGACTATATTGTTTCTTGGGAGATTTGTCTTAGATAACGGTCAACTGTCAGATCCCCCCCCTTATTTTGGGTACCTATTTTATAGAGGCTGGGTGAGCCCAGGGAGTGTCTTGGATCCCATAGGATCAATCTCCGGCTAACAGATTAAATAAAAGTCTGCCAGTGCGCGGGATTCGAACCCAGGACCTTCGGCTCGGTAACTCAGCGGTCTAACACTGAGCCAGTCTGTTCCCTTATTCTATAGGAAAAGTTATTTATGTATTTTTTTTTTTATTTTGTGAATACATGTAATAATAATATTGATAAGGTGCTAACCGAAATCGAAAGCTCGACTAGCTATAAGAAGAGGTGGTACTTGTGTGTTAACGCAGCTACCGCAGTTATTTTTGCCTACTTGTTCCCACGCGCGAGCAGTTACAATTTGTAACAGTTATCTTGTATAACAGCTATTTTGCATAACGTTTTTAAATCTATTGGGGTTAGGGGTGGTTTGTGTTAGAAATATAATGTATAATATAATCATCTGTTAGGATTATAACTGTTACAGAATATAACTGCATGCGAACAAGTAGGCAAAAATAACGGTGACTGCGTTAACACACAAGTACCGAAGAGGTTACACAAGATAAGGTTTCATGCTGGCTAATGTGCAAGTACCTTCTATAGTTCAAGTCAACTGTTCTCCAATTCAGGCATCATTAGAAGAGGAATAGTTATTGTCATATTAAAGCACATCTCACATCAACAGCTAGTTAGGTGAACTCAGATATGTTGTAAATAAAGGAACGGGCCACCCCTGACCAATAAGGAAGACCCCAGGTGTTCAACAAAAGGAAGTTGCCTGTTCCTTTGGGAAGTCGAGTCTTTTCGCCCTTCTTTAATATTTATGGACATCTGCAGCCACTTTTCCTCGGGTTACTCCAGCCCCTATACCTTAGCACTCCTCTGGGATTAATGCTTCCGCATATTAACGATCCGATTCCCGAATCGGTAAATAATTAGATTTCTTTTTAGTTGAAGAATAAAAATAAGGCGTTACGTAGAATATATGGTCCAAAAAAGGATGAGACCACTGGAGAATCTAGGATGTTACATAATGCGGAATATCGTCCGGTTAATATTATTCAAACGATAGCGTCATGGAGATTAGATGGGCCTGGAAAGTTGCTAAAAAGTTAATGAACGCTTTGCCGACCGGGAAGCGTCTGTTGGGTAGACCGAGGCGTAGGTGGGAAGATCGTGTTAAGAGTGGTCTAAAGGATTAGGGGACAGAAGTTTGTTGGAGCCTCCTGGTTCGCTAAGCCTTATTATTATTTAGGTCGATATCGATATTATATATCGATACCTTCGACTCTATTGTTAAATATCAGAATTAAGTTTAAGTCTTTGTTTACTTCTATTAACCCGTGATCGCCTAGGGCGTGAAACAGCGCCCTCTATTTTCGCATACCGTTGTCGAATGTAAACATGTTTGCCTTTTATCAATCGATTCTTGAAACGGTCAATTCATATATTTTCACAATAAATCGATTGTGACTTGACTAATTATTTATATTAAGTTTCGGGGTAGTATTATTTTTTTTTGTCGCCCCCTCCTCACACACATACAAATGTAAGAAGTAATTTTGACGATAGGACGGACATCGATCGGTGCAGGCGCACTGAGCAGCCCCAGTCCTCACATCGGCTGGCAGCAGTTGTCTCGCAGCCCGAGCCAGTGTTTGTGTTTGTCTTGTTCAGTCTTCGTCTATCTCTGTCTCTTTCTATCGCACAACGGTTTGTTTACAATCATACTATACGATATAACAATATACGTAAAGATATTGAAATTCCTGACTTACCTCCGCCTGTTTCAATGTACGTTATTAAAGAATCGAAACTGCTTTTGCCGATTATATTCAATCCAATCACTGCTTTGTTAAAACTGACTCTCTTCTGAACAAGTGATGACTTGATAATAACAAACAAACAATTTTATTTTTTTAATAAACTTTCATGATATTTATTCCATTCTTTGAAAGTAAACACGATTTCATAAAATATAAACATTATTATATTTACACTAAATAGCTTTATTTAAAAAAAATAATTTATGAGAACAAGAAATTATGTTGTTAAGGAATTATGGCTTATGGATCCACAGCCTATTGAATTATTCATTACTTGATTCACCAGTCATTGGTGATAAATTACACAGGCTCTTATTAACAATGTCCGGTTTGTTATATTAAACAATATCACTTTTTAAAAAAAATTAATATTATTAACCATAGTTATATTTTCTTATATAATCTTGTTTATCTGTAATATTGCTGGAACAATTCTGATTGTGTTTATATTTTAAAATTTGTTTAGGGACTTTGTATCTTACATTCAATTGGTGGAGTGTAAACTTTACAAGAAACAAATGCTTTTAAAATATGATTACATTATTTAGAGGTTAATAATGTAAAAGAGGTATAAATTTACTACACATAGTTGGTCATTTCAAGTTTAGTTACAAGTTTTAACTGTTATTCGTTTAATTTTTTCCCAAAAAAATAGTTATCATGAGCTTTAGTATGGAAAAGATAATTTATTTATGGGAAATGAGTAGATTTCGGTAATTATTTCACCAAGAAATAAAAGTTTCAACTAACATTTCGAAGTTCAGATGATATACGTTTGTTGAAATGTTGATTTCTTGGTCGAATGATTACCAAAGTATTCTCATTTCCCATAATTATATTTTCCTTTCTATGCTAAAGCACACAATAAATTATATTTTTGGAAAATATTAAAAATGAAATGAATAAACATTTAAAACTTATTGTAACTGAACTCTAAGCGACATTCTGCGGAACACATAAATAAATTATACAATAATAACATAAAAACGTTTGAAAACAAAACATATAAATAATTGTATGCAAAGATAATTAATAAATTAGAAGTGCGGCAAAAACCAATGATTGGAAAATAGAATCAAAGAGTTATAACAACTAGGGTTTTCTTCTAGATTTCAGTTGTGATAAATGAATAATGTATTAACCTATCTTATAATTAATAATAATAATAATATAGATGTTATCTGTATTTGAAAAAAATGATTAACATTTTGACAGGTAACATATCGTTCCTTCAAAACGGAATTTTTTAGTTCAGTCTTCTGCAGCAATTGTATTGGTTGAAGCTTTTAAAATCAGGAACAACATATCTGATAATCCATTTGCAACATGTTTTCTTTCAATACAGTCATATTTTGAGTTGTATCATATTTGAATATGAAATTTTATGAGAATAATGACATAAGTTAAAATCAAAAAAGTTTCAAGCGTTCAAAAATTGTTTAATAGTTAATAAAATAATTTCAATACCATCATTACAATAGCTTAATAAAGAACGCTTTGCTTTTTCAATTCCCAATTTTTTATTTTTTTTACTCACTTTTAAATGCATCTATTGAAAAATTAGGTTTGTTGAGTTACGACTTATTTTTGAAGGAGCGATATATTTACTTCGACCGATTTAATAATTGCAGCAAGTTGTTGAACAATAAACTTAAATTACTTTACAATAAATTTGTTGAGGCAATGACTGATTTTTATTTAACCAACCAAAGTGCAGATTAAATTGTTTTCTTCTAAACATTTATAGCCTGTAAGGAATACTTGTTTGTTAATAATTGTATATATCTATCAGAGAAAATAAATAATTATAATATAATAATTGTATATATCTATCAGAGAAAATAAACTAGATAATTAGTAATACATTTTCGAATAATATTGTTTTGGCAGCTTTAGTCAGCATAATTCACTTGAACTATAGACACTAATTGGCAGTTGTAGAGGGAAAAAACAACAATCTTTTGATTACTATTATAGTTTATAGTTACATCTTGCTCTTTTCCAAACATTATCCATAAATTTATTAATCCATAAACAGCCAAAATTCGTAATTTAGATTTATATTATTATATATCATAGTATGTATTTAGTGAATTATTCTTACATTATATAAAATTGTAACTTATGTTTCAGAGGGGTAAAAGCGGGATCGAATTTCCTAAAGGAAAACCATCTTCGTAACGGCCACGAACCAAAAAGTAGTATCCAGTAAGTTTTTTGTGATTTTATTTTTAGCAACTATGTCATTAGCAATGTTTGAATTATCATTATTGGTATTTATTCAGCAGGTAGTCGCTTTGAGTTGAGTCACAAGTTTTAAAATTTCATTCATTTTTCTTTTAATATTTTTCAAAAATACAAGTTATCATGAGCTTTAGTATAGAAAAGAGAATGTAATTATTGGAAATGTGTCCAAAGTGTTCAAGTCTAATTTTCTCCAAAATGAGTTTCTTGTATTAAAGTAATCGGAATCGAGTTATTTTCGTAGTGAATAAGGGGCTAAGTAAGGCATTGGCTTGAAAAGGAGTTATTGCTTATATTACAAGCTATCTGAAACCAA
Organism: Arma custos; assembly: GCA_037127475.1. Classification (NCBI taxonomy): domain Eukaryota; kingdom Metazoa; phylum Arthropoda; class Insecta; order Hemiptera; family Pentatomidae; genus Arma; species Arma custos. Next base: position 111,694,234 of record CM073762.1, on the reverse strand, counting down.
TTAATAGTCTATGGACAAAATCCGACTTATTCATTGGAGCTGTAGATGTATCATCCATACTTCGAAATTTTAATTGAAACTTTTATTTATTATAGATGAAATCTACTCACATTACACTGACTAATTCATTTTTTCCACAATAACTTGTATTTTTTGAAAAATTAAAAATTAAATGAATAGTTAACATTTGTTGTAACTCAACTTGAAGCGACAACCTGTGGAACAGATAGCTTATTATTAAATTATTTCATTTTATTTAGAAATGATATCAACGGTTCGAGGAAGTGTGGCGATGCTGAGCTAGATCTGTCCGGGACGGAAGGTCATCATCCTAAGGTAATTCATTTATTGATGTATATTATGTTTATTATTATTATCTGTTCCAATTTATTCATTTAAACAAATAATAATCTCTTAGATAAGGTCACCTGTGGTCTAGTGGTTAGCGTAACAAACTACTAAACCCAAGATCGCGGGTTCCTAGCCCGGCAGGTGGCCCTAGGATTTTTTTTAAGGGAGTAAAAAATCCTTAGTTACGCCGTCCTTCGGAAGGGACGTTAAACGGGGGTCCCGAGCCTGTACGATGTCAGGTACTCGTTAAAAATCCCTATCCTAATTAAACCTGGATAGGCAAAATTTAGAGCTCCCACTGTAGCATCGTCCGATTAGCCTTAGCAGCATAAAGTGACGTTAAATGAACAAACAAACATAATCTCTTAGATTTAATAAACAGCTGTAGGTTGAATTATGATCCATGCATTATTAGTATTTATGCCTAGTACCAGTATTTATTCGTGTGGTAATGTGAACATCTAATTGCTCGTAAATTTTCACAAACTTGCTTTGTAATATGTACCTATATTAGTTAGTGTAATCATTAGTCTTGAAAACCTGAAATCGTGTTCCAATTTCCTGTGTCAGAAAAAAAAAAATGAGTGTCATTCAGTAATCATTTCATCAAGAAATAAACCTTTATATCTCAATAAACAAACACACATATATATGCTTCAAAATGTTCATTTCTTCATGAAATAATTACTGAAATTATTATTACAATATTCTTTTTTCATACAAAAACTTATGATTATTTTTATTTTCAAGAATATTATAAAGAAAACGAATGAAAGGTTAAAATTTGATTTGACTTAAACTCACTCGAAGTGACAACCTGCAGAACTGATACCATAACTTATGATGAATTATTACATGGCTAAGTTGGGTCCTTTCCTACTTTAAAGACTGCCAATTGCTTTTTAGTAACGCCTGTCTATTACGTTATGTTTATACAAATATATACGTATATTTACGTCATATAACTGAATAGCCTATATGAATATGTGAGGATAGGTCAGCTCTATTTTCTACATCAGTAATTGGCAATATGAATTTAATAGAACAGTTAACCTTGTACAAAGTAGAAGAAAATGCTGTAATACATAAAAGAGGTGTTACAATTACAAGACTATGAGAATTTGGACATGAAATGAACAATATTATTAATAATCAGAAGTGGTTTTGTATAAATGAATCTATCAATATTCAAAGGTTTTATGTTGGAATGCATGGTTCCAGAGAGCAACATTTCCTTTTTATTTATATCTTCTATATTATATCTTTATTTATTTATTATATACTAACTAGCTTATGCCTGTGGCTTCACTCGCGTGGATTTTGGTCTGCCACATAAAGTTTCGTGAAAGATCATTTAAAATAAATAAGTTAATTATTTTTTTAAAATATAAGTAATATGACGTGCCCCCGTGCGTCCCCCTAAATCCGCGCTTGCTATAGCCTATGTGTTATTCTGATGTATAACCTATATTACTGTAAAGTTTCATCCAAATCCGTTCAGTAGTTTTTGCGTGAAAGAGAGACAAACATACAAACTTTCACATTTATAATATTAGTAAGATTTATATATTCTCAGGAATATACAACCACAAAATAATGTGTTTAAGGGTATTGACAACTAGAACAACAGACATCTATTTGAAAAACAATCTTTGTGTTATCTGTTAAGAGCTTATTAAATAAATCAATTTTTTTTCCTATTTTAAATTTTATTTTTTACATATTTTGCACGCCTCTTCAATAGTGGTATTTGAAAGTTTCATGTGAGTTAAAAAAATAAAAATTTCGGTATTGGTAAAGCCAAGCATTCTAATTGTAATGATGGTATTGAGATTCTTTTATTAATCTTTAAAAAGTTATTAAAACCTGTAACCACTACAACCTGTGAATGAGTCTGCTTACTGAGTACATGGTAGAGACTGTACTGTTTCATGGACAACGGTTCTGCAAGGAGGTGACTTGTCCTAGGTCACCCTCAACCACCAGGTTTTTCCTCCTTATTTTGGGTACCCTATTTTTATAATATTTTATAGAGGCTGGGTGAGCTCCATGAGGGTCCTAGATCCCATATGATCCATCTTCCGCCGCAAACAGACTAAATAAAAGTAACTGCCTGCAGCGGGATTTGAACCAGGATTTCCGGCATGGCTACTCAGTGCTCTACCACTGAGCCACTCCGCTCCCTGTTAAAAGCTTTAAACTTTTTATTTATTGCCCCAAAATTTTTCGCCCATCTATCAGCATGTCGTGTTACAGTTGGAAAGTGAAAGGTGTATAACAGAGCAGCCTAGGCCAATATGATGGCGCCCAGTCAGTTCACCGTGTAGCATTTATATTCTCACTTATTCTTGCAAGTGTTCCGCGGTATTTGTGTGTTTTGATCTGTGTAAATAAATGCATTTATTTACTTTATCGTAAATGTTTTAATGTTTACTAATAACAAATCTCTTCAAAAACTATCAAATCCTTTTACCAGTGTGTAATAATTTTAATTTTGATATATAATAATATATTTAATTATTTTTATATTCTAAGGCGTAATAGCTTACAACACCTGTATTTTTATTCTAAAGGAACTTGTGCCAGAATAAATAAAGACATTATTATTATTATCTTGTTATTTTTCTCGGTTTCTACCAGAGAATGGACCTACTCGGACATTAGTCAAGGGTTAGGCTAGAATTCGTATAATGATAAAATACATCAATATATAATCATAAACAAACACTTTATTGTGACTATCCCTCTTATATAATATTGCTCTTACTTTTTAATATGCGTTTATCATCTAAATGATTGTATTAATTATGTATTCCGTACTCTAATACACAAATTGAAATTAAATTTTTTAATTGAATATTTTGTCTACTATTGATTTCCCATTATCATTCCCATTTTTCAACGATTAAGTTGAGATTAAAAGCGCAATTTTAATACCCTAAATCGAATAATTTTCCAATTTTTTTTAGTTAAATGCCTACAAACCGAAAAAAAGTTTCACTTGCATCATGGTTTCATAAAACCACACAACTTTTTTTCTAATTTCAACTCATGTCATTATGCCTATAAAAGTTCGAGTTCAAACATAATACAACTCAAAATATGACTTTATTAAAAAAAAAGTTGGAAACGGATATGAGATAAGTCTTAATGCTACTGAAGATTTATGTAAAAAATGCAAATTTTTTAGTTATGTCATTATTCTCTTGAAGGAGTGATATTTCAGTATTTTTTTCATATAACCTTAATATTAACCTTTTTTTCTTAATTTTTCTAATAAGTTAGTTGTTTGTGATCAATGTAAAGTAAGGTAGGTGATAATAGACGTTACTAAAGTGTTACTGCCTGTCCTAAAGTAGAAAAGGCCCTGTAACTTTTATTACTTAAAAGGAATGATGAAGATATCAATATATAGCTCCTCTGCTTACTATTTTATTATTTACCTTTCAGTCTCACCGTATTGTCAACGGGAGTGGTGGGGGCGGCGGGCGGGGGGAGGCCTCGCCAGCCCAGCCCCACCCGGTCGTCTACAGGGTCATCGGCTCGAGGCACATCAAGAAGGCTGACAGCAGCCAGCAGACCGATACCAGTGCATTCAGGTCATTATATTATATTATTGTATTTATATATATCTTTTTCCAATATTAAAGCTTATATTTGACAAAAAAAAAACTTGCATTTTAGGCAAGTTTGTCCATCCAATCAGTGGAAAAGCAGCAGCCTGCCGAGGGGCGACAGCAGAGGTGAACTAGACAGGCGGGAACTGGAAGGCAGGTCGAGGGAGAAGAGAAGCCAGCAGCCGTCCAATGGCGCTCAGAGGAAGCAGGAAAAGAAGAGGAACAACACAGGTAATTTAACTGTTATCTGCCATTGTTTATAACCTCAACACTGATAATTCTGATACTGATAACAAATACCTTCTTATTCCAATTAAGTGGAAATTGAAATATACAAAATGTAATACTAATATGTTAATTCTAGACCTCTGTAGCCATGTTTATATATATATATATATATATATATATATATATATATATATATATATATATATATATATATATATATATATATATATATATATATATATAAATGTATTCTATTTTATAATGGGAGAAAAAAGCCATGGTGAAATTTCCATAAGGACTGCTGATAGATGTGAAAACTTAAGACTTTAGAATAAATTTAAATTATTAGTGTCAATTGCACAGCTATTAAAAAGACTTTTAAGATAAATGTAATTGTTCTTAAAAAGTAATTGTATTACTCATGCACAGGCCGATAGGCGTCCCCTACCAAAATCGCTAAAGATGTTTTCACTTAAAAAAATCTTGATATCATAGTCCTGCCCTAGCTTGGAAGAAAATGTTTTCCAACACAACGTGACTAGTCTCAAACCTGGTTAAGACTCGAGCATGCGCAGAAACACGGCCCGGAATTGTGCGAGTAAACTTTGAGCACAGGATGTTGGAATAAATCTAACATATCTTGTTAGACCCTAATTATTTATATGCTTTATAATTTTCAGGTTCCAAAGAAGAATTAGATGTTGATTACTGCAATGAGGAAAGAACAACCAAAGGAGGAAGCAGCAGTGGTAGCAGTAGTAGCAGCAGCAGCGGGAGTAAAGGAAAGAGCAGGGGTGTGCCACCAACATTCGGCTACGTCAAGAGGTCCATCAACGGCAATGTCAACGACTCAAGAACAGCTCAAGTCGCTGGCGTTCCTAGAACAAAGGTTCAAGCTTCATGAAATTTCTCTTTGTTGTCCTGAAAATAATGCTGTTTATGTTTGCTATATAAATGTAAACAATATCTAATCCTCTTTCAAACAAAAATGTTTGTTTATCTCTTTAGCAGTTTACTACTTGAAAATAATTAAATCTTTACTAAGATGTCAAAGTGTGATTTTCGACGAAGTCATTAAAGTGTGTGCACTATTCAGCAATGGCTCCAGATATTTTGAGAGGGAGACTTGAGCCTTGAACTGTTTGAGAACTGGCAGGGAATATCTAAGTCAGCAAATCAACCGCCGATGACCATCTAAAGGCGATTGGGAAGGTGGAAAAGCTTAAAGTTGGCAGACCTTCTTCCACGGCCTTCGAGGCTCAAGCCTCCCTTGAGAAAACATTTTGAAATAAATATGTAATTTAATCCTCTTCAGTTGTTTACATACAATATTCTCAGCTAAGAGCACAATATTTATGAGAAAAACTGAAAAGCATGGCGTTTCTATACCGCTACTCTTAGATTGTAGAACTTCTATCATTTTTACCTCAAATATAGTCAATATCTAGTCAATATAGGCTTATTTATTAAATGTGAATTGTTTAAATTTAAGGTGAAAGTGTCGGGAGGCACTCAGACGGAATATTCTCTGAGCCCTCAGCTGTCCGCGGGGACCAGGGAACGGTTGATGATGGCTTCACCGAAGCAGAGGCACATCGATGGCTCGCTCTCTGACTCCAATTACGCTGAAATCTCAAGCCCTTATGGTTCCTGGCTGAGGCACAGTGGAGCGTACACCGCATCGCTTCCTGCCAGGACAACACCCGGTATGATAACTAACCATTAAAAAAATCAATAATTAAAAATAATATGGCACTTCTTCTATTAATCTCGCACTTCAAAAATAAAATAAAAATATTAATAGTTAATAAGTTATAGCATCAAAAAAGTTAATTACAGGTGGGGTGAGACCCAAATTTTCATAAGTTGGACTTTGTAGTTTCGTTGTTCTGGATTGAAGAGGCCATGAACCTCTGAAATAAAAAAGAATATTGAAGGAATTATTGTTTTGTTTGTTTGTTTATTTGGGCTTTAAGGCGTAAAACCCCAGGGTCATCAACGCCTGAAATTCGTTTGTTTTTATCAAGAATTATTGTTTTTGTTACAGGAATAAAATTAGAAAACCTAAATATTTTATATGTAAGATTTGACAAATACCGTTACAAATAGTTAAATGTGTTGTTCTTGTGTGTTAATTAGCTAGTAATTATTTTTATATACTTATTTCAATATTAAATCATAAAAATTAAGTGATTTTTATAGCATTTATACTAAAATCAATTTTAAAGCCTTTTTTTATTATTATTTTAAATTGTACTTTTGTTAGTTTTTAGAAGTACGAATAATTTAAAACTAACGATACTATTATTTCATATCACTACCTAATGATACACATTGTTGAACTTTGCAGTAGTTGGTTCGATGATAGAAGCGGAAAGCATCGAATCCCTGCCTGCGCAGCTCCACCATCGAGCCAGCCTCACTCACGCCAGGCTGATCGGCTCTCCCGCCACCGCACCTCGGCTCAGCCGTAGCAACAGTATCAGGTACTTTAGCGCAATCTTTAAAGTGTTTAATTAACAAAGCATGCCGATTCTGTAAGTTCGGCAATGTAAACTGTATATTTTTTTTTATTTAATGTGTAAATATCTATTTATATTTATAATATTTCAATACAGAATGTTAGAGGAGCATGAATTTATGAATGCATTTTTATGTTAGTTTTAATTTTTAATTAGTTCATTTCTGCATACTGATATGTATAAGATGTTGAAACATAGCGAACTACCTTAGAAGATATTCTTCAATTTACTTCTTCGTACTAACTTTGTATTTATTCATTATATGAATTTTATTGGTTGTATTTACGTCAGGTTATAATTTTAATTATGAAAATCGTTATAGTCATTCCAATTCTATATTTTATATTTTATCATTAGTCATAAAAGATTGTTTTTTTTTGGAACTGACTTGACATCTTAATCTCATTAATATTTTCACTGTTACCGCCTTATATTTAAAAAATGTTTTATTAATATAGAAATACTTGCTGAAACTGAAAGGCGTCTCTAATGTTAATATTATCATCTCAACTTGTTTTATGTTTATTTCAACAGCATGTAAGAAATGTCGAAGCATGTATAATAGTTATTTTAATGTGTTATACTTTTCAGCTATCTCAGAGATCGGACGTTCCCAAGGTAGGGTTTGTTATTAAAACAAGGCTTTTCTGCCATTTTTGCAATTAAGGTAAACCGGGGTAAAGTTCATCCATAAAATTCCGTTAGTTTTATTACAGCCCACAGTATTTGGCGAATTTTCAGAATAATCAGTTGTAATTAAAAAAAAAAAAAAATTATATTTATATATTTTTCAATTTCATTTTATTTGTCATATTGTAAAAAATATATCTTAGCCATGTTTAAGTCATTTTTTCGTTGCTTTTTGATCAGAAACAGGCTGTTCTACTAACCCTGGTTTACCGCATCGCTTTTTTTTATTGTACATACGTATATTTTTTAAGCACAGTTGTGTTAATGCGAAGTCATCATCATCATCGACGTACAATTATTATCTCATTAACTTTTATTAGTTAATTTTTAATCAATTTTCCTTTAAGCTTTAGTTATTTTCATTTCCTGCGTAGTTTTAAAGCACCGTGCATGTATGTTGACCCTTCAGCAGCTGTGCCTATATTTTTTTGTAACGACATGGATCTGCGTGTTGCCCGATCTATCGGGCAACTTCTGTTATAACCTTCCTTATTCATTTTATTTTTTTAGTAATGTGTGTGATACATCTATGCAATACAAATATGATTGTAACTCTACAAAAAACAGATACAACCTCATACATCCATCTCCCTGAAAAATAATTTTCTTTAATTTCTTTACATCAAAATTATCAAAAGTGGAGCATTATTTGAGAGGAAGAGGTCCAAAAGGAAACAAAAAAATAAGGAACTTAATTATAATTAATCAACTGAAATTTTCTTCAAGGCTTAGAAAAATGAGATAACCACTTTTTCTATAATTATTTTATACAACAAAAGTATTTTATTTTTTATATTATGTGAGTATTTCAATTCGTAAGACTATTATGATAGAAAAATGGTTGTACAGTTGAACCTCCATATATCGAACCTCAATATAGCGAATTCCTTGATAAATCGAAGTTTTTCTATTCCCCTTGAATCTGCCTATGTTTTCTACGTTATTTTTACCTCTACATATCGAAGGATTGGTTTAGAAGACCTTGATATATCAAATTTTCCAAGATTCCTTAGCTTACACCGCACCTCTACAAAACGAAGTTTTTGTAGAAAAACCTCTACATATCGAAGTCAATTCCTTAAATAAGAACCGTTCAGCCTGAACAGCTCGTTCTGAGAAGCATTGTCATTCTCAGAACGGCCTTTTTTCTCAAGTAATCCTGTAACTCTCCCACTCACATTTGTTTCCAGTTTGTTTCGGTTTCTGCTAACACTTGTGCAATAGGTTTCGTCTTCTGTCGTATTATGTTAAGTATTGGATGATGCATTGGATAAAGTGTCGTTTTCAACTATACAAACTACAATTTCCGATTTTGCTCAAAGCTCAGCTTATTTATTTTTTCACAAATTCGATATGTATCTGTTTTTTTAATCTATTGTTTTATTGTTAAATAATGAGGAAGTATGGTTTTTATTCTAATTGCGTATTTTTTTTTCTAACTGCTTCTAGTTATACTTGTCATAAAAATTCTTCATTTCAATATTCAAAAATAGCTACCTTAAGCAATTTAATTGGCGTAAATTGTATTGTTGTACATATATGTACAATATTTTAATAAAATAGGTACATTTTTTCTATATTACATTGAGTATATAGAAATTTTATTATGAACCTCTACCTCTATATATCGAAGTCAGTCAGAAATCACCTCAATAAATTGAACCTCGCTACATCGAAATCGAAATAAATATTGATAAAAAACAAAATATATGAAAACCTCTCGACAGACTGGGTGGAGAAGAAATATTTTTGATTAGGGGGAAAACATGTTTCACAGGTGTAGAGGCGTTCCACTTAAGTACCTGGGAGGCGTATAACAATTTAGAAGTTAAGATTAAGGGAAGAATGGTAGCTAGAACCAGATGTTTTTATACCTTGCAAAAAGCTCTCCAATACGAAAGGCTGGTGGTAATGTATGGCAGTGGGACATGGAGCCTGACCAAATGAAACAGAAGAGTTTTCTAGTTTGAAGAGAAGAGTTCTGAGAAATATCTTTGGACTCGTCAAAGAAGAGCACAGGTGGAGAAACAGAAGCAATGCCGATGTAATGGAACTGTATGGTGAGCCTGATTTCCTCTGTGCCATAAGGCATAGCAGACAAAGATGGTTGCGTCATGTAGAAAGAATGGAGTCCTATAGGCTGCCTAAAATGATGCACTTTAAGGAAAAGGGGCAGATCCAGGCGTCGTTAGATTGATGACTTGGAAGATGATTTAAGTAAGATGGGTATAGGAAATCGAAGGAGCCCCTCTGGAGACCACGGGGAACTGGAAAGAATGATAGCTGAGGCCCAGGTCCTGCAAGGACTTTAGCGCTCAACAGTGAGTGAATTACAATCCTTTATTCTTATTATCTTGTTTTTTCATAGCCATATTAGTCCAAATGTCAGTACAAAATATATAAGTTTCTTTATTGTTTATTCCCAACCAAGCTCGTATACATATTTTACAGACAGACGACTTTCAAAGACTTATAAATAATCAAGCAAACCAGCTTTTATAAATAATAATAATATTAAAGCTTAGCGGACCCGAAGGCTCGATGCCTATTTCCCTCTGCAATCTGTGCTTACAAACTCCTGTCCACAGATCACTCTTAACTCTTAACGCAATCTTTCCATCCACCCTTCAGTCTACCCCAAATACGCTTCCTTGTTGGCAAAGCGCTTATTAACATTTTAGAAATTTATTCGTTACTATGCTCAAAAACTTTACAAGCCCATCTCAATCTACGTGATGCTATCACTTCAATTATATTCCCAGTCAGCACAGCGATTATTAATGTTTTAGGAATTCATTTGTTACTAAGCCTTTATTTAGCTTTTATAAAATGAATAATATTTATATTTGGCTGATGGTATGAAGTGTGTGTTAATAATCGCATTGAGAAGGTTATAGCTATAAATAGCAAATGTTTAGAACATCCAATCCTTAATATTAAAAATAATAAAATTGTAATATGGCATGACCGCTGAAGGGTTAAAAATTATTACGTTGCATGTTTCTGTGAAAAGTTCATACTCAATGCAAAATAGAATCATTTTATCTTCACTCATCAGTAGATAATTGTGTTTTATCTTTTATATATTTCAACTTTTGTTTAAATGAAGTTATGAAATGGTAAATTTTTCTGTATGTTATTTTTCGCTCATTTCTCTCTTTAACAGATCAACAAAGTCAGAAAAGCTCTACCCGTCGATGCTGCAGCGTTCGGAAGAAGTCGAGCCTTATTATAGTATACCTTACAACATTGGCGTGGGTCATCATCATTCGTCACAACCGACCAGCCCGACCCCGAGCCAGCTCTCTCAAGGAGCTCCTAATAGGTACTAATAATGAGTTTAACAATACAATAAAGGTATCATAAATAATGGAAATGTTTATTTATTTTTTTTTTTGTTTAAGGTTTAATTATCCAATATCTCCTGTTAGTTCTTCGCCTTCTAGTCATGGAATGAGCCGCAACTATATTGGTATTATGACGAAAATGAATTCGAAAGATGATGATGGTAAGGGATGATTGTTTTTTATAATAAAATTTAATTTTTAGGAAGAAAATGGTCCGAGTAGAGGTAAAAAAAAAATGTTCTTTACACGTTAACTTCCACGGCAATTTTCAGAAATCTGACCTAAAATGACATTTTGATTTAATCACATTGTATTATTAACCCTTTAGCGACCGTGAACTACTATAATAGTCCGAGCGCGCCGTGCCGTGGGGACCGTGGACTATTATAATAGTTCGGTGTCAAGTGGGCTCCACGGACCATGGACTATTATAATAGTTTTGCTTCTCCGACGTTTCTAGACCGTGAGCTACAATAGTAGTTCAGTTCCTAGAGCCATCTAGGTGTCCGCATGACAAGCTGAAATAATTTTTCTTGACAACAGATGTCGTACAAATTCACTTTTGGCTATATTATTTTTCATAAAGTGTGTCTGTCGTTTTTTCGGCATTTATCACACTCAAAAGAATTTTTAATTGTATAAATTTGTATATAGACATTTCAAAAAAATAAAGTATATGTATAAATTTGTGTATAGACATTTCAAAAAAATAAAGTATATAATTGTATAATTTTTTAAATAATTAAAATTAATTTACAGTAATTAAAAATTTTTTTTTTTTTTAAATTCACCAGTGCCAGTCCATTCACCATTCCAAGTCCGGATCAAAAAGGATGCTGGGAAACTATAAGGAATTAAATAAAAAAACATGATTTCAGAGTCAAAAAGTAATCGGTTCAGCGGGCATGGTTGACTTTTCTACCACTCGGTCCAGCCAGCCCGCTCTGACCCGGCCGTATTCGGTCGCTAAAGGGTTAAAAACTCTAATTCTAGTGCAGTTATCATCAAAAAGCATAAAAAAGGTCTTATGAAATATCTCATAGTTAGCTTCTGTAACAGAAATCTGCAAGCCAGCCAGCATTTATTTTTTGTTCTTTTCCCAGAAGGCACCCATCGATATTAGCACTGATATATTTCGAGTTTAATCTAGCTGGACAAAAATGGCAAGTAAACACAGGACGAGATAACTAGTAGTTGGCGTCCTAGAAAATAACGCAATCTACGAGTTATCTTGTAGTTGGTAATGTGTTAAGTAGGGAGAACTGTTTATCGGAGAGCTAACATTTTGACCCACATTGCAGGAGTTCAGGATCCTCAGGGGGAGGGGGATGGCATCGTGACTCCATAGACTATCTCTTAAAAACTGAGCTATTCCTTAATTATTAATAAGCCTTTCTCAGTTTTTAAGTGATAACCTATCGAGTCACATCGCCACCCCCCCTCCCCACAGCCCTGAAGAAGATCTGCAATGTGGGTCGAAATGTTGGCTTTCCAATAAACAGATCTCCCTACTTAGAACATTATTTCTTTTTTACCTTCACCCGGAGCATTTTCTTCCTCATACATATAAGTTCAACAATTATTATTCAAGACAAATTTAATTTTCATTGATGATTATAAGTATTATGACTAAATGAACAGGGAAAATATGTCTCTAGGTAAATGTATAGTGCGCCAGGCCTTTGCCCAAGTTATTAAGATAGAAAAAAAAAGAAACTAAACAATCCACTATTTAAATTTATCAAAATAAATAGAAGTGTAATTAAAAAAATAAAACTTACATTGCCCTTTGTTCTAATCATATTCTTTCTCCTCCTCGGCTTGCTCAGTGGAGAGGGGGGAGTTATTAATTTAAAATTAAAATAAAGACAAGGTATGTTCCAAACTAAGCTAAAACTATATACATATATTTTATAATATTTACAACCGTACATATATACACAGAAGAGACATATGGTATAAGTAATTAATAAAATTTAGAATCATTTTTATTTACTTAAATTCCTCATAAATTCACGTAAACTTAATATTGGTCCGCTATTGATACGCCAAATATCGATAATTACTTTGATTTATTATTTAACACATTTTGGACCTCAACACACTATTAGCTAAAGATATGGTCTCTTCTACATTCAAAAATCCTAACAAACCTTCCCTCACATATTGAACAATTTTATTACATAATGTGCAAAAATTAAGTAATTAAATTATGAATTTAATGAAATAAAAATAAAGATTGTAATATTGTTATATCCTCCACTGTTATTAATTGTGGCGCTTCTATATCAGAAGAGTACTCAGATAAATTATCGGAATGAGTGAATACTAGAATGAAATATATTGAATAATTTATTGTGTTCTTTAGTCGTATTAATTTTGTTTTTTTAAGATGTACATTATCATGTAAAGAAATTATTGCATGCTATCTCATGCATTTAACAGTTGTTATTGATTTATCTATTATCTTTAATTGCTTAATATCTTGTCAGGATTTGTACTTTTTATTAACTTATTATTATTATTTATTTATTTTTTATTGTTTTCTGCCACTTTTAATACACCTTATGATTTATTTGTATTATATAGCTTTCTGGCCAAATATATATTGTTTCTTTTTCTGTTCATGTTTGTTATTCTAAAGGAACTTAGTCCCGGAATAAAGTTACTTTTCTATTCTATTCTACTTTATATAAAGTATTTTTTTTTACCTTCCTAGTTCACGGATCTGCTGTAAGCCTTGTTTCTACGGCCTCATCCCTGTACAGTACCCCCGAGGAGAAACAAGCCCACGAGGTCAGGAAACTTAGAAAAGAATTGTCCGAAGCTCAAGAAAAAGTCCACACGCTCACTAACCAGCTGTCGACAAACGTGAGTACTACGACTTTTTCAATTGCGTTTCAGTTTGTTTTGTTATGTATTTTTGTCTATACATACTTTTTTTGGTAATATTTTGGGGATATTGTTTTTTGTTTTTTTTGTAATACTTCATAAATTTTTATTATTTATATAATTTATTGTAATTTTGATAAGGCGGAAATTGTATTAATTTTGGTTTATACTTCCCATTACTGGCGGATAATTGTGAATAATTCTTAATAATTTTATAGTATTGTTGAATTAATTATTTTATGTTATTTTATTATTGGTAAAAATTTTCTATCAGTTCAAAATATTTTAGCTACTACTGATTGTTTAATGTTGTTTGTAAGATAATTTGTTGAATTTATTAGACTGATAATTATTTATTTTATTTTTTTATAAAAGAAAATATCGGTCCTTATATTTTCAAAATATATATAAAACATTTTATTCATATTGGAGAGTGGGGGAGAGTTATGTTCCTTCTTAGGGAAAACTTTTCGATCCGACAATTTTCTCCAATAAGGAATTTTCTGATGGAAGTGTCCGAATTCATCCTTTACTACGGATGTGGGTGACCATATTTTTTGTCACTGGATGATAAACTTGTCGCTCTGAACTGGCTTAATCAAATATTGAAAATGTAAAAAAAATATATATATATATATATATATAGTTTAATGCATTGATACAAACACGTATGTAACTAAGCCCCAAAACATTAGATCAATCGTCAGATCTAAGAAATTTTATTTTTATTTTAAGAGAAAAGATATGCCCCGCTCTGGATTCGAACCTGGGTCGGTCCTTTGTCTTTCCGTGACAGTGCTCTACCATTTGAGCTACCGGAGTCGCTTACCAGCCGGGGACAAATCTGTTATCTTATCTGATCCCACCTGATTTCTCTTCAAATAAAAATAGTTAAAAATTAAAACAATTAACAAAAAATTATAAACAAATATATATAATTTTTTATTTATCAATATATTTTTTCTGGTGTGATTTATAGGTTTATTATGATTGAAATAAAAACACTTTTAGAAAGGATTATTGAAGTTTCGACAAAATGATAATATTTTATGCTCTTCGCCATAATTTATTAAAACCCAATACATACTCTTGTCATTTATAATTTTTGAATAATAAAAGAAAAAATACAGACTTAATTTAAAAAATAGAAAAATTTCTATGCTGAAGTTGGTAAAAAAAAAAATTTAAACAGGAAAGATTAAAATTGTGTAAATTTTAAAAATTAGTACTTGTGGATTAGTTGGTACCCTAGGACTGTTATCCACCATTGTTTATAACCTGAACACTGATAATTCTGGTATTTGGTAACACCTACCTTCTTGTTCATATTAATGGAAAGTGAAATATATAAAATGTAATAATAAAATGCTAATTCTAGAGCCCCCTAGCCATCTTCTTTTTCTTAAATAAATATTTTCTCTACACTTTCGACAAAAACATCTCCATTTCTATCTTTATCAAAATCCATTTGGTGAGTTTTTTCACATAATTTTATCTTTGGAATTATTACAATTAATTAAAATTAACAACAAAAAAAATAGAGAAAACAATGCTATAAAGCACACACAAATAATCTAATGAGATGAGTGATAAGAAGAGGTTATAGGAGATAAGGAGGTATTTTCTATGGAGACTGGCTAATACACAAGTACAAAAAAATGCTATATAAATACCTACCACCTCCTTTTTACTAAAATCTAGCCCCAGAATCATCTTAGTGGCTATTTTCTATTAAAATTCATGAAACAGTTCATTAAAATTTAATAGTTTTCATTAAAGAAGTATATTAGAGAATAAAAAAAATATATTAATCCTATTTTGAAAACTAATCCCAAGCTTTATTTTATCGCGTCATGCTTGAAAAAAAAAATTATTATTCCTGTTGTTGGTTAAAAAAAAAAAGTTGTTATCTTTAGGATTGTGTTATGCTTCATTTTACCTAACTCTTGTGGCTGAATTTTTTGTGACTTCTTAGATTCCATGCTCTGCCATTCTCACAAGCTCAAAACTTTGATTTAACCATACAATTACGCTCTTAGAAAATAATAGGATGTAATAAAAAAAAAATGACCGTTTTATCAAATTCCAGAGTTCAAAAGTCTGTAAATATTTTAATGCTATTTATTGTTTACCAACACTTTAAAGCATTCTCTAAGCTTGTATACTAACACTGGACTTCTTTGAAAAAAGCCTCAGTTTAGTTATTTATTTCAAATATGAAGCATGAGTGTCCTACGAAATTCTCGTAATTTTAAGACATTACTAGAATGAGTACGCTAAAGGAACTCATGAAATTCTTAAATATGAAGGGGAAGGTGTCCTTTACCACCACTGCAAAAGGAAGAAGGGCTCTGGGCGACCATTAATGGATATTGATGAGGTTCTAAAGGAAGCTGTTGAGTCAAATCCGTCCACCAGTACTCACGAACTTGCCAGGGAGTATGGTGTTATGAAAGATTCCTAATAAAAATATTTGATTAAAAAACGGTCATTTTTTTTATACACCCCATTACAATCGCTTTACATTATATGAGTACATGAGACGCTACGGGGTAGGTCAAGTGATGGCTAATTTTGTGAGGAATCATTTTAAAGTTAAAGCATATTGATAAAACCTATTACATTGTAATATTGATATAATACTTTTATAATGACTGTACTGTAGACCACTTGAATAGCGAGGTGTATTTTTTAGAAAACTATTCATAATTACACTTAACTCCTCCTTGAAAAAAAAAAAATTATGTGTACATTTTGTCTTCTCACTGCTTTTGTATATCTTTAATATTTACCTTCTTTCTAAATTTTAACGTAGGGTAAAGGTATGTGATGGAGGTCATTTTATTATTTTTTAAATGCTAGATTTGACTCTTTATTAATTCTGAATGCATTTAATTTGAATCAAAATAGGTAACTTTTAGTGCGAACAATTCATTACGTAGGGTTGTATTTAATCTTGAATAATTATCGGTTGGCCTAATAAATTATATGAAGGAGAAAATGGTTTGGGTGTAGATAATAAATTCTCAAATATTAAAAACCTTTTATTGGAAATAACTATTTCAAATAAATAGAGTTTTACTAGCACGTTGAACACCATACCAATTACTTGGATTGTCCGTGGCACCATGATGAATGAATGTTGAAATACCATCTGTAATACATAAGGTATAGTTAACAAGTAATAACCGTGTTTGGCATATTAATAGCGGCAGAGTATTATCGATATCAACGATGATAATAGAAATTTGTATTGTCATTTGTTTATATATTATATAATTCTTTCAATCAAGTCGGACCATTTTCTCCTACGTATATATATTTTTATTTATTCTGAGACAAATATTTAATCTTCAAAACTTCTTAGGTCTTTTTATAGAAATACTTTTTGGTTTTTTTGACCTGGTGCTAAATTTTAGGAATGGTCGTAGTCTAAATTATGTATTTAAATAAAAAATATATATATTTTTATGTCATTATTACTTTTCTGAATCTTTATTAAGATGTTTATTTTCCTGATATGTAATAGTTCAATATGTGACAGTTACATAGCAATAATATAATAAATTGTTACAATTATTTTTTAAAATTCAGGAATTCTTTCTGTTTATTAGTCATAAATAAAATGCATATTCTCAACAACAAAAGATTTTTTTTTTAATTTTCTGTTCTTTATTTATATTTGTTATTTGGTTATTTTTTCACCTATTCTTACTTATCTATCCTGATCCCTGTAATATCAATAAAGGTTGTTTTATTTTATGGTAATATTAAACAAAAATCTTCTTTTCTTATATTATTTATTTTTTTTAAACGAAGGGGGTAGCAGATTGGAACAGCACTGAGTCGCTGTGCCGAAGGTCCCGGGTTCAAATCTGGCTGTGGCAGAGATAATTTATTTAATCTGTTAACAGCAAGAGGTGGACCCTGTGGAATCCGGAGACACTCCTTGGGCACACCCAGCCTCTATAAAGTGGGGCACTTAATTGGGGAGAAAACCCGCCAGTGATTTAGGACTAATTCCCTCCCTGCATAACTGTTGTAAAAAAAAAAAACAGTTCACTCTCTACCACGTACCGAACCCCAGACTCTACGTAGGATGTAGTGGTACAGGTTTTTTTTTTTAACTGTTATGATATCACAAATTATTTTGGCAAAACAGTCTTACTAACAGTGCTACTTATGGAGTCAAGTCTACCATCAATTTAGTTGATTTTTTTTTTTCAAAAAATATTCGAATTATTCTGATCGAGCTCATTAAAAAAAAACAAAAACCTGTACCACTACAACCCGTGAACGGGTCTGGGGTTCAGTCCATGGTAGAGACTGTACTGTTTCATGGACAATGGTTCTGCAAGAAGGTCCTAGGTCACGCTCAACCGCCATTTTTTCCCCCTTATTTTGGGTACCCTATTTTTATAATATTTTTTATAGAGGCTGAATAGGCCCCAGGAGGGTCCTAGATCCCATATGATCCATCTCCCGCTGCAAACAGACTAAATAAAAGTACTGCCTGCAGCGGGATTCGAACCAGGATTTCTGGCATGGCAACTCAGTGCTCTATCACTGAACCACTCCGCTCCTATTAAATTCTTTAATCTGAAATTAAATTCTTCTATTTTTCAGTGGTTCTGAACTTCAAACTTCTGAAATTAAACTATTTTTAATATGAGTAATTTCTTATGCTTATTAAAATTGCTTCGTCTAAAGTGCCATTTATTTGGAAATATTTACCGTCTATGATTGTAAAACCTGAATAAATCAAAACAATGAGAAAAAAAACAACTGATTATTAACAAAAGGATAAAAAAAATATATTTCTCTGCTTGAAAATAAATTATCCAGAAATGATGTTTTAACATTTATTTATTTATAATATAATAAATGTTAAAACATTATTTCTGGATAATTTAATATATATATATATATATATATATATATATATATATATATATATATATATATATAAACACACACACACACATTAATTAATACACTTTATTTGAACTCTTGCTTAGTGGCTGCTTAGTAAAATAATTAAAAAAAAAAACATGAACGTATTCTTGCATAAAAATGCAGTATTTGATTAAATTTGATAATAAGTTCTATATTCGTGTGAAGAAAAAATATGTTTGTATGTGTTTGAGTGTTTGTATGTTTATATACACATATGATTTATAGAAGGAATAAAAATTTCACATGAAGAAAGGGTCAAATAAAAATTAATTTTTGCAATACTGGTTATAATGTAACATTCTTCTGTATAATAGTAATATTTAATAACATATTTGATTTATCTTTTAATAGTAGCTCATTTTTTTTTTTTTTTTTTTTATCACAGTCAATAACAAAATGCTTCCTTAGATAAATAGTTAAATATAAAAAATCATTTATAAAAATAAAATAAATTAAAAAAAAAAGATCTTACACTTCACTTTTTGTTTTTAACTTATTAATCAATTTGGAAATTATTCTTAAATATTTTAAAACATTCTAGGAAATAGCAGATTGTTTCTTAAGCATTCGAACTTGTAAACGTAATAACTATTATTGATTTAAAAAAAAAAGCTAAACATTAAGATTTAAAAACTTTACTTTCAGGATAAAGAGACAACTGACATTTAAAATTCTGAATATCGTTAATGAAATAATTTTCTTCTTTGTTGGGAGCTTCTTTTATAATGTTGTAGGATAAATTGGAAGGTAGGCTTTCTTGGTTGTTATCTTCGATTTGATTATCTTCTTCCGTCTTTCTGTTGTAGCCTACAACTTGAATGGTGAGCTTCTTGTGACCAGCATCGGTCGTGTCTATTCTGTTCTTAAGGAAGGAAACGACATCCTCTGGCTGAAGTATAGATAGCAGTTTGATCTCTCTTTCTAGCCGATCGAACGCATACTCGAAGCACTTAATCTCTGCCCAATTTCTTTTTATTTCCTCTTTTATATGTAAATCACAGCATTTCTTTATGTTGATAAGCGCTTGAACGACTTCGTCGAATTCATTTCTAGGCATCTTCATGAGTGTTTCGAGGAAATTAGCTAGAAAAGCGGTTATCCTTTCTTCTACATGATCGACTGAATGTTTTTGAATCTGAGATACCACAGTAATCGAAAACCCTAAAATTCCATAAGATTCTCTTATCGTACTGCTGACATCGTATCCTAGTTGTTCTTGAGTCCTCAGGCGGTCGAAGAGCGGCTCTTCCATCAGCATCATCAGCAAATCTATCACGCAGTAATCTTTCACGCTTCC
This sequence comes from Arma custos, assembly GCA_037127475.1. NCBI lineage: Eukaryota > Metazoa > Arthropoda > Insecta > Hemiptera > Pentatomidae > Arma > Arma custos. The sequence goes on along the minus strand of CM073762.1, from coordinate 111,674,334 downwards.
TGGGCCCATTTGATAATAATTGGTAGTTATGCAGTTGGAGTCCCTCAAATTGAAAGACATTAGTCGGCAACACTTTTCGGTATTTGGTAATTCGTAAACAAGTATTTTAGGCCTAACTTCAACTGGCAAAATTCCCGCCTCCAATTGACTAACAAAATCATGGCAGATTTCTAAAGCTTTATCTTTCATTATGTTACCCTGTACTAAACACTGAATGTGTACTTTCTTAAAAATATTTTCGCTAAATTCCTTCATGAGATCCAAGTTTATTGAAGGTAAAATATTGTATTTGTCTACTGAGGTAAAAAACCTTTCTAAAATTATGCTCATTCTTACTTCTCTTGCAAGATTTGAAATTTTTAGATTATTGTTGTATTGAGATTTTTTGTTAGTTTCTATAAACGCCTGTAGAAGATCTTCCGTTATGTTATCATTAAAAGACTTTATATGGTTTGCTATCTTATTTAACAGTATACCCAATTTTTCATTGAAACCGTAAACCTCTACTACAAAAGCTCTGTCAACCGTAGAAACGCTATATTCAAGAAGTGCCATGTTTGCAGGATACAGCTCTTCCGCTAAAAGGTGATTGAGTAATGTTGTATACATTGATAAAAGTGTATTGTCTAAGGTCGATTCGAAAACATTTTTATTTACAATTTGAAAACCGATGAACCCTAAGGGAAGCTTAAATTTTGTGTCAGGTTTGAACCAAATGTCTAATTGATCAGATGAGAAAATTTTTTCGGGATAAACAGGGCCTTCAGAGTTTTGATGCAAAATAGTAAAATCAGATGTGATGTATTCATTAGGAGCGGGAAAGTTAAATTCTTGGTATTGTTCTATATTTTGCCAATTCTGAATCCATTGAGGAGGTATATCTTTAGTACAATATCGAGTTTTGAACCAGGGTTCCGTTTGATCAAGAATAATTTCAGAAGTGTGATTTTTCTTGGAGAGTACAATATTGACGCAAGTCGGAGTAAGTTGATCCAGAAAACTTCTTATAAGGTTAGGTTCGTACTCGAAGAAAAGTTCTCCTCCTCTAATATAATCCTGTGGGGGATAACGCTGCATGTTGTCTGACAGAAATTCTACATTATCAATTGCAGGAGTCTCTTCATCGTACTTAAAATCTATAGCAGCTATCTTCTGTAATTCTAGAAATGCTCTCTCATCGGGGCCATGATTTTGTGCCATTTTAACATAGCTAAAAGTTGCATCCAGAACCTTCTCCAAATTTTTCATACCATTTTCTGTCAGTATTATACTTATTGTAAATATTGAATAAATAGAATTGTCTGCTAATCCATCCTCGTTGTGGCCAGCTGATAATCCTAATGCCCACAGCTTCTTCCTCAAATAAGAAATCAAGCTACCCTTTCCCTCGTGCCCAATTACCCATGAAAGAACATTCGCAGGCTTGCATTTATACAAGTTTTTGGTAGATGGCATGTGCCAGTTCAATTCTAACAAAATATTGTCGTTAACACTTTCGATAAAGTACATCTTATTGAACTTGCTTTTATCGAATAAATTTTCATGAGGTTCTGTCACTTTTATAGGATCATAATTATTAGAGGGAATTTCGGAAAAATATTTGATGACCCATTTTTCCAATGTTTCTAGAGTAACTCTAGCCTGAATCGCCAAGGTCATTCTGTGAGCTGAATAGTGTTTTTCACGGAATTTGTGTACAGATTCATAAAGGTAATCATCGGTTACATCATCGCGGAGTGTTTTAAGATTACCCCACACAAATTTACCTCCCGGATTATTAGGAGAAGCTGTACTCGATAGCATTTGTTGCCTTCTGTAGACATCTGAAGGCAACGCTATCGTAAATTCCGATTCGACTGCTTCCCTTTCACGGGTCATAGCCTCTCGCTTCATGAGAGGCGATATAAAAAATTGTGAAAAGATATCTAGAGCTTTTGGCATGAATTTATCTTGGCACTCAAAGTAATAAGTAGTGTACTCACATTCTGTGGAAGCATTGTCAGAACCTCCATGCTTTTTGATAAAAGAATCAAACTCATTTTCTTTTGGAAACTTCTTGCTTCCCATGAATACCATGTGTTCTAGAAAATGTGCGAGGCCAGGTATGTCATTTGGATCACTGAAGCTTCCTACGCCTACTGTTAGCGAACAAGCAGCAAGTTTTTCTTCTTTCTTAGCGGAATGTCTGTCACTTTCAGATCCTTTACTCGATTCTGAAGCTACACTGCTCATGGACTCCGCGTCAGAAAGTTCACTTTCACTGTCTTCTGATGTATCCATTTCTTCTGATAGTTCAATTATGTTCGATACATCTGATATTAGAAGTGCAGTCAGGCCATTTGCTAACCTTATCACAGAGTATTCCTTTTTGTCATTTTCCGATTTTATGGGGGATTCTAGCCGGCTCAATTCAAGCACGGGTTCATCGCCCAGGCTGTTTTTTGAAGATGTAATTCCTGTCTTGGTGTTAATCGAGTGCTGTAAAACTTGGACAGATCCGGCAGCAGTCAAGTTTTGGTTTGATAAATTAGTTGCGTGTTTGACCATTTCTACTTTGCACTTCTTCGACATTGTTCTGTAAATATTGGTGAGGAGATATGTACAACTTTTATACATGAATCAATTTTAAAGACTTAAGTATTACGGCCACATGTTTTTAACCTAACTATTGACTAACCACCATCGCTGCACTCACATCTGTATCGAGTCGTAGCGAGGCGACTCCTGCGCATTCTCGCGGAGCAGTTTCGCACTACCTCATATCTCCATCTTATCTATTTTATATATTGTATGTATATCTATTCTATCTCCTGTAAAGTTGGAATTAATATCTATATGTATTTATACATACATGCATATATACGTACATATATATAATAAGTGTGTTAATAATACTTAAAATAATTTTTATGAAAATTATTTATTATAATAGGCGAGAAACAAAATTCTTTAACTTTTTTTTTTTGTATGATTTCGATCAATATTAAGCTACTTTAAATATTTTTTTCTAATTATAATAATTTTACTTAATGACTGTATACATATATTTTACATCATTCTTGTTTTTGGATTGATCATTATATTGTTAATAAAACTGGTGGATCTAGGAGAATTTTCAGGGGGGGGGGGCATGGGTCAATGCGAATTTGTTGTCAATTTCGATCGATATATGAATGAAGATACATAAAATATCAATATTTAATTTAAGACAACAGAGGCCAGAAAACAATGACATGGATAAAATAAGCTCCTTGGTCAAAGCGGTAGCTATCTATATGTGAATGAAAAACAGGAAAGGGTTCGTAATCGCCGATTTTTTTCAATGCACCCATTGAGAAAACATTCGATACAATGAATAATTTTGGTGTGTAAAACGGGTTTTCTTCTTGTTGGTCAATATCAACTAATGAGAACTCTAGGGGGCCATGCCCCCCCCCCGCCTCAAATCCGCCAATTGTTAATAATATTTATAATGCAACAAAGCCTCTTATGTGAAATTATTGAAAATTGTATTCAACACATGATCTAATTATTACAATTGGCCTATTTATATTACACTATTTTTGCGAGGAGGCTTTAGCCTACTTTAGTAGTTTTGATTTTCTTTTATTTCCGATCCTTAAAAAAAAAAAGTAAACGATTTTCAACAATTTATTCTAATATTTTCATGTCTTTCTTAATTGGATTTAGTGAGGGTGTTAAACTTTTTTGGCTCTTATTCTATCCGTTTAAAGAAAAAATATTTTTCTTTTTTCCTCAAAAAATCTTTATTGCTTTTAGCTTAGATTTCTATTTCTCAAACTAATATTTGTCCATAGCTATTCCCATTTAGATAATAACGAAAATTATGCGACATTTTCTTATTGTTTAACCTGCGGAATAATTAAGTTATTTAATTTTTAATTTTTGTTATACCTGTTTTATCTAAAACGGTTTGGTTTTGTAATTATCATTATGAAAATGTCGAAAATAAAATATCTGACGCCGATGAGACCCACATCAAATTATCTTATCACTTTAAATTAACCTGATTGATAAGAAGAATACAATAATATTTATTAATATTTATACGAGACTTATAGAGAGGTTATTTCTTATTTTCACTATCAAAAACTACAAACGCCTAAAATCAATAATTGTTATTATGTGTATGTATATGTGTATATATATATATATATATATATATATATACATATATAATCTTGAATTACAGTTGAAATCTCGTAATAATCTCCTAACAGTGAAACAATATCTCTTTGCGGTAAATATTGGCATTTACGTTTACTTACTTGGCTGTTAATAAAAAATGTTTGTCACTATTAGAACATTCTAGCGACCACGTTTCACGTCCTTAAAGAAGAGCTGGAAGGATGATGGTTTTAAAAATTCTGATTTTTATATTTCGTGAAAAAAGAAGCGAACTTATTAATGTCGAGAGCGAATAATAACAAGCATTTCCCGCCTCTTAGATATCGTTTTTTTCTAGTTACCACAGACGCTAAATACTTGAAATTCTCCACATGTTCGAACTAATTCCCTCCTTAAAACAATATCCCTAAAATCTCCCCATTTTCTGCTTCTAACCACATATACTTAGTTTTATCAGAATTTACTTCCAGCCATATTCCCTTACCTGCATTCATGAACGTTTCTGAATTTAGTTTTATCTATACTTAAAATCCTTGGTTATGATGTCCTTCGGAAGGGGCGTAAATTGGGTGCGCACACACGAGCCTGTGCTGTGTCAGGTAGTTAAAAATCTCTGTCCTAATTAAATCTGGATAGGCAAAATTTAGTGCTCCCACTGTAGCATCGTCCGGTTAGCAGCATTAAGTGACGTTAAATGAATATGGCCATCAAACATCCTATTGGTTAGATCACTGGCCCAAACAGTTAAATCTACATAACACTCATGAGGACTAACGATAAAAGTTTGTTCATTTAACGTCTCTTTATGTAGCTATGGCTAATCGGACGATGCTACAGTGGGAGCTCTAAATTTTGTCTATCCAGGTTTAATTAGGATAGGGATTTTTAACGAGTACCTGACATCGTACAGGCTCGGGACCCCCGTTTAACGTCCCTTCCGAAGGACGGCGTAACCACGGATTGTTTACTGCCTTTAAAAAATTCGCCACCTGCCGTGCTACCAACCAGTGATCTTGGGCTTAGTAGATTGTTATGCCATTAGAGCTCAGGTCGCCCCCTATAATACGATGGTTAAAGATCCCTACCCTGATTATATCTGGATATGCTAAATTTTGGTCTCCCACTGTAGCATCGTCCGATTATCCATAGCGGCATTAAGCGACCTTTACAAACAACAACAATTGTAGACTGTGCTCTAATTACCCCCCCCCCCTTCTCCACACTCGGCCATGTTCGGATCCTGAGCCGAAGGCAGCCGATCGCTCCCGAAGGCGCTACTTGCTCCAGTGGTCGTGGCATGGCCGTGCACGACGGGTTCGCCACCGTGAGGACCCCGAGGACCAGAACGATGGTTCGCTTGGAGCCGCTGAGGGAGGAGATACCGCCCCTGTGCCGCGACATCCCGTGGTGGGAGGTGGCAACCTCCAGGTCGAGGCCGAGGTCTTGTTCCATCATCCAGGTATTTGACAACTCCCTTTTTATGTATGTTTGTATCCTTCGGTTTCAGTTCTGCAAGTTGTCCCTTCCTGTCAAGTCACAACAAGTTTTAACTAAAACCGTTTCCTTTTTTATTATTCTCGAAAATAAAAATAATCGTGAGTTAAATGTAATGTTCTTGGGATGGTTAAAAAAAATTATAATAATATGCTTTCACGATAATATATATATTGTGTTTTTATTGCATGACAATGAAATATAATGCAGTAAAATGCTTTATATATCCCAATTAATAATATCTCGAAATGTATTCCAAATATGTATTTGTATTTATTGACAGCTTACGATCTTATGAAAATGTATATAACATAATCATATTTTCATTATTTACAAATTAACTCTTATCTTAAATATTATTATATATTCAAATATTTAAATAAATTCAGTAATAATATCTAAGTAAAAAGTAAAAAACCTTAAATAGTACGCAACTAGAAACAAAGGGAAAATTTGACGAAATAATTCAAAATATTTAATAAAAATTCATTAAGTACAATTTACAACAAAATTTTTACAAACAGTTTAAAATTAAAAAAAAACACAGTAATAATAATTAATTGGATATAACTTTTTGTAAGAATTGTTATGATCCAAAAAAATAATATGTTTTATGTCAATACAAAAAACGAATAATTAACGATAAAAATCTCGATAGATTCCTTATCCATGTGGCACGCGTTAAAAAACAGTTAAGAGTTGCCAAAAAAAAAAAATCTTTTCCATTTTATCAAAAAAAAAATAATATTTCTGTCTACATCAATGACCGAGAATTCTACTTTATATAAGGAAGAAATAGTTGGGGGTGCAGTCAATAAAAACACCTTAATAAGTGTAACTTATTTATTGTGTCCCGACGTTTCGGCCTACAATGTAGGCCATCTTCAGGTCCATCACTATTTTAAGCTTATTATATTCATTATCTTTATTTATCATATCTATTCACTATTTCATCATATCTAGTCACTATTTTAATTTCCACACTTGTACCACTTTACTACATTACTTGTTACTGCAACGTTTTTATATATTTCTTTTCGTTTCTCTCTCTTAGCCCTGAAGATGGCCTACACTGTAGGCCGAAACGTCGGCACACAATAAATAAGTTACACTTATTTAGGTGTTTTTATTGACTGCACCCCCAACTATTTCTTCCTTATATCAGAAGATACAGTCGACCAATTCTTCTCTAACGAGAATTCTACTTATAAACCTACAATGATTTTTTAATGAAGGCTTTAAAAAAAAGTCAAAAACTTCTGCCAGTTTACATAAAGAAGTTCTTTCATTTTGATATTTTGACTCTATGTTTTTCGAAAAATAAAATCTAATGAAAACCTTGAATATTACGCAACTAGAAACAAAGTGTAAATTTGACGAGTTAATTTAAAATATTTAATAAAAAAATCAATAAATTATTAGGTCAAGTTTTTTTTACAAATGATTTTTTCTTTTTCTCTTTATATTTTCATCCATACCTGTCAAATAAGAAACAATGACAATCAGCAGATTGGCTGGAACTAGAATATAATACAATGGCATGAAAGTCGTGAAGAAGAACAGTAGCCAACACATAAAATTTAAATTTTAAAAAACAAAACAAAAAAAACACTAATAACATTAAATTGGATAGAACTTTTTTTTGTTAGGATTAAGTTATGACCCAAAAAAATAATATGTTTTCTGTCAATACAAATGACCGAGAATTCGACTCATAAACCTAGGATGATTTTTTAATGCAGCCTTAAAACGTGAAAAGTGAAAACATCTGTCAATTGTTTTAATGAAACTGCAGACATCTGACAGGCGTTTGTTTTTTATTTTATTTTTATTTTTCGATTCTATGTTTTTTCGAAAAAAATAAAATCTAATGAGCTTGGGATGGTTAAAAAAAAAAAAACATACAAGTTTTAACTAGAATTTCGAACTACAGATGATATGCGTTCCGGGTAGAGGTCACTGAATGAAATTCTCAAGTAATTTCAGAAGATATTTATTGATAGCCAACGTTTCGACCTACGCTGTAGGTCTTCTTCAGGGCTGTGGGGGTGGGACCTTTTCATATTTATATATATGTGGATAGTCAGTGTTTCATAGCCAGAGAGTACCCACCCCCCGTCCCAACCCCACAGCCCTGAAGAAGACCTACAACGTAGGTCGAAACGTTGGCTATCAATAAATATCTTCTGAAATTACTTGAGAATTTCATTCAGTGACCTCTACCCGGACCAATCTCTTCAACATAAATTATCATAGGTCAACAATTATCATCAATATATTTTCTTTTCCATACAAAAGCTTCAGATAATTTTTATTTTAGGAAAATATTAAAAGGGAAACGAGTGAAAAGTTAATACTTGTGACTCAGCTAGAAGCGACAACCTGCGGAAGAGATACCCTATTTCCATAGTCAAGACCATGATATTTTGTATTTTTGGAAAAAAATTGAAAGTTAAACGGATAAACAGTTAAACTTGTATCTCAACTCGAAGCGATAGCCTGTGGAACAGATACCGAAGTTATTGCTTCTTTGCTTAATCGGAGAAAAAAATGTCACAACTTTTTCATTCGCTTCCTTTTGAATATTCTCGAAAATAAAAATAATTTCACTACTTACTAAATGTAGTAACTATTACTTACTGTATTTAGATTTTTTGTATTTTATTAATTTTTTTTTTTTAAACCATCCTAAGATTAAAATTAGAAAAGCTCATAAGATTCAATTTTTCGAAAAATCAAAATGAAACAATTTCTTTATGACAACTGGCCGCAGTTTTTTTTTAAGCCTTCATTAAAAAATCATTCTAGGTTTATGAGTCGAATTGTCGGTCATTTATATTGTCAGAAAACATGTTATTTTTTTGTGTGTAAAGGAGATAGTTGGGGGGGGTGCAGTCAATAAGAACACAGAATAAGTGAAGTACTTATATTATGTGCCGACGTTTCGACCTACACTGTAGGTCATCTTCAGGGCTAACAGAGAAACAAACAGAACAAAAAATATAAAAAATGTACAGTAACAATAATATGGTGACAAGTAATGTAGAAAAATAAAAAAGTGGCAGATATGAAGATAGAAGATAACGAATATTAAAAAAGTGCCAGATTATAATAAAATAAAGATATAGACAGATTTAAAAATTTAATTTTAATTTTTAAAATTTTAAACTCAACTAGAAGCGTAAAATTTTAAATTAAAATTTTAATTTAATTTTTAAATCTGTCTACATCTTTATTTTATTATAATCTGGCACTTTTTTAATATTCGTTATCTTCTATCTTCATATCTGCCACTTTTTTATTTTTCTACATTACTTGTCACCATATTATTGTTACTGTACATTTTTTATATTTTTTGTTCTGTTTGTTTCTCTGTTAGCCCTGAAGATGACCTACAGTGTAGGTCGAAACGTCGGCACATAATATAAGTTTATCACTTATTCTGTGTTCTTATTGACTGCACCCCCCCCAACTATCTCCTTTACATTAGATCATCCAGTCAACTATTTTCATCTCATACATGTTATTTTTTTGTTGATAAAATGGAAAAGATTTTTTTTTTTGGCAACTTTTAACTGTTTTTTTACCGCATGCCACATGGATAATGAATCTATCGAGATTTTTATCGTTAATTATTCATTTTTAAAAACATATTTTATAATAATGATGTATTGAATTGCTGAGGGGGCGCAGTCAAAGAAAACACAAAATAAGTGAAACTTATTTTTTTAATCGTGCCAACGCTTCGGCCTAGGATGTAAGGCATTTTCGTGCATACATGCATTGCGTTAGATTGTAAGTTAGATTGTGTATGTGCCAGCTCTTTGGAAGGCCTACTGTTTATATTGACAATTTATTTGTTTACTATCTGTAAGCAGCTGTTTCGTTCTCTCCGCCCTAACTATTCCCTTCTATACAAGGCAGTTATTTCCAAAGCACAAGATAATTTTATGTGGATATTTCTTAGTTAGGCTTTATTCCCACCTTTTAATTATTTATAGAGGGAATAAAGGCAGAGAATGCTTGTGTGTGTGTGTGTGAGTGTATCTGTAAGGTGGCAGAAAATAGTGTCACAAGATTAACACCAAAAATGTCGATATGAGTGTTTGCGTGTGTGATAAGTTGTATATAGAAGAAATTAAAAAAATTGGCATACCCCAACAGTATCGTAATTACTGGAATGCCTTAAAATCTTACTAATATTATAAATGTGAATGTTTGTATGTTTGTCTCTCTTTCAGGCAAAAACTACTGAACGGATTTGGATGAAACTCTACAGTAATATAGGTTATACATCAGAATAACACATAGGCTATAGCAAGCGCGGATTTATGGGAAGGTACAAGGGGACACGTGCCCCCCCCCCCCCCCCCCCGACAGTATTTTAGGTACTGTGGAGAATCCATTATTGTACATAAATAAAGGCAAATCACATGATGATCTATGTGGGGGCACGGAGGCATGTGCCCCCCCCCCGTTATAGTACATAATTAAAGGTAAATCAGGAACTTAGCATCTTGAAATTTGTAGTTAGGTTCTGTGTATAGTTTAAGAAAGAAATTCGGATAATTCCACTCCAAAGGTTTCCCCTTTAATATAATAGGGATTCAAAGGTTGTATAGAATCCGTCAGTTTTGAAGTTAGGCATCTGAAATTTCGGATGTTCGAGTAACTTATATTTAAAAAAAAAAATTAAATTATTTATTTAAAATGATGTTTCACGAAACTTTACGTGGCAGACCAAATTCCACGCGTGCGAACCCGCGGGCATAAGCTAGTGTAAGGCTACAAAACAAAACAAAAGGCTATAGAACAAGGCTACAAAATCAGAAGAAGAAACACTTTAAAAATCCAAGGGAGGTGGAAGAATGCTTGTTATTATTCGTTTTAGATATTATAAAACACAGGCATTTTGTTCCTAATTAAAAATAAATAAATACAAATTTACAAAGATACCATCTTTCCAACTTAAAGTATTTCCTGAAATATTTTTGTTCCGAAAAAAAAATACGAGACCACTAGAGAATTTAGGCGATTACAAAGCACGGATGCTGCGAGGACTTTGTTTTATTATATGTATAGTCATACATACGATCTTCATTAAGTAAAATAACACCATTTTTCACGCAATAAAAATCACTATAAACAATGTTTGAAGAATTAAGAAATAAGAGTGAAAACAAATTTGAGGGGACTCGTTATATTGTTTTCATTAATGACACGCAAATCCTAAAAATTTTTTACTTTTTGGAAAAAGAAAAGTGTTGTTTTTATTATTTTCCTCCTACTTTTAACGTTTTTTTTTCTCCATAAGAACTTTCTTTGTCCCTTAACAAAAATATGAAAACAAAAATTAATCGAGTTGGTCTTGCCGTTCTTGAGTTTTGCGAACCCGGATCTTCCGCATCTCTAGCGCGGTACTCTACCAACTAAGCTACCAGGGCTCATAAGAGGGCCAGACATATATAGATATAGGATCGGTGAAGAGAATGGATTTGTCTGGCCTGGTTACGAGCCCTGGTAGCTTAGTTGGTAGAGTACCGCGCTAGAGTTGCGGAAGACACGGCCAGGACAAATCTTTTCTCTTCAAAATAAAATGTTTAAAAAAATAAAAACAAAATAAAAATAAAGTAAAAATAAATATAAAATTAACGTTCGTCAACCAGATCCTAAAAAAAGAATGTTTAATGAACATACTTCCCCATATATATATATATATATATATATATATATATATATATATATATATATATATATACATCGCAAAAATTGCGAGAACTGGGGATACAAGATCGGTGATGAGAATGGATTTGTCTGGCCTGGTTACGAGCCTGCTAGCTTAGTTGGTAAAGAACCTCGCTAGTGTTGCGGAAGACCCGGCCAGTACAAATCTTTTCTCTTCAAAATATTTAAAGCTTTAATATGTCCCCCTTTAACCTGGGTGGGACGGAAGGAAAGGAAATTGGTAGAGGACATCTCGTGTGGTTCAACCAGGCTCTATAAAGCGGGGACCATTAATTGAGGGAAAACTTGGCGGTTTAGCGTGACTAGGACAAATCACAACCGTTCTCGATGAACCAGTACAGTCTCTATTACGTATTGAACTCCGGACCTGTTCACGGGTTGTAGTGGTACAGGTTTATTTAATTTTTTTATTTATCATAAATGCTTGATACAGTTGAGTCTCGGTGTTGTTCAGTTCACGTGCCATTCATAATTGTCATCATGTGCGGAATGCATTAATTATACATTAGGATAGTTATAAATTAATTATTACTCAATTAACTTACATAATGGCATAAAGAGTAAATTAAAAAAAAAATGGTTCACTCTCTACCACGTACTGAACCCAAGACCATAGGAGTTAGTGGGACATTTTTTTTTTTTTTTTTTTTAACTGTAATGATATACCATATTATTATAAGCTCAAGATCGCTGGTTCGTAGCCCGACAGGTGGCCCTAGGATTTTTTAAGGGAGTAAAAATCCTTAGTTACGTCGTCCTTCGGAAGGGACGTTAAACAGGGGTCCCGAGCCTGTAAGATGTCAGGTACTCGTTAAAAATCCCTATTCTAATTAAACCTGGATAGGCAAAATTTAGAACTCCCACTGTAGCATCGTCCGATTAGCCATAGCAGCATAGAGTGACGACGTTAAATGAACAAACAGCAATACCATATATTGTATTGTATAAGAAAAAATATTCAAATTATTCTGATCCAACTCATTAAAAAAAAAACCTGTACCACTACAACCCGTGGGTCTGGGGTTCAGTACACGGCAGAGACTGTACTGTTTCATTCCTTTTTTTTTATAATATTTTAAAGATGCTGAATGAGCCCCAGGAGGGTCCTAGATCCTATATTATCGATCTCCGGATGCAAACAGACTATATAAAAGTAACTGCCTGCAGCGGGATTTGAACTAGGATTTCCGGCAAGTCAGTGCTCTACCATTGAGCCACTCCGCTCTCAAATATAATAATTAAATGAATAATTGAATTTTTTTTAAAGATTGCAGATTAACTAAATCACCTGTACAACCGTGGTACTAGAAATAGTACAGTTTCTGCCTCGTACTGAACCCAAGACCCTTTATGGGTTGTAGTGGTCCTGCTTTTTTTATTTTGTTCTTCTTTTTTTATTCTCAAATATAATTACCAATATTCTTCTTGGATAAAGTAACATTGACCTTATTTCTATTAGAGATGGCAAACTGTGACAAAGGATCGTAATGACAGGTGTTTGTAGGGGCCTCAGGTAAGAGCAGGTGTTCTGCAGGCCTCGTTGTGCGGCCGTGGGGTTCACTTCTCTGCGCTGTTTACAAGCTACTTTTCTCCGTCCTCTTACCGAGTATAGGTTATTAATTTTTTATTATAACTATACACACACATGTACATATATTAACATGTGGTTTGGAATCCTTACAACAGCTCATTGAACACTAGAAATTTCATGTTCATCATAACAAATATAATAAATAAATTAAAAATGGTTATAAATTATAAATTGGTCGAAGGCTCAATGCCGATACACCGATCTATATTTACAAACCCCCGTCCACGGACCTCGACCCAAACCTAAATCCGCCAGATCACTGTTAACGCAATCAACCCACCTACGTTTCGATCCACCCCTCCGACGCTACCTCAGTCGGTACCAAGCCTATTAATATCTTAATATCGATGTATAATATATATCGCGACGTAAATCATAAAAAAATAAATTATATATTTGTTATTCCTTATAGATTTAATTCCTGGTTCAAAAATGTTAACATACAAATAATATTAATAACTCATTGAAGTTTGGTCGTTGTCTGTTCCTTCAACGTCACTTTTTTGCTGCTATGGCCAATCGGGCGATGCGACGTGGGAAACTCAATTTTTTTTCTATCTGGTTTAATTAGTGTTTTGTACGAGTGCCTGGCTGTTAACGCAATCCTCCCACCTACGTTTCGATCCATCCCTCCGACGCTACCTCAGTAGGTACCAAGCCTATATCTTAATATCGATATATAATATATATCGCGACGTAAATCATAACAAAATAAATTATATATTTGTTATTCCTTATAGATTTAATTCCTGGTTCAAAAATGTTAACATACATATAATATTAATAACTCATTGAAGTCTGGTCGTTGTCTGTTCCTTTAACGTCACTTTTTTGCTGCTATGGCCAATCGGGCGATGTGTCAGTGGGAACTCAATTTTTTTTTTCTATCTGGTTTAATTAGTGTTTTGTACGAGTGCCTGGCATCGTACAAGCTCATTTTAAATAATCCTAGGGCCACTTGCCGAGCTAAGAAGCCGCGATCCTGGGCTCAATAGATTGTTATGGTATATGCTCTAGGACCATATAGTCCAGGCAACGAAGACCAAAAAATGCCAAATAGCGGAAATAATTCATGTAGAAGCCAATTTTGGCACACTTGTAAGGAAAGGTATCCTCAACAACATACTATAAGTAATGAGGGGTTGAGGTAGAGCTAAGGGTGGGGGGCCCTCTAAAGGTCACTTTTTTGTTAATAACTCGAAAAATACTGCCTCTAGCGAAAAATTGTTCATATATTAAATTAATATTCATAAAATTATCTATAAAAAAGGTTCTATACACTTTTTTTCTAGAGGACAGTCCTTAATCTGGAAATAATTTTGAAATGATCGCAGATATATGGGTATGCCTTCCTTCGGAAGGGACGTTAAACTGGAGTCCCGAGCCTGTACGATGTCAGGTACACGTTAAAAAACCCTGTCCTTAATAAAACTGAATAGGCAAAATTTAGAACTCTCGCTGTAGTGGCCTTCTATTTGCCATAGGAGCGTAATGTGACGTTAAATAAACAAACAAACAGACAAGATTAGGACGTTTAGCTTTCAGCTGGGATATTTAACAGTCATTTCAAAATTTAATTATAAATTCTTCCATTTAGGTAATATATCCTTTAAGGATATTGTTTTAAATTTAAAGGAAAATTGTAATAATAATATTAATAATAACGCTAAAAGGAAGCTATATGGGATAATGTAGGAAGGCAGGG